>JAPPVO010000031.1:40163947-40397820 GCA_030407325.1 Camellia japonica | reverse complement strand
TAGCGTGTTTCGGTGTCGACCATTGCCTTGCTCACATAATATACTGGCCGCTGTTCCCCCAGCTATTCCTTTATCATTACGGCGCTAAAGCCGGTCGGAAACTGCCAGATACAAAATGAGCGGGTCACCTGCTGAAGGTGTTGTCAAGAGTGGAATTGATCAGAGGTAAGTTTTGAGGCCGTTGAAAGCGCTTCGCACTCGGCGGACCATTCAAAAGCCTTGCCCTGCCGTAGTGTATGAAAGAATTGTCGACAACGGTCCGTGGAACGACTGATGAACCTGTTAAGTGCGGCAGCCATCCCCATTAACTTCTGAACCTCCTTGACCGATCGAGGGGAGCCAAGTTCCAGGATTGTTGTGATTTGCCTTGGATTGGCTTCGATTCCACGGTGGTTGACAATGTAACCCAAGAATTTGCCAGAGCTGATCCCAAACGCACATTTGGAAGCATTCAGCTTCATTCCGTATTTGCATAGAATGCCGAATGTCCCTCTAGATCGGCTATATGATTCTGCTCTTCCTTTGGATTTGACCACCATATCATCAATGTACACTTCCATAGTGTGGCCGAGTTGCTCCTTGAACATGGTGGTGACTAGTCTCTGGTAAGTTGCCCCTGCATTCTTCAGCCCAAAAGCATAACCTTATAGCAATAGGTTCCTCTTGGGGTGAGGAATGTAGTTTTGTCTTGGTCCTCTGGATGCATGGCATTTGATGGTAGCCTTTGTAGGCGTCAAGGAAGCTCATACGCTGATGACGTGCTGTAGCATCTACCAGTTGGTCTATCCTGGGAAGAGGAAAACAATCTTTCGGGCAGGCTTTCTTTAGGCCCGTAAAGTCAATGCAGACTCGCCAGGTTCCATTTTTCTTCTTTAAAACCACAGTATTAGAGAGCCATGTAGGGTAAGCCACTTCCCTGATTGCCCTGGCGTCAAGCAACCGGTCAACCTCTTCAACAACTGCGGCAGTGTGCTCTGCGGCTGATCGCCGGCTTTTCTGAATGATCGGCTTGCATGTAAGGTCAACATTTAAACGGTGCTGCGAAACAAACGATCTACACCCGGCATCTCATATGGAGTCCACGCAAATACATCAAGGTTGCCGAGTAGAAGGAAATTAGCTGCTGCCTGTCGGCTTGATTGAGGAAGGCGCCGACCATGAAGAACCTGTTTGGGTTGCTGTTGATTTCAACTCGATCTAGGTCTTCCGTGGCCTTTTCATTTGGGCGCCGCCAACATCGTCGAGCCTTTCCCGATCTGTTACCTCAATAGAGTTCACTTGCAACTCCTTTGGTGTCTTTTGAACAAGGAGATAACATGTTTGTGCCGATTTCTAAGAGCCACAGATTTGCTCAATGCCGCGTTCTGTTGGGAAGCGCAGCAGCTGATGATAGGTGCTTGGCACTGCCTGCATAACCTGCAACCAAGATCGCCCCATGATGAGATTGTACGGCGATGGTAGCTTGATGACCAAGAATTCCACATCCATTGTTCGGAGCCCTCGAACGGGTAGTGTGATTTTTCCCAACGGGTACTCTGGATTGGCGTTGAAGCCGAATAGCGGATAAGGGGCCGAGAGAGATCCGATTCGGAGAAGCCGAGTTTGGTGAATGTTTTGTAGTACATAACCTCCGATGTGCTCCCCGGATCAATGAGTACGCACTCCTATGAATCGATTTACGCGTAACTCAATTACCAAGGGATCAATGTGGGGAAGTGTCACTCCGACCAAATCTGAATCATCAAAGCAATGCTCGCAGCTTCATGGAGCCATTTAGCCTGAGTGAGTTGACTTTGAGGGTCAAGATTTGACTGAATCGTATGCACCGTGGATGACATTGGCAGGTTGTATATCATGTGGATCACGCCGAGTGGGGGGGGACTCCTGTCTTAAGGCTAGTGCTTTGGTTGAGTTGCCTTGTCGGACATACTGTTGTAGCCGACCATCTTGTACCGATTCCTCCAAGTGATCCTTCAATGCATAACAACTCTCAGTATCATGGCCATGCTTGTGATACTCACACCGTTTATCTCACCTTCTCGTGTCGGGAGGTCCTACCATTCTGGATGGCCATTTGAAGAACGGAAGGTGTTGGACTTTGGACATAATTGCACTGATCGGCTCTGTCAACTCTGTAAATTTCTTGTCAGCACGACTCGTGCGCAGTTGTTCATTTGCTCGGTGGGAGCATTGGATGCTTGATCGGCGGGAATCCCGTCTCTTGTCTCGTTTAGCCCGATACCGTGGCTCGGGGCTCTGAGGTGGTACATAATTTATTGGCTGAGCAATTTCAGAAGGGGCCGGCTTGTTGGCCACGTTTCCAGCTTTAACTCGCAAGGCATCATCCTGCACTTTGCAATATTTCTCAACTTTCTTCATCAACAACCAGACTGTTTTGGGGGGTCTTCTAGTCAAGGAACTGCAGAGAGCACTGTCAAGATGCAAACCCATTTTGAAGGCGGTGATGGCCATGCAGTCATTGCAAGCGTCGTCGACAAGATTAAAGCACTCTCAATAGCGCGCCGAATACGCTCTTAGTGTTTCTCCTGGCTGGATCTGCATTGCCCAAAGAGAGTCGGCTTGTTTTGGCTGGACCTCGTTGGTGATGAATCTGGCCCTGAAGGATTTCTGTAATTGATGGAAGCTTTTGATCGAAGCTGGCTCTAGTTTATAATACCACATGACAGCCAATGGTCCCAAACTGCTGGGAAATATTCGACACATGAGGGCCTCATCGTCTGCATGCAATGTCATGGCTTGCTTATAGTGACGAATGTGATCGGTGGGGTCTGATTTTCCATCATAGAGAGTGAACGACGGAGCTTTGAACTTTTTGGAAAGAACCGCCCTTGCAATCCGTCGCACAAAGGGATTATGCTGGTCTTCTTCATCTAAACTGTTTCTTCTGCGCTTATGCCTTATACGTGGACTTTCTTCAGAGGAACTGGAAGTCTCGGGTCGTCCCTTCTTCTTGGGCTCTAGGGATAATGAATCAGAGTCGTTATTAGTGTCTTGTTGTCGAGCTCGAGGTCATCGACCACCTGCCCTCAGAGGTTGTTCCGGATCTTGGCATACAGCTTGTTTGGTCTTTGCCACCTCCAAGGCCAAGTCCTGATGGAGACGTTCGTTCTCAGCGATCATGTTCTCCAACCTCTGTTCGTTTTGCTTTGTTGTTCCATGATTGCTTGCATTGCCTCATGCTTTGAAGTCGAGGGTGAGGCGAAGTTCAAAACGTGTCTTGCGGGGATAGGCTCCGGTCTAAGCATGTTTGCTGGAGTGAGGTCGTCTCTCTGAGTGGTTTCATCAGTGACTATCGGAGGGTCTTGCATTACGCCCGCCATGGATGTCTTTGAATATTCCCACTGACAGCGCCAATTATGGAGAAGTGGTTTGGAAATACTCTTATAATCCTGGGGGATGCTCGTGATCCTCAGCTAGCCACCTGAAAAAGAATTAACACTCCGGTCGGGGGTGCCAGAATTAGCACTCCAACGGGCAAGTCAGTCTCTACTCGCTGAATTACTTATATTTAAGTTAAGTGTAATGGTTCTCACATTCCTTTCTCTGACTGATGATCCCGTATTTATAGTGTTCTCTTTGGGCCCCAGGGCCAGGCCCATCCTTGATCCTTTATATGTACTTCTACTCGGCCTTTGTTCTATTGGCTGGAGTGCCAGTTATTTTATCCGGCTCGTCGACTGACTAGGATAAATGCTGAATAGATGTTATGTTTCGGACCGAACGGGTCCATTCGTCCCTATTGATCCAGTTTAATTCAGTTTCCACAGCTAGAAATGTGTTTCACGAGATCATATGAGTTGTAAATGAATGATATTAGAGTACTATACCCATAATTTGTTTTCATATTATAGGTTATTGTATCATTTAACATTTCACGTTTTTGAAGGCTTTTAGGAAAGTGGATTCTAGAGGCCATGACCATGCGCGTGGATGTCGCCTTGATTGCGGGATTTTGGTGCATTTTGAAAATGTTGTTTATTTGGATGTGGATATGGCCGATGATATGGTCAAGGTTGGGGGTTGTGTGTTGTTTTCTTCTCTCAATTTGGACTCTAATTGGTTGAGGGAAGGAGGTATGGTTTTTGTTTTTGATGAGATTTATTATTGTGTGGTGCCGTTTGTTTATATTTCACCTTCATCTTAACTAATAGGGCTTTCACAATCTATTACAGCCATCCGTTGGCATACTTTCACCGTATTTCGATTAACGTTACATTTAGGGTGTTACATTAATCGTCATTCACCATGTTGCTATATGTGTTTTGTGTGTTACGTTCGGTTGTATATGTCTTTGAATTTGTATTGTGTCATTGTTGTAATCAATGTTTACATACATGTCATAGTACATTGCGCAAAATTAGTGGGTTTTTGATTTTTCAATTGAATGTCCTCAACATCCCATCATACGATGTCGAAGTTACGGTGGGTAGGGAATGATGGTGGTTCAATACATAGGACATTTACAATTTCACATTTGTCCCTTAGAGAAAAAAATAGGTGTCAATATTGTGCTCACATTTGATTATAAAACACATATGTCGCATGTCTTATTTTTTGTTTGGTTATGGAATGTACTGACACTCTTATTGTTTCATTTATCTTGTTACCTAGGATATGGACATTATGCTATTGTGCACGTTCGGTTCCTCTGCTGTTGCTGTTAAGGGTGTTAATGGATTAACATTCACATAGTTGGTAGATGATTTATGTAGGAGGTGGGCGGACGTGACACCATTATTGATTTCCATATCTTACAAATTACCATGTCACGAAAACCAATTCATAATGAGTACTAATGTGGACATAGAAAACTTGTTTTCCCTTGTATGATCCTTTGGGATTAACCATATCTATGTTATGGTTGGCTCACAAAATGGAGTGGAAGAAGTGCTTCAAGGTGAGCAATATGGTGCGACTATCTCCACAAGCCAAATGGATCGTAACACGGAACGAATTTGGATGCAGAAACTGACATAGATTTGTTGCCCAATTATTGCGGCCACATTAAGAAAACGTTGATGACAGCGGCTTGGTCATATCGCATTATTCACGTAGGCCAATGTTTCGAAGGGGGTGTTGTTGAACTACATTTGGTTTTGTCCAAATATGCTATTCAGTGTGGGTTTGACTTTAAATTCATGAAGAACGATTTAGTGTGGGTCACGGTTATCTGCAATGGATACTTTTACCGAAAGAGGTGGAACAAGTTGCATAGTTGTGGTGCTGTTGTTCGCATTGGGAAGCATAGTAGAATCAACTCTGAATTGGTTTGCAATGTTGTTGGTGATCGGGTGCTTGACAAGCCGCTTATACGTCCCACTGACACCTGTTTGACCTCAAATAAGAATATGGATTGAATGCAATTTATCACATAGCCTAGTTAGGTGTGGAGAAAGCAAGAGGCAAAGTGTATGGTGACTACCATGTTTCATTCAACCAACTTAGGTGTTATGCTGATTGAGTTATGTAACACAATCCTAGGAGTTATGTGAACTAGGATTTCGAGCAGTCAACCGGCCGATTTAAATGGTTCTTCATATCATTCAAAGCTTGCATTGACAAATTCAACCATATCCGCCCATAATTGTTCCTTGACGACACATTCTTGAAAGGGAGATTTAAAGGCAATTTCGACGGAGAAAGATGGCAACAAAGGTATGTGTCTGATGATAATTATTGCAGTATTCCATATAGTATAAGGCCACTGAACACTTTATGATTGGGCCACTACAGTAGTGGAAGATCCCCCATAAAAAACGTGTGTCCATGCTAATGTCATTTTAGTACCAATATTCTTGTTGTTGTGAAATGTGAACAATTCTTAGTGTGAACGTAAACATGGTTTAACCCATTATGAATTTAACTTAATACTTGTCACAACTCACATGTTTATTCCTATTGGCTTTCATTATCATTGACTCCAAAACGACTACAAGTTGGACTTGGTTTTTACAACAACTCGCTAACGTTGTCGATAGTGCACCTTTGTGTCCGATCGGAATGCCAGACTTCTTGGATCCTTACCTACTATATTCTCATCTATGCATCATGTGTATTTGTTTGCAGTATCTCCAAGCAAATTTAAGGGACAAATTACGGTGGGTCGACAATCACATACAATTTGGTTTAATGGCCAATTTGCGTGAATGTACATATGCTCCAATTGAGGCTTCGTTTCAGCACCATGTGGCTAAGCTAAAAGGATTCGGACAATCTGGGATAAATGATTTTTTGGAGGATATGCAACCAGAACACTAGGCCAACGCATATTTCAGGTTTGTACAATACTTACATGTACTACTTGCATCTACGTGACAATACACATTTTACATTGCAAACCCAATTTTCATTTCAAAGTGCCTAATATTTAATAATATTTTGATGTTTTTCAAAATTTCATCAAGGGCAAACATTCTGGGGAGATGACCTCGAACGCTACAGAATTGTTCAAGAAACAAAAAGGTCAAGCATGACCAATTTGGTGGCTAGGAGTTTGTGGCAAAGAGAAAAGATTGAATTCATGGTAGTGGATGCACTGGGTGTGGCTGGTGGATTGGTATGCCTATGGGACCCTGGTGTTTTTCAACTTTCAGAATGTTGTAGCAACAGAAACTTCATCTTGCTTTCAGGTACCATTCTGAATTCCTTTGATTGTGGTATCTTAAATGTTTATGCCCCAAATGATATTATAAGAAGAGGTAAGCTATGGGAGTCCTTGTTGTATTTAAAGTCCATCTTCCCAAAACCATGGTGTCTTGGAGGTGACTTTAATGAGATAAGAAATCTGGGGGAAAGAATAGGAAACTCAAGGAGGGATAGGGGCATGAAAGAGTTTAATGAGTTCATAGATAGATGTGAGGCGAATGATATGCAAATGGTAGGGAGAAAGTTTACTTGGTGCAATGCCCATGATGGACACAAATGGAGTAGAATTGATAGATTCTTTCTTAGCTAGAGTGGATTGAAAGATAAAAATTCAAGCTTTGGGGATTGCCTAGGTTGGTTTCAGATCACTGCCCTATAGTACTTATGGAAGATGAGAGGGATTGGGGTCCTAAACCTTTCAAATTCTTAAATGCTTGGTTATTGCACTCACAATTTACATCTTTTGTGGAGAATGCTTAGAAGGATTTACAGATGCAAGGGACTGCTAGGTACAATCTGCTAAGGAAACTACAGGCTTTAAAGATGGCATTAAAACAGTGGAATAGAGAAGTATATGGTAATATCGCAGCTCAACTAAAAGCATCAAAAGATGAACTGAATGCCTTAGATCTGAGGGTAGAAGTAAGACCTTTGGAGGATGCTGAAATCAAACAAAAAAGTGAGGCAAGGAATGAAATGTGGAGATTACGTAGAATGATGGAATGTGCATGGCTTCAAAAGTCAAGGTTAGATTGGAATATAAAAGGGGACAGGAACACAAGATATTTTCATGTCATGGCTACTAGTAGACAAAATAGAAATGCCCTCAACTCCATTGTTGTTGGGAATGTGACAATTGAGGAACCAAATCTGGTCAAGTATGAGGTATGGTCACACTTTACAAAGCAATTTTCAGAAGAGTGGAGGCATAGACATGTGATTGGTGGGTATTTTAAAAGTGTGGGGCAAAGTGGTTCCTTTCACATGCTAGAGTCAGAATTTTCAGCAGAGGAGGTTTGGAAAGCTTTCAAAATTTATAATGGAAACAAAGCTCCGGGGCCAGATGGGTTCAATTTGTTATTTTTTCAGAAATTTTGGAAGGTGCTCAAAGAAGATGTGATGCTCTTTTTGGTAGATTTTCATGAAAGGGGCAGATTGGCTAGTGGCTTGAACAGCTCTTTCATCACCCTTATACCAAAGAAAATTAATGCAGTCACCTTAAATGAGTATAGACCCATCAGTCTCATAGGGTTAGCTTATAAAATACTCACCAAGGTTCTTGCTAGTAGACTAAAAAAAGTCATGGCAGATGTAATTGGTGAAGTGCAATCATCATTCCTTGGAGGAAGAAACATAGTTGATGGGGTTTTGATTGCAAACGAAATAGTGGAAGGGTGGAAAAGAACAAAGAGAAGAGGGTGTAGACACCCCATTTTTGACCGTCCTCAAGACTTGGACGTCACCGCTCGAACACTCGGTGGTTACTCATGTCCGTGTTTCATTTTGAGTTCCCGGAGGTCTCGGCTACGCGCCTTGCCTCAGGATCTCTCAACTCGATTGTTCTGTGTTCGGTTTTGCACCAAACACTTGTGTTTTGTTTCTGAGGGTACAGAGTAACTTGTTAGCTACCCTTGGAACACACCAGCCATGACTCGAGGCTACCGGCCATGTTTTGAGGCTACCGGCCATTGGTGAAATATACCAGTGGCCGGTCGGCACTCAGTATGGCCGGCCGGCCATCTTCTTGGCCGGTGACCTCCTTTTCTGGCCGGTAGCACCTTTTTGCCTTTTTCAGGCATGGTGCATACCAGCTATGCCAGCTGGACCGCACTAACCCTGCCCCGGGGCATGCATGTGGCTGTTTTGCCCCTTTTGCACCCTTTTGGTCAAAGCTTCTTGAGGAAGCTTGACCCTTTGTCAAAGCTTCCTCAAGAAGCTTGCCAGGTGTCCTAGCTTCCTCAGGAAGCCTTGCCCCCCTTGCCCCTTTTGACCCTTTTTTGTTTAGCTTCTTTGAGAAGCTTCAAACCTTTGTTTTGTCTATATATAGAGCCTCTCCTAATCCATGTTAAGGGTTGAACAAAAAACCAGAGCTTATACATACATATATTTGTACATCACTCTCTCTCTCTCTCTCTCTCTCAAAATTTCTCTCTCTCTCCTCTTTTGTGTGTGTTTTGTGGCCTAAAAGTGTGTTTTGACCTTAGTTTTGCACTAAGACACATGCCATTACACCACACTTCGACCTTGAGAGGCTTAGAGGGTTTGTTCTTGAGTTTTTGGACTGGTTTTGATCAGAGGAAGGTGGCTGATCTTGCTGTTCTTCAAGGGTAACATTCTTACTTTAGATTCCCCAATCTTGCACTAGATTTTTACCTATCTTGCTTGCTGTTTTAGACTTTGTGTATAACTGAAAAAATTCTTGTATTTGCATGCTTAAGATACTTCATTAAGGTTGTTTTGTGGTTTGGGGTCGATCTCTCCCTATTAGGCCTTGTTTGGCCCTTTTGGAGCTCTCTTTGTTAAGCCTTGGTTACTCTTGTGTATTGGTCTTCTCACCACTGAAATCCAGTGGATTTTCAGTGGTGAAGAAGAGGGTTTGAGGTTTTGAATAGGGGAGGGACACCCCTCTCCCCTTTGTGTTTCATTTGTGCATATTTTTGGCTCTTAAGGGTAGCATGCATGATTAGTTGTTCTTGGCTTCATTTCAGAGGTTTTTGGGTGTTGTTGGGTCATATTATGCCTCTGTTTTTGGTCGGATTAATGGCCCCTTGCATGCTTAATATACTTGCTTTGTAGTCCTTTATTTGGCCTAGAAATGCATCATGCATGTAGCCTACCATGCCCTCATATTTTTGCCTAGCTTTCTGAAGTTTTTAGTCCTATTTTTCTATGCTTAAGGTCTGTTAGGTGCTGTTTTAACCATCTTTGCCATGTTTGGTATGGTCTCTTTGCATTTGGGTTTGTGAGTCCTAAGGATGTGAATCATGAGCATGCTTGAAGTGGGATGTTTCAATGAGTTGGAGTCATCTCACATGTCATTTCAGTCCATAATTCATGTTCATATGCTTGCATTCATCATCCCTTCTATGCCTTGAAAGGTTGTTCCTTTGTGGCTTAAAGAGGGTCATAGTGCATATCTTGTATCTAGGTCATTTGGGCTGCCATATCAGAGGGTTTTTGGGTGTATTTTGATGCATTGGAAATATGTTTTTGGTTGCTTCGTTCATGCCATGAGTGGTTGAGGTAGGTGTAGAGTTATGCTCCATTTGGTAGCTTTGCATGTCTTTTGTTTTGGGCCCATTTCTTGACATGATTTGACCATTTTCCATGCATGTCCTAGCCATATTTTGGTCTGCCCCTAGACTGTTTTCAGTCATCTTGGCCTTGCGGGGTTTGGTTGACATGACCTTAGTTCTAGCATCTTGACTAGCTTTGAACCTTAGACCAATTGGCATGCTTGTTTGCTTGACATTTTGTGCCCTTTTGCATCACCTTTGACCATTGTTTTGGGGTGAGTTGAGGTCTGCCCTTTATGGTTTAAATCCACCATGGCATGTTTGACGTGTTGCATTACATTGGTTGCATGTTTACATTGTACCATGTCTGCATGCTTGCACATTGTTTAGCTAATCGTATCATACATCTTGTTATATGCTTGACATGTTCATAGTGCATTAGTCTAGCTTAGTATGGTCATGTTACATTGCATGAGTTGCATTATTTTGCATTATACATGGCATATATGCATTACATTTGTTTGGTTTGGGGTGTCAAGCCAAACTTGAGGGGTGAGGAGTGTTTGTACTTCAAGTGACAAAACACGTCTCTATCCTCGGTCGCCGATGCCTTTGATCTCAATATGATAAGGCGTTAGCTTTCATTTGATTGTTGCATGCATTTACATTGAATGGCAAACTTGGCCTCTTAGGCCATCATGCATAATTGATGGCCCAAGGGCCGAGGGTCATGCTTCCTTGAGTCCATTGCATGATAGGGAGTGTGGCCATGCTTACATTTGTTTGAAATTCCATGCCATACACTGCTTGCCCTCTGTTGCTGTCAAAAACCAGTTTCTGCAGGAAGTTTTGGCCGGCTGGCCATCTCCAGTGCCGACCGGCCATCCATCAATGGCCGATAATTTCATCAGTGGCCGGTGGCCATTTCCCATGGACGGTGACCATTCCTACTAGCCGGTGGTGTTCTACAGTGTGCAGAGAACCTATCCCAAGACTTGTGCAGTCTTCAGAGGAGCTAGGCAGTGTAAACAGAGGCAGCAATGCTATGGCAGCGAGTTTCCGGGCAGTACGAGTCAAGCATGCATCATCCAAATATTTTGAAGGCGGGGTTGTGGCCATTTTAATTCTGCATTTAATTTGTTAATTAAATAAGGGTTCTGTAATAATTAATTAAGTAGTTAATTATTTATTCGGTTGTGTAATATTTATTCGGACCCTCCGAGTGAGGGCAATTGTGTAATAAGTGTGGGTGAGTGTGTGCATGTCTTCCAATCCCACGTCTTTCTTCCCTTTTATTTACCCGCTTATCATGGTAGACTAGGGCATATTTAAATTGCATACCTTATGCTATGCATGCGTGCATCCATACATTTGTCTTACATGCACCGGGCTCGGTACATCATGCTAACTACATTTGTATTTCAATTACAAGTTGAGTACTTGTTAATTGCAGCATTTCACATGCCATCTTTAGGATAGCCGAGCCTATTGTAGTTGCATCTTGCATGTCTTGCATTAGCCATCTTAACATGAACTAGGATCATGCATATGATTGTTAACTAGTTTCTGTTTTGGCTTGGAGTACTAGGTGAGCTTTTTATGCTTTAGCATACCGCATGCGTGTGAGTGTTGCCATAATAGCATGATTACCATGAGGCTAGCTGCTTATGTGATATAACCGCTTGAATGCCTGTGGATGGAGGTTGAATTACCTAAATTGGAATAACGCATCAAAACTGTGAGTTTTAAGCCCACTAGATAGTGGCAAAACCATCTTTTCTAAAAGCCCACTCGAGGGTGGCAAAACCTATATTTTAGCCTACTTGCGAGTAGCAAACCATTTTCAAAACAAACATGAAATGTTTTGTTCCAATTTAGGCGATTTGGTCTATACTTGTTTGCTGTGCGCATAACATAGTAATTCTAGGCTAATAACCGGAATAAGAATGCGTAATGTTTTCAAAATAAGATATCACGGTTAATAGAGGCCGATCTTCGGATCGGGCGAGAGAGGGTGCTCATAGCTGACCTTCCCCAATCGTACCCAAGTTCCCGAGCCGAGGCAACTTTGGTGATGACGGACACATGGCCCTTGGCACCGAGTCAGGGTTTCCTAAACTCCCCCATAAAAAATATTTAGGTGGCGACTCTGTATCTGGCAAAGCAGTCCATGTTTGGCACTTCTTGACAAAATCGGTTTTCCAAAACGATTTGCCGGATTTGGACTCTTTGGTTCAGATTAAGAACAGTAACCAAAACGAGTCCGAACTGCAGCATTGAGGTCCCTCGCGGACATGTTACAGAGGGCTACTATTCAAAATTGATTTTGAGAAGGCTTATGATTCCCTCAACTGGGAATTCTTATTCTCAATGCTATCTAGTTCTGGGTTTGGAGCAAAATAGATCTCTTGGATGAAAGGTTGTCTCTCTTCAGCTAGAATCTCAATCATTGTAAATAGTTCACCAACTAAGGAATTTAGTCCTCAAAAAGGTCTCAGACAAGGGGGCCTATTATCCCCCTTCCTATTCAACTTAGCTGCAGAAGTTTTGAACATTTTACTTATGAGAGCTAGGGAGTTGGGGCTGCTGAAAGGAGTAGTTTTTGGTGAAAATAATGTGGTAGTGTCTCATCTTCAATTTGTAGATGATTCCCTGTTGTTTTGTGATGCTGATTGTTCAGAAGTGCTTAATTTAAAAAGGATCCTTAGGTGTTTCGAAGTTGTATCAGGCCTTAAGATAAATTATCACAAGAGTGTAGTATGTGGGTTTGGTATCTCTGAATCTGTGCTCCATGAGTTTGCCTCCATGCTAAACTGTAAAACTAAGTCAGCACCACTGAAGTATCTTGGGTTGCCTTTGGGAGCTAGCCCCCATAGGACGTTGTTTTGGAAACCTGTCATGGAGAAGATAAAGCTCAGGCTTGCTGGTTGGAAGAGGAGATTTCTCTCCTTTGCAGGAAGGTTAACACTAATTAAAGCAGTGTTATCTACTTTGCCGGTGTACTACCTCTCTTTGTCCAAGATACCAGAAGGGATAGCAAAAGAAATTGAAAAATTACAAGCCTCATTTTTATGGGGTGGAGCTGAGCTAAAGAGGAAAGTTCATTTAGTGAAATGGGAAGAGGTAACAAAAAGTATTAAGCAAGGGGGATTGGGTGTTAGAAGAATCAGAGACATGAATGTTTGTTTATTAATAAAGTGGTGGTGGAGGTATGCCAATGAGGAACAAGCTTTGTGGAAGAAGGTGATATGTTGCAAACACAAAGGTGAAGGTGGGAATTGGTGTCCAAATCTTCAAACAAGGGTCAAATTCTCCAAGATTTGGGGAGATATTTTGGTAGCAGCAAATCAAAAGGTCAACCTATTGCAATTTTATGTAAATAATCTTCAGATTAAAGTGGGTAATGGCTGTAGAGTGTGCTTCTGGCATGATTGTTGGAATGGTGGAGTTAGCCTCAAAGAATTATTCCCTAGACTTTTCAGGTTGTCAAATGATAAGGATGGGTCACTCAGGGATTATGCTAACAAAAGAGGTAACTCTGAAAATTGGGTGATCAGCTTTAGAAGGGCTTTATTTCAATGGGAAAAAAAGGAGCTCCTCACTCTTAATCTTTCTATCAGAACTGATCCTGTTTTGAATCTGCTTGAAAAGGATAGAGTAGTCTGGTTAGCAACCAAATCAGGTCAATCCTTTGTCTCAACCCTATACAATCACACTGATTTAGAGTATGGTGAAGTCAAGAGTTCTAGCAGATCGGTGTGGATCAAGTACCTCCCACCTAAAGTTCAATTTTTTGGATGGCTCACATGGAAGCATAAGGTAAAAACATCAGTGTTCTTGCACATAATTGGAGTGCTGGATGATAGTGCTGTCACTGTATGTATTTTCTGCAAGGCTGAACAAGAAATAGCTGAGCATGTGCTGATCTGGTGTCCTATGATCTGGAAAGTTTGGACTGGTCTCCTGTAATTGTGAGGAGCTTAGTGGGTGGTGCCTCAAACTGTTGATGGGTTACTACAGTGGTGGGCTGGAAACAATTTCATGAAAGCTAAAAAAAGAATTTGGAATGCTATCCCTTTGGTGGCTCTCTAGTCCATTTGGAAGCACCAGAATGATTGTCTCTTCGAAGATATCCGACCAAACATGGAGGAACTACATGAAGTTATCATTGCGAGGCTTGCATTTTGGTTGAAATCCTCATCCAGGGATCTTCATTTTTCAGTCACTGATTTTATGTATAACTTGGAGCAAATTAGATTTTGTTTGGGTAGGAGAATGTAAGGTTGTATTGTCTCTGAGGTTGAGGGGTTTTGAGTTGGAATCTTTCCAACTCTTTTTTGGGGCTTTGGAAATGCATATGATTAGTCCTGCTATGGGTGCCAACCTTGTTGGGATGCATAGCTTGGATAATGATGCAATTTCTTTCCAAGCTTTTGTAATTTTTGTGTTTTAATGAAATTTATTTTCGCTTGCTGCTCAAAAAAAAAAAAAAAAAAAAAAAAATTTAGATACATGATACACGTAACTACCCAATCACTAGGTTGTTTGAAAATATTAGTAATCATATAATGATAATGAGGGCAAAGTGGAAATTGTTGGCTACTAATTGGAATGGCTTACTTTGTCCAAAAATGGAAAGCTGTGTAAGGAAGACATACTCCAGTGGTTGAACGTGGATTGTTAGCTAGGCAAATGAAGATATATACGAGGTCCATTCATTTTCAACTATGTTGATAGACATTGGTAGGCATTCATGTTCATGTTTCTAGTGGCAACTGAATGGGTTCTCATGTGCACATGTGGTGGTTGCAATACATAATAGCAAAAAGGATTTTTGTACATGAGTTGAACCATTTTTCACCGTCCAGTAACAAGCAGCTCATTCTGGATGCATTCAGCCAATACCAATAGTCGATAAACCATCATTTTCGGAAGATGACTTCATCATATCTCCATAGACAGTTAGGCATCCTCCGGGATGACTGAAGAAGAATCAGATACCATCTCGGGGAGAGAAGTTAAGTCAGATCAAGTGTGGGAGATGTGGCCACATGGGGAGCCACAACTGAAAAACATGTAAAGAGCCAATCTAGTCATGGACACTTAGCGACCAACTCCTATAATCACTTTTGAATAACATAATCGTATTATCGTACTAGAATGTAGTGGAAAAAATGATGAGCAACATTAATAAGTCAAAACATTGTTGACACGTCATAATTTGACTGGTTTTGTTCGTCACAACACTTTTATTCATGTATTAATGTTAAATGTTTATGCTATGATTCATCAAGCCATATTGTTTAATTCATTAATACACGTTTAGTTAGCACGTTGCAATTGGGCTTGTATGTGAAAACGCATAGTTTCTGAAATTGGGCTTGTATGTGAGAACCCATAGTTTCTGACGCCATGTCATGTTAGTTGACGTAATCTAATAAATAGAAATGTAAATTATAGCCTCGGCCCATAAATCGAAATTTGTATTTTTTTTGTCTAAAAGTCTGCACGTTAAAATATTTTGTCCGTAAGAACATGCTTAAGTGAAATGACCAAAATATCCATATTTCTTTTACCCAAAAATCCACGTGCCTTTTATTTGTTGGGAACCACATCTCTATCAGTTCAAAATCACTTTGTATTCCACGTTTCCTCATCTTCCTCTCTTTACCAGTTCACCCTACCTATACCTAGATCTCTCTCTCTCTCTCTCTCTCTCTCTCTCTCTCTCTCTCTCTATCTATATATATATATATAATGGTAGTGGCATCTATGAACTCAGATCCTCCGTCATCTTCATCGTTGTTGCTGCTGCTACTATTGCTGTTGCCACCATTGTCTTTAGTCTATAGTCTTTGATCATTGACACATTGTCTTTGTTGCCTCGATGCTTCACCTTCTGTTCGATCAATGAGATGATTTGTTAGGATTTTGTGATCGAAAAAAATATGACCAAAGAGAACGAAGGGTTGATCGAATGGGTGGAAAATGTAGAAGAAGAGTCAAGTAGTAAGAAGGTAAAATAAGATGATGAAAGAGACAGACAGACAGACAGACAGACAGACAAAAAGGGTGAAAGAGAGAGACATAGAGAGGGAGAGAGCTGAGACGAAGGCGATTGTGGAAGTAAGATAGTTTTTGCAAATATAACAGACAGCGTTGGAGGGAGAGAGTCAGGGTGAGCGAGGAAAGAGCAATTGACGACCCTTGACCAAGGGTGACGTTGGGAGAAATTGTGGTGGATAGAGGTGTAGAGGTAAGTGATGAAGGAGTAGAAGGTTGGGGTGCCGATGGGTGGCTGGAAATGGGCGGTGGTAGAGCAAGTGGTGGCTGATTGGTTGCGAAAGATTGGGATGGTGGATGGTGAAGCCATGAATGTGGTGGTGGTGGTGGTGGTGGTGGAGAGATCTCCTTCTCCATCTCCATCTCTATCATGATCTTCATCTTCTTTGACTTGGAAAACAATTTGAACAGATCACTCTCTCTTCTCTCTCTATATATATATATGAGAGGGGGATTTTCACCAAACAAGTGGGCCGATCATATTTAGGACTTGGTTCATTGTCCTAGGCCTTACGGCGAGTCTGAAGGGACACCTAGCGTTGGGCTGAGGTATTCAGTCAGCTCGATCCAAGGTTGAGTCTGTTGGAATAGGTATTGCTCTCAACTGGACTAAGGGGCAGCTTTCAATCTCGGCTAGGCGGAGAGATGACCGAGATCGGTGACTCAACTGCAAGTAGACCAATCGTGCCAACCTTGGCTCAGTGTCGAGCATGACTGGACTAGACGATTTCGACTGACATGACCGAGCTGTAGGTGACTGGCTGGGTACTTCAGAGTTAGGCCAGTCGGTAGGAATAGTTCGTGAAGTGGTCTGCCAAGCACTGAGTTACGGGTAGCTCGACGGAGACCTCCACATTGCCCAATTGAAGATTAGATGAGGGAACCCACTGTCTGTATGCGTCAATACTATTTGGTTATTTTGTCGATACTGTTTGGCAGTATTATTACGCACACAGATGTGAGATGAAGGGAGGATAATAAATCCTGTAGACCGCCTGGAGAACTCCCGAGAAAATCTAGTTTTGTTCTCTAGCTACTACAGTTCAGACTCAATGTCACAGTTCTAAATCAAATCTCGCAAAGTGTGATGCAAGACCGATAAATCACCAAAGAGTCCAAATCCGGCAAATCATTTTGGAAAACTGATTTTTAAGAAAGAAGTGCCAAACATGGACTGCTTTGCCAGATACAGAGTCGCCACCTAAATATTTTATTTTGGGGGGATTTAGGAAACCCTGACTCATGCCTAAGGCCACGTGTCTGTCATCACCAAAGTTGCCTCGGCTCGGGAACTTGGGTACAAGAGGGGAAGGTCATGTAATGAGCATCCCCGCTCGCCTGATCGAAGATTGGCCTGTACTAAGCATGATATCTTGTTTTTCAAAACACATGCGTTCTTATTCTGGTTAATTAGGTAGAATTACTATGTGATGCGCACAACACACAAGTATAGATTAGATCGCCTAATTTGGAACAAAGCATCGCATATCCGTTTGTTTGGAAATGGTTTGAAGTTTGCTACTCGCAAGTAGGCTAAAACACGGATTTCAATGAATCGTTCCAATTCAAGTAATCCAACCTTCACCCACAGGCATTCAAGCAGTTATATCACATAAGCAATTAGCCTCATGGCAAGCATGCTGTCATGTTAACACTCACACACATGAAAGATGCTAAAGCATAAACACTCACAGTGTACTCCGAGCCAAAACAAGGAACTAGTTAGTAATCAATGCATGATCCTAATTCATGTCAAGATGGGTAATGCAACACAAGCAAAAATGGAACTAGAATAGGCTTGGCTATTCTAAGATGGCATATGAGATGCAACAATTCGATACATGTATTCAAGTAGGGATTGAAATACAATGCAGTTAGTATGATGCGCCGAGCCCGGTGCATGCAATACGAATGAATGAATGCAAACATGCACGCATAGGAATGGTAATTGAAACATGACCTAGAACTAACCATTGTAAGCGGTTAAGTAAAAGGGAGAAAGACGTGGGGTTGGAAGACATTCACACACTCATGCACACTTATTACAAAATTCGCCATCTCGACGGAGGGACCGAAAGAATAATACAAATCAACTAATTAACTAACTAACCAGCTAATTAATTATTACACAACCCTTAATTAATTAAGCAAATTAATCAAGCTATAAAAAATAGTAAAGCGGCCTCGAGAAGACGGACATATGCATGCTCGGTCGGCTTCGCTCGGAAATCTGTTGCCATACCTCATGTTGCCTCTGTTTGCACTGCTCTGTACCTTTGCAAAGTGTGAAAATTCCCAAAACATATGATTCACCCCATGGGCACTGTGGGAGGACATCGGCCAAAAATCATGATCATCGGCCAAGAAATAGGGGTCATCGACCACATATGAAGCCATCGGCTAAACACTTGTAGCTAATCGGCACTGAAGATAGCCGATCGACCATCTTTTCTTGTAAAATGCTCTTTTGCTGCAGCAGAGGACAAACAGAGCACGGTAATGCATTTACAAGACAATGTTTGCAACTACACCCCTTATCATGTTTAAGGCTCAAAGGTGTGCAGTTCTCGACCCTTGGGCCACCAATCATGCATTTCAATGCATGATGGCCAAAGGAGCCAAGTATGCAATTCAATATCAAATGAAATGCACAAAAACACATAAGGGCCCCTCAACCTCTATCATGCTTGATCAAGAGGCAAGGCAATGCACACACAATGCAATGCAACCTAAGCATGCAAGCAAGCATGCAAACAACTCAAGCATGGAACAACATGCAACAATACCATGAAATGCAACTAATATGCAATAGGCATAGAACCTAAACATGTAAAGATGCATGGCATGCAACAACATGTAGTGCGATAAGAATGCAACAACACACAAACCGCATGAGCCATGGACTTATACTGAAAATGGGTAGGCCTTAGCCATGCCAAAAAATAGTGGCCAAAGTTATGAATTGGAAGCATGAAAATGCAAAACAAACATGCACATGTAAATGGTCCAACACCTAAGCATAGGAGGGCAACTTTCAAGAGCACTTAAAAGGGGACAAATGTGGACATGTGACAAACATTGTAAGCTCTGAAATCATGCGTGGAAAGGTGCCAAACCAACCAAAACAAAGCAAGCAAAGCATACCAGAAAGCCCAAAGCTTAAGGCTAGCCAAGGGACTCAAACCATGGCCACAAGAATCAAGCCCCAAAGGGCCAAGGGCATCCAAAATAGTCCTAAAGCATGCCAAAGTGAGTCTAAAACATGCAAGGAATGAGGCCAAAACATGCTAGAGAGGTGAGCACAAAACATGAAGCATGTAAGGCTACAAAGGGGTGTTACACTACACCTATTACAACCAAACATGGTATGACTTAAACTAATAAAATCAGAGATATAGCATGTTAAAATAAGCCCAAAAACCCACTTAGATGGCATCCCAAAGGCCTAAGCATAATGGCATGCACAATGATCCATTCATGAGGCATAAAACACCAACTCTTTAAAACATTAAAGGAGTGATAAGTGCAAGTGTATGAGCAAGAAACATGGACTGAAATAACATAACAAATGATGCCAGATCATTGAAATGAGCCAAGTAATGCATGCTAGAGGACTCAATACTCAAAGCTAATAAGCTAGATTGAACCATGGCTATACAAAAGAAGTCATGCATGATTAAAACAACCTAAATCAGAGCTAGAGCATGCTAAAACATGGACAAAAGCTTCTTGAAGTTAAGCCAAAAGCATGCTAGAATGACATGTTTAAGGCATGATTCATGTTAAGGCAAATGAGAGGATTGCAAGACAAGTACATGAAGCATGTAAGAGCCAACTAAACCCACCCAAAACAGAGTCATGACATGCTAAAACAACACCAAAAACCCACTGAAATGGAGTCAACATAAGCTAGAAAGACATGCTCAAACATGAAGCATATAAGACTAGTTTGTGTGATTTACACTACAAGTGTATTAGGCATGCATGGAGTGACAAAACCAAGCAAAAACGGTGTTGTATCATGGTAAAACAAAGCCTAATACATACCAAAATGAAGCTAAAACAAGCTAAGCAAACATGCTACCACCATAAGCCATTTATACTAGCATACAAGACAACAAGGAGAGGGGATGACCCCTCCTATTTAGGACTCCAAAACCACCTTTCCACCACTAAAAATCCTCTGGATTTTAGTGGTAGAAAGGTCATGCAAAACCTAAAACAAGGGCCAAAAGGGATGGCCTAAAACAAGGCCTAACAAGGCCTAAAAGGGGGTAGATCACCCACAACCTCAAAATGACCTTAACCAAAGATTTAAAGCATGTAAAAATAGAACTTTTATCAATTAAGAGTTAAGCTTAAAACAATAAGCAAGTATGTCTAAAAGCTAAAACAAGAATGGGGTTTAAAAGCAAGTTTGCTCAGCCTTGAAGAACACCTTCAAGAACAAAGCTCCAGCAGGTTTTCCAAGCTTAAACCACCTCAAGAACTCTAACACCAACTCCCTAGCACCTCAGTAGCCAAGGATGGTGTTTTACTAGGTGCTCTAGTGCAAAAGTATGAACAAAATACACTTTAGAGCACAAACACACACACAAATATAGAGAGATAGGGAGATATAGAGAGAGATATATATCACTCCTATATCAGATTTTCAGAACCTTTGAGAAGGGAGGAGGAGCTCCCTTCTTATAGAATTCCAATTCCAAAGCTTCCTAAGCAAGCTAAAACAAGGTTCAATCCCTCCATACTATGGAGGATGTGAATTGTGCATGCCAGCTGTGACAGCTGGCATAAAATATCTGCATAAAGCAGATGAACAAGGCTCGGCCAGAAAACATGGCCGATCGACCAACACAAGGGCCGATCGACTAAAAAGAGTGCTGATCGGCCAACACTTTTGGTCGATGGAAAGAAAACAAGGCCGATGGCTTCATGCCTTGGCCGATGGGTTGAAGGGATGGCCAACAAGCCACTCTCTTCCCTCAGAAGCAAAAACACAAGTGCTTGGTCCACAACCAAGCACAAAACAGACAAGTTGAGAGATCTTGAGGCAAGGCACGCGACTGAGACCCCCGAGAACTCAAAACGAACACGAGCATGGATGATCATCGAGTGTTCAAACGATGACGTCCAAGTCTTGAGGACGGTCAAAAATGGGGTGTCTACACATCCACATGCCGAAGAGAAGACGAGTAAGGTAGTGCATACACAAACTATATAAACCTTGCAATGCCTCCATGCAACAGGTTTGCAATCTTTTTACATAGAGTTATCTTGTCTTTTGTCCTCTTCTCTCTCTGCGAGTGCTAATTTGGCCGTTGGAGGGGTTTTCCAGCAACACACTTGTCTAGTAGCTCACTAGCACTGTGCTTTCAGGTTTGATGACGTTGTTCGGAGAAACACGAAGCTTGGACGTAAGGAGTACGAAAGTGTAAAATATTTGCTCCCCGTACAATTGGTGCTGTCTGTGAGAAGCTTGAACAAACAAAACCTTGACCTTCAAGCTTGTCTGATCACTTTTCATAGCGAACGATGATGTTCCGAAGTCCGTTATGAATGGCATTATGCTAGAGTCAGTCTGGCAGCAAGACGACTTGCCTGCCATTCCGACGTTGACTGGTTTGGAGACCTCCATGGGAGGACTCTCCAAAGACGTGTGAGACAAATGCACAAGGAGTTCTGGGCATTCTCTGAGCCTAGAAGGACACCACTGACAGCAGCGAGGATCACACACTCAGCATCTAGAGAGAAAGCTAAGAGACCAAGATGCCATCATCAGAAGGATGGCGACAAAGATGAAGGCTATAAAGCACCAGCTGAAGGGAAAGGGTGTTGCTAGAGTTGAAAACCACAGTGAGCGTGCCTAGTTCTACCATTTAGACAGTCGCAGTGAGAGGCTGACACCCTCACTTTCCATTACAAGAAGGTTCAGAGCTGACAACTCCGTCACATCAGCGAAGGTGTCTCGCACTCGAGACAATAGCTACAGGCCCTCGCGTCCATCAACAATGTCGAGATACTCCTATTCTAATCAATCGGGGAATTTAAGTGACATATTAGAGGAGTGAGCGCACTGAAGGGAGGCACAAAGGGTGCCAGTATTGCAACTGCTGACCCATGAAGGACGTACCAGCGAGGAGGTCGTAATACCACCACCACACCTGGCTGCGCCCGTGCCACTAGATAAGGACTTGGCGAGGCTGAGCGCCACCCATTTTTTCCTCAAGATAGAGAACACGCCACTCTCCGTAGATTTTCACCAGCCAAAATTCATGCTCTATGATAGAAAAAGCGATCCATACATGCACGTGAGCCACTTCCAACAGGTAATGGTTGGCCATCGACGTAACGATGCATTGATATGCCTCATGTTTCCATCGAGTTTAGGTGAATTGCGCCTAAAGTGGTTCAAGAGGCTACTAGAGGAGAGTATCGAGAGGTGGCAGCAGTTAGTAGAGGTGTTTTTCACCTCATTCAAGACAAACACCAAAACGCCTAAGAAGGTTGACCATTTTTTGTGAATCAAGATGGAACTGAGCGACTCGTTAAAGATGTATAACACCAAGTATTGGGAAATATTCAGTGAGATTCTTGGTTGCCCGGTGAACCTAGCAATCATCCAATACAAGTGCGGTCTTCTAGTCAGATATAGACTCAGATACTCGCTTACCATGAACCAACCTTCGACTATGGGCTACTAATGCAACGCATCAATGAACACATTCATGTCGAGGATGATGCGGCCATAGCTATCGTGAAGGTAAATCTAGTAGTAGCGAATAAAAGAATTATGGGGAAAGTTCACATGGTCGGACATGAGAGAAATCGTCTGGACTGCCGTAGAAGAGAACATAACTGTGGAAACAATTGCAATAATAAGAACCATAACTCCGACCTAGCAAACTATCCTCGCAATGTCGCGGAGCATGCTAAGAGAAAGCTGAACACCCTGACAGACATCACCACGGTCTTCAAAATCTCGATCTATTGCATCCTTAGCGAGATCCGTGACAAGGCATACGTCCGGTGATCGGCTAAGCTGGGAGACGTCTAAAAGAGCTTTAACCCACGATACCGCTGCACTTACCATGGCGAGTGAGGACATTGAACAGAAGATTACGTGTCTTTGAAGCAACATTTGGAAGAATTGATGGCCGCTGGGCATTTGGACCAATATATCGATGAGGCATTAAGGTTGTATCTTAAGGCCAAGTTGAACCTAATGGCTTAGCCGCCTTAGACGCCCTTCCCCAAGGTATGATCAACGTGATCCATTGGATCGTCAAACCAGTGCATATATGTGAGCTAAGAGGGATGATCAAGAAGGTTGAACACATGAGGGAAGTTCCGTCTGTTCAGCCCATTGAAAAAAGAGACAAGGCCGAAGTAAAAGATGTCCTTACTTTCTCTAGTAGGGATCTAGAGCGAATCCAAACCCCACACAACGGCGCGCTGGTTGTCACGTTACGCATCAAGGACTTCGACATCAAATGCATTTTAATCGACCAAGGTAGCTCAATTGAAATAATGTATTACGACGCTTTCAAGTAGCTTAAGCTGGAAGACAAAGACTTAGCCCCAGCAACCTCGCCACTAGTTGGCTTCAACTCGCAACCAGAATAGTCGATTGAGACAATTATCCTAACGGTCAAAGCATGTTCTATCGTCAAGCAAGTAGAGTTTTGGGTATTGAAGGTACCTTCAACTTACAACTTGATCCTAAGCAGAGGATGGCATCGACTTACCACCAAGTAATGAGGTTTCCTTCTGCCACCGAGATAATAGAGAAAGTGTGGGGTGATCAAGTCATGGCCAAATAATGTTTCATAACCGTAAATGGAAGCTAAGTAGCCAAGGGCTTTGTGCAAATGATAGAAAGATCGGAAGATCAGCAGGTCCTGGACGATGTCGGCAAGAAAACTTAAGATAAAGCTGTTGAAGACTTGGTGGAAGTGAGAAACGACGAGAACGATCCGAGTAAGTTCTTTCTGCTTGGGTCATCTTTGTCTGCCCATGAGCGATTGGAGATTGTGAACTTTTTTACGACATGCCTGGCATCGATCCAAACTTCATGTGCCACTAACTCAATGTCTTTCCAAATTCTCTGCCAGTCATTCAAAGAATGCGGCGATCTACACTTCATTATGCTGAGATGGTGGCGGAAGAGGTAAAGAATTTATTAGAAGCAGAGGCAATCGGAGAGGTGCACTACTCTCGGTGGGTTTCAACACGGTAGTTGTGCCCAAAAAGAATGAAAAATGACGGGTCTTCATTGAGTAAAAGATGGTCAACAGAGCTTGCCCTAAAGATAACTCCCCACTGCCCCGAATTAACCAGCTGGTGGACCTTACAACCAGGCATAACAAGCTTAGTTTCCTAGATGCTTACTGTAGCTACCACTAAATCGCTACGTACGAGCCTGACTGAGAGATTTATTTTTTCACAACTTCAACGGGCTATTCTGCTATAAAGTCATGCCCTTTGGGTTGAAGAACGTTAGGACCACCTTCTAGAGAATGATTACTAAAATGGAAGCATACATTGACGACATGGTGGTCAAGAGCAAGAACAAGGCCAATCATCTAAAGGATCTAGCTGAGATGTTCGTGATCCTTAAGCGGCATAAGTTGCGCCTTAATGCACTTAAATGCGCCTTTGGCGTCAAATCAGGCAAGTTTTGGGGTTTTTGATGACCAACCAAGGAATTAAAGCGGATCCCTCCTAAATCAAGGCCATACAGGAGCTGAAGCGGCCAAATTTAGCGAAGGACGTGCAACATCTTGCTAGGATGGCAGCCGCGCTTAATAAATTCATAAGCCGGTCTCAAAATCATTGACGTCCTTTCTTTCATGCTCTAAAGTCGAAGTTCTCATAGGATGAGGAATGGGATCGAGTGTTGGCAGACTTGAAGACTTACTTGCCATCCGCCCCACTTCTCGTGATGCCAATACCGGGTGAAGAACTTTTTCTCTAGCTGGCTGTCTCCCAACATGCCATTAGTGTGGTGCTCATTAGAGCAGAGGGTATACAATGCCTTCCAATCTTCTATGTGAGCAAAACACTGCATCTAGCAAAATCAAGATATTTGTTGTTAGAAAAACTTGCCCTAGCACTAATGATGGTTTCCAGGAAGTTAGCGCACTATTTTCGCACTCACACAATCATAATGTTGACTGAGTTCCCATTGAAAGCCTTATTTGAAAGAGCAGACTTCTCCAGTCGGATCCTAAAGTGGGCAGCCGAATTAGGACAGTTTGACGCCAAGTCTCAACCTAGAACTGCTATCAAAGCCCAAGCATTGGTCAACGTTGTCGCAGAATTATTGCCAGGGGCTCACTTAGTTTGCCCGTTGGATCTTAGAGATGCATTCAGACAAAGAGGAGTGGGTGTTGCGAAAGTTGCGAAGCCTACTATCCTATCAACATATCCCAGTGAGCTAACCAAGCTAAGCGAAAACGACATTACGAAAATTATAAGGCCTATACTCTTTCCAGTTGTTACCAACCTACCAGCCAAACAAGATGGGGAAGGCGTCGTAGAAGTTGCGCGCTAGACTATCAATCTGTCAACTAAAGAACTACTAGGACCTAGCAATGCATTATTGAGTTTTGGAGTAACAGAACAACATGTAGAACCCAAAAACACATCGCTGGGGGGGAAGATGCCATATAACTTGCAATCATTAGCGGCATGCTCAAAGCGGAAATAACTAAGCTGCCAAGCAAAGATACAGCCTCATATGCCGCCAAGCCGAACAACAAAGACAAAGACCGCCCGATTCTTTAAAAATCTCAAGAACCTTCAAAATACTAGAAGTTATTCATCGGAGAAATGTGGAAACTTTTCATCGATGGCGCTTCAAACAAACACGGTGCCGGATTAGATATAGTTTTGACCTCGCCAGATGGTTTGATCGTAGAACATTCAATCACAGTTGGGTTCCTAGCATCAAACAATGAGGCTGAGTATGAGACGCTGCTAGCCAGGGTAAAAAGTGCATTTCGTTAAAAGCATTAGTTAATGGTTTACAGCGACTCCCAGCTCATCATCAACCAAGTATCTGGAAAATATGAAACCAAGCACAGCAAAATGGCCAAATACCAGACCCTTGTAAGAAAAGAGCTCAAAAAATTTCAAGCAATCAGAGTCAAACGAATTGGCTACGAAAGGAACAGCCGGGGAGACGAGCTAGCTGGTTTAGCTTCTATGGCAGACAAATCGACACATGGCCCTTTACTAATTAAATTCCTTCCATGGCCCAGCATCGAAGAATCGAAAGTGGCAGAGGTCCTCTGTGCTGAGCTAGGACCCTCTTGGATGGGCCCTATCATAATATTTCTAAGGGACAGGATGTTAGCAACTGACAAGAAAGAAGTAAACAACATTCAGGCTAAGTCTGAGCGGTTTTTGGCTCTCTTCTTCTGGCGCCTTGTACAACAAGTCTTTCACTGGGCTTTACTTGAAGTGTGTCCATCCGAGCAAAGTCGAAGCCTTTCTCTTTGAAATCAATGAAGCCATATGTGGAAGCCACATCGGCGGAAGATCTCTAGCTTATCGCGCTATTTCACAAGGGTATTGGTGGCCATGCATGCAAGTTGACAAGCAAAAATACGTAAGAAAGTATGAAGAATGTCAGAAATTTGCACACCAGATTCATCAATCGGCCAGAGAACTCTTCCCCCTTACAAGTCGTTGGCCATTCGCATGTGGAGGCTAGATATAGTAAGACCACACCCAATTGCGCCTGAAAACCGCAAGTTCTTCATCACGGCAACAGACTACTTCACCAAATGAGTGGAAGTTGAGCCTTTTGCGACCATTAAGGAGAAAGATCTGAACAAATTTGTTTGGAAAAATGTGGTAACGTGGTTTGGAGTCCCCAAGGCTCTAATCTCCAACAATGACACCCAATCTGATGAAAAACCGTTCAGAGGATTCTGCGAGGAGTTGAAGATAGAATTTTACAATTCAACACCAGCTTACCCTCAATCAAACGGTCAGGCAAAAGCGTCGAACAAGACCATTCTAGATAGGTTGAAGAAAAGGTTAGAGAAGACAATGGGATAATGGACTGATAAACTTCCTAATGTCCTGTGGGCATACTAGACAATGCCAAGACGGTTAACGAGGGAGACTCTTTTCATCTTAGCATATGGCATGGAGGTCGTCATCCCACTGGAAGTTGGCATGCCCACCATCTGGAATGAGAACTTTGAGCTGGACTTGAACGCAGAAGCCATCGCCCTAGAATTGGACCTTGTGGAAAAGTGAAGAGAAAAGATAACTAATCCACATCGCAGGATATCAGTAGGAACTATCCAGGAATTACAATAAAATATTCTATCCCAGGCAGTTCAAAATAGGGATTGGGTTCTGCACAAAGTGATAGGCAACACCTTGATACCAAGAGAAAGAAAATTGGGAGCAAATTGGAAAGGACCTTGCAAAATAACCGGTTTGGCAGGCAAAAGGGTATATTATATGAAGGGTCTAGACGGCCAAGCCATATCCAAGCCATGGAACACCGTGAATCAGAAGCAATTCTACTTCTAATTCTTCTTTCAATGTAACCCCGCATTTCATGATATAATTTTCCAACCTTTGCTATAAATTTTTTTATGGAAACAACGGTTCATTTTACATGAGATTGTGGCTTTATTTTCATTCTCTTCTGCTGAGTTACCGCGGACAAGGGGCAACAGGCTGCCGAGCTAGCTTCGCTCGACAATATGAGTTGATGATTTGTTCAACTCAAGGTTTCCCGCTGAGCTGATTTAGCTTGGCCAGACGAGTTGATGGTTTGTTCAACTCAACGTTCTCTGCCAAGCTGGTTTAGCTTGACAAAATGGGTTGATGACTTGTTCAACTCAAGGTTTCCTACCGAGTTGATTTTGCTAGGCAAGACAAGTTGATGTTTTGTTCGACTTAACACTTCTTGTCGAGTTGGTTTAGCTCAGCAAAATGAGTTGATGACTTATTCAACTCAAGGTTCTTTGTCGAGCTAGTATTTGCTCGGCAAAATGAGTTGATGTTTTCTTCAACTCATAGTTCCTTTCTAAGTTGGTTTTGCTCAACAAAATGAGTTGATGTTTTGTTCAACTTAGAACTCCTTGTCGAGCTAGTTTTTCTCGACAAAATGAGTTGATGTTTTGTTCAACTCATAGCTCCTTGCCGATTGGATTTTGCTCGGCCAATGAAATTGATGTTTTGTTCAACTTAGAACTCCTTGTCTAGCTGATTTTCCTCAACAAGACAAGTCAAGTTATGTTCAATCCAGAATTCTTTGCTGAGCTAATTTTGCTTGGCAAATGAAGTTTGGTTCATAGTTCCTTACTGAGGTGTCACTGCACGACTTAAAGTAAACACGCATCAATCCAAAATCATAGACAAAAAAGTTGTGCAAATTTCATTAATTCAATGCTTCGAGTACATAATAGGGGCAGATAGCCCGGTTACAATATTCAGAAACAGAAGAAAAGAAAAAAAGAAAAAGAAAAATTAACAAGTCAAACAAGAGGGGGCAAATCATTAGTGAAGTCATCACCATGTGCAGCTCTCTCCTACTTCACTGTAGTCGTGTCTTCATCCCCACTGAGCTCGGCTGGTGCAACCTCTACCACTTCTTGGACCTCCTCTTCCTACAAGGGATTGAAGACATTCTCAGCGTATGAAACCATATAGCCCGGCAGGAAGTGGGGAGGAGGAGTGGCGAACACCTCAGTTGAAGCACCATGACCAAGCTTTTAGCAAGTCGCCTTCTAGCCAGATGTGAAGAAAATGTCCTTGGTGGCTTCGACTTGCTTCGACTTGCTTCGTGTAGCACCGCTCGACGTCTTTGAAGCCTTAATCTTGGGGCCACTTTCATAGCTTTAGACTGTTCCTTCTTCAGTGCCTCGAACTCAGCACATGCCTCATCCCTCTCTTGCTCGACATAGAAAAGTTGCCAAGAAGCTGGGCGTTGTCAGCATTGGCCAGCTCAAGAGAAGCTTTGGCCTGACCAAGCTCGGCTTCACAGTACTTGCCTTGTGCGGTGACGTTAGCCACTTTTTGGCGCAAATTCACACCCCGATCCATGACAAGGTGGGTCTTTTGAATTGCCTGCAAAAAGAAGAGGTTAGAAAGAAAAACTGAGCAAATACTTAAAAAAAAATTTGATTGAAAAGCTTACCCTGGTCATGGAGTTCACCACAAACTTGATCATCTAGATGTCTGACACGTGCTCCGTCCTGGTCATATCTTCCGGCAGAAGCAGGGACTTTGAAAGGTCAAAGGCAAGGAGTTGTTCCTGGCCCCCTTGACGGAAGTGTCGGTTGATATAATCTTTCCCTGGGACTTAACTTCGGCTACCAGGTAGGAGCTAGCTCAACCACGGTAGTAATGTGTTCTGTCACGACCCAAACCCGCCCCTATGGGTTTAGAGCCATAACTGGCCAGTAATCCTGGGATTACCAAAGGCCTCTGAACAGAATAACAAAATATAAGGGGCTAGCGGAAGTAATTAAAAACATACAATGTCCATAGAGCTGTGTAGACTTACATGGGACAGGAATTTAAATCTTGAATATATACATATGACGTCAAAAGTTTCATAAGTCATATATCATTACATATATATTAACAAAAGGGACTTAGCCTAGTGTATATATAACCCAAACAAAAACAAAAACATCCTTATACATGGTTCACAAATATCTGACTTTAACAACGGGAATCTACTTGGAAGGCACAAAGGCTAGCTGACAAAACCCAAGCTCTAGGCCATCAACTTTAGGCCTGGTCACGCGCCTGGTCACCTACATACATAATATAAATGGAGTGAGTAGAAGTCCAGTGAATAATAACAGAGTAAAGGGTTAAATGAATGATGTCCCATAATAGATTCAGAAAGCAGAAACAGATTCATATTCTTATTCAAAGTTTAGAAGCATGAACATATTCAATTTCACAGAGGATCATACATGGTACACCCATTATTATTACCCCCGGGTTAGGGCCTCGTGCTCATAGGCCACAATATTGTTACCCCCGGGCTAGGGCCTTGTGCTAAGGATGCCATGAGTACTTGTCAGAAATTGGACAATCATTCATTGTACATAATATATCATTTCATAAAACAGATCTTATTTCATCATACAGAAAATAAATAAAGTTGAACATAGCTTTACTAAGTTATTACTCACAGATGGCTCCAAGCAGACAGACAGAGCAGACAAATCAGATTACTTGCGGTGCGTGACCTACACGAACATAACAGATACACATATTGAAACACACCCAGATAATACTTAACTTGTTTCATTTCATTCTTAGTGTGCTTCTAGTCCTTATCCTCATTATTATGTCTTAATCATGGCCTAGGAATGCTTAGGATGCAATGAGGATACCAAATCATGTTGCTTAATATTTGCTGAAAACAGGGTCCTCACTCGAGCATAGCTTCCTTCACTCGAGTAGAGGTTCAAAAATAAGGGTGGTCGCTCGAGTGCAACTTCGGTCGCTTGAACGGTCAGTAAACTTTGCAGAAAGTACTAGTTACTTGATTTCTTCATTCAACGGCTGCTCGACGGTCCCTCGAGCTTGAGACTGAGGTCTTCGCTCGAGAGCAACTCTAGTCGCTCGAGCGGTCTGCAAAACATGAGAACTTCTTGGAGCATGCATTTTACGCTCAAGCCACCTTTCGGTCGCTCGAGCGGAAATGTAAAACAAAGAGTGATCGCTCGAGTGCAAGTTCTGTCACTTAAGCAGAGGAACAGAATTTCAGAATTTTCAGATTTGCTCCCAAGTTAAAAACTCAAATTCAAAGCTGCAAATCAAATTCTTTTTGGCCAAAAACTTAAGACATCACTTGGAAACTTGCAAAACATCATGAATTCAAAACAATTTCGCAAGACCAAGGCCCAAAAGCATGCCAATTAAGCAAAATCAAACTTGAAATGCTGAAAACAATAAATGCATGTAATTTCTTGGCTTGAAAGCTTTCAAACCTTGTTCAAATGAGGTGTTTAGCACAAAAACATGTTGACTTCTTGAAACAAAGGCAAGAGGAGCACATGCATGTGAGAATTCCTTGGACTCAAAGCTCAAAATCCATGAATTGTGCATACATGCATGGTATGACTTATGTTCCCTTAATTCTAGCTTAATTCTCCTATTTAGTCACAAGAACTTCTTGAATTCTCTTAATTAACATCTTAACTACAAAGATTAGGAATCAATTGCTCACCTAAGATCCTCAATTGTGTTCTAGATTTCTATGTCTTTGAGCTTCCAAGTCAATTTCTTCAAATTAATCTAGTTAAGTCCAAGCTAATTCCTTACTCTTCCTTCTTTGATCTCAATCTCTAGCTCTCTCCTTCTCTCTTATGTTATGTTGAGCTTAATGAGTGAGGAGAATATGTAAAGGGCAATAGTAGTGGCCTTATATAGGCTTAGTTAAGGAAATTAATCAAACTTGAGTTAAAGATAACTAATTAGGATTTTTTTTTTTTCTAATTATTTGGTTTCAAATCGAATTCAAATTGAACCTACAATAAAATACTAAAAATTCCAAATAACACATAACCTAAGTCAATTTCATGATCGGATGCCGATAAGACCTTCAATTCCTAGAACAAAACAAAAACACAAACAGGTATTTCTATGATAAACATATAGAAATAAACATAATGTAACACACATGCAATTAATTTATAATTTCATCTTAATTACTTATTAGGTATCTTTCATCATAGTTTAACAGTTAATCACAGGTCGGGGTTGTTACAGTCTTCCCCCTTTAAAGAGTTTGGTCCTCCAAACTCGAATTACCTTCGTTTTGGAAGAATATCAGATCCAAAGGAAATAAGTCAAGGTATCTCTTCATCATGTCTTCTCCAGTCTGCCAAGTTACATAAGTCCCTCTGTGGTTTTGCCAATCAACTTTCACTAATGGTATTTCTTTGTTCCTCAATCTTTTGATTCTGCGATTCACAATCTGAATTGGTCTCTCTTCGTATGTATAATCATCTTTCAGAAGCACATGGTAGGCTCAATCACATAGTGCGGATCCCGTAAATATTCCCAGAGCATTGAGACATGAAAACATTATGCATATGTTCCATGACCGGCGGTAAGGCTACCTAATACGTTACTGAATCGATTTTCTCTAAAATCTGATTTGGCCCAACATATCTCGGTGCTAATTTTCCCTTTACACCAAATCGAGTTTGCCCATTCATTAGAGTCACTTTGATAAACTCGTGATCCCAGACTTCATATTCTTTGTCTCTTCTTCGAACATTTGCATAACTCTTTTGGCAGCTTTGTGCAATTTTTAATCTCTATTGAATCAATTTCACATTTTTCGTCGTTTCTTGCACAAGTTCTGGTCCCAACAAAGGTCTATCACCTACCTCAGCCCAACAGATCGGAGAACAACATTTCCTACCATACAGAGCTTCATAAGGAGCCATCCCAATACTTGAGTGATAGCTGTTATTATACACAAACTCGGCCAATGGTAAGTATGTCTCCCAATTACCTTGGAAATCTAAGGCACACATTCTAAGCATATCTTCCAAGGTCTGTATCGTTATTTCTAATTGGCCGTCTGTCTATGGGTGATATGCACTGCTCAGTCTTAACTCAATTCCCAAAGCTTACTGTAGACTCTGCCGGAATCTTGAAGTGAACTTAGGATCTCTGTCAGACACAATAGATACTGGCACGCCATGTAATCTCACAATTTCATTCGCATAGATGTTGGTCAATTTATCCACATTATAAAAAGTTTTAACATGTAGAAAGTGAGCAAAGTTAGTTAAACGATCAACAATGACCCAAACAGAATCCATACCTCGAGAGGAGCAAGGCAGTCCAACAATGAAGTCCATCGTGATATGCTCCCATTTCCACTCCGGTATTGGAAGTAGTTGAAGTGGTTGAAGTAGTCCATCGTTGATGTTCAACTTTAACTTGTTGGCAATGTAAACATCTTGCTACAAAATCGACAATGCTCCTCTTCATTCCCAGCCACTAGAAATTTTTTTTCAAATCTTGGTACATCTTCATATTCTCTGGATGCATAACAAATTTAGAATCGTGAGCTTCAGTCATGATACAGTTCCTCAAGTCAAAACAATCTGGCATACAAAGTCGATTCTAAAATTTCAACACATTACTATCAAGCACGAATCCCGGCCTTGGTTTTGAGTCGATTTCGTCCACAATCTTCTTCAAATATTCATCTTGTAACTGTTTCTCTCTAATTTCATCAACGATTTTAGGCTGAGCAGAAATGGCAGCTAAGATCCCGCCATGTTCATGCAACACAATTTCAATCTCATTCTTCTCCAAGTCACGTAACGACTCTCTCTGACTGGTGAGCAGACATGACAAATTCTCAATCAATATTCTACTCAATGCATCTACAACGGTATTTGCCTTCCGTGGATGATACAGAATTTGCAAGTCATAGTCTTTATCAGTTCAAGCCATGGCCTCTGTCTCATGTTTAACTCTTTTTGTGTAAAGAAGTATTTGAGGCTTTTGTGGTCAGTATACACCTCACAAGTTGTACCATACAGATAATGATGCCAGATTTTCAAAGCAAAAACCATAGCTGCAAGTTCAAGGTCGTGGGTCGGATAGTTCTCTTCATGTAGTCGAAGTTGCCGAGAAGCATAGGCAATGACCCTTCCATTTTCCATTAACACACACCCCAAACCTTTGTACTAAGTGTCACTGTAAATTTGAAACCCATCAGTACCGTTAGGTAAAGTCAAAATTGGTGCAGTTACTAACCTGGTCTTTAACTCTTGGAAGGCAGACTCCCTTTGGTCGTTCCAATCAAATGGTGTATTTTTCTGGGTCAATTATCTTAATGGTAAGGCAAGCTTAGAGAAGTCTCTTACAAATCTACAGTAGTAGCCAGCAAGTCGCAGAAAACTTATAAATTCTAACACATTTGTTGGTCTTGGCTACTCTACAATAGCTTCAATTTTCTGTGGTCCACCGATATGCCATCCTTGTTGATCACATGTCCCAAAAATGCGACGCTGTCGAGCCAAAATTCACATTTGGAAAATTTTGCATATAACTTCTTTTCTCTCAAGATCTGTAAGGCAGTTCTCGGATGATTTTCATGTTCTTCTCTACTTTTGGAGTAAATCAATATATCATCAATAAATACAACAATAAAGTCATCAAGAAATTATTTAAACACCCTGTTCATTAAGTCTATGAATGCTGCAGATGCATTAGTTACTCCAAACGGCATTACTAAATATTCATTGTGTCCGCATCTAGCCTGAAAAGTGGTTTTCTCAATGTATTCTGCCTTAACTTTGAATTGATGATAGCCCGATCTAAGGTCAATTTTAGAAAATACTTGGGCTCCCTAGAGTTGGTTAAATAAATCGTCCATTCAGGATAATAGATATTTATTCTTGATAGTTACTATATCCAATTCTCGGTAATCTATACATAACCTCAAGGACCCATCCTTCTTTTTAACAAATAAAACTGAAGCACCCCAAGGTGAAGTACTCAGTTGGATATACTTCTTATCTAACAGTTCTTGAAGTTGGATTTTCAATTCTTTCAGTTCTGAGGCTGACATTCTGTAAGGGGTTTTAGAAATAGGTTGTGTTCTAAGTACTACATCAATAGTAAACTCAATTTCCCTTTCAATTAAATCCCTAGGCAGTTCATTTTGGAAAGACATCAAGAAATTCATTAACCACGGGAATAATTTCTACATTAGCACTAACCAAAGATACAGTCAATACACAACACAAGTACCCTGACAACCTTTTCTCAACAACTTGTTGGCTTTCATAAATGAAATCAAGCACGACGGAGGCACTACCCCATTCCCAGTAAAGACAAACTTAGGCACACCGGGTGGTCGAAACACGACAGATTTACTCACATAATCAATGGTGGCATAGTATTTAGTCAACCAATCCATACCCAAAATACAATCAAAATGAGTAATATCTAGTGGTAGCAAATCAGCATATAACAGCATATCCCCAACGATGATGTCACACGAAGGATATACATAAGCACATAACATAGAGCCTCCGTATGGTGCAGATACAGATAACAAATAATTTAGAGGTTCTAAGGGTCTAGTTAATTTTTGAGAAAAGGCATGCAACACAAAAGAGTGCGTAGAATCAAAATCTATCAACACATACGTACGTTAAGCACAAATAGAGATCATACCTAACACCACTAACTCGTTGTCTGTACATCACCAGATACTAATGCAAACACTCGGCGTTGCCTCTGAGTTTCTTTCCCGGTATTGGTTCTCACATTTGTTCTTAGTGGAGGAGTGGATTTGGCTGAACTTGCTGCATGAGGGTTAGTATCGTTGGATCTCATCGGACAATCTCTAATCATGTGGCCAGTCTTGCCACACCGAAAACAAGCACCAGATGCATAGTAACACGTGCCTTTATGCTTCCTTCCACAGTCAGAACAAACTGGCATAGAGCCACCACTTTGGCCTGAATTGCTTGGCGATCCCGTATTTTTCTTTTCGTATGAGAAAGATGAACGACCCTTCTGAAAATTGGATCTAGATCTATTACTTTGCCATTCTGTTATTGGTGTTTTAGCTTGTTTCATTGCTGCCATGGTGGCCTCTGCCATCAATGCCTTACCCAGTACTTCCACATATGAACGCAACTTTAAAATGCCTACTCGATCAAACACATCTAGATCTAAGCCCCCTTCAAATTTTCAAGCCTTTTTGTAATCTGTGTCAACCATATGAGGAGCAAATTGGGCTAACTTTCTGAATTTAGCCTCATATTCGGCTACGGACATCTTGCCTTGCTTAACTTCTTGAAATTCTAACACTTTACGGTCTTTGAAACATTAGGGAAAATAGTTCTCATAGAAGATTACTTTAAACTGGTTCCACGCCATAGTCCCACTACCATCTCGGATAAGCATCCACCATCATCTAGCTTCTTCTTTCAAAGTATAGGTGGCCAAAAGAACTTTCTACGTTTCCAAGTAGGGGAACAACTCAAATATCCTTTCAGTTTCTAACAACCATGTTTCAGCTTTCAACAACTCAATACCACCGAGAAAGATTGGCGGCTTCATTTTGTTGAACTTCTGGGTCAGTGAAATAATGTCAGTGTTTTCTAATTCTATTAGAAATGGGCGCCCATGAGGTATGACCCTTTGAATCTTTTGACACTTTATCAAAATGGGTTTTGAATTCAAATTCAAAACTATTTGGATAACCACTCAGGATATATATCTATCATTACTAATATGGATAGATGATATAGATATATGATATTATCTCATATAACTAATATGGATAAAGGAGATAAATAGATTATATATCTGATATATGGGATATGGGTTATTAAGAGAAAAATAACGTATGTTTGAGTTTTTCCCATATACTGACTCTCTCCCAAAAACAACGATCAAAGCCATTTGCACTGTGGTTTGTGTGGGTGATATTCACTATTGTAATATCACCCCATTGCTGGGTTGATTGACCAGATTCAGGAAGCACGTGATTTACCCACAAGATCCTTCAATTCAGACTCTGTTTGAAAGGTATGACCATAATTTTTATTCCGCTGCGTTATACTTTGTTAGCATTGGTATCAGAGCATTAATGGATATTTTCGTGTTTCCTTTAATCATGTGTATATTTTTATATGTATATGTATACATTATATACATGAATGTTTGTAAAGGAGAAAAAAAAAATCTACTTTTATTAGATTAAGAGCATAAATATTTTTTTTTTTATGTTCATTAATGCCTTTTTTAATACCATAAATGGTTTTATTTTGAAAAAAGGAGTCAGGCAGTACAAAAATTGAACCAGAAAACACCCTGGAAGGCGGCGCGTGGTCTGCACATGCCACTTGACGCCGTGAGCCACTTCCACGCACTCCCACGCGCTCCCACACGCCAGACGCCCTGCGGACGCGCCTGCACGTGCCATCACGCGCGCGTCAGCGGCGCTGTCCACGCGCGCGCCGTCCGCGTCACGCACGCACACCACGTGCTGGAGCCGCGAGCTGAGCCGCGTTGAGCCAAGCGCTGAGCCGCGCGCTGAGTCGCGCCGTCTTCTTCCGCCGGCTTGGCTGGCTTGGCTGTTGATGCATAAGGCACTGTTTGTTTTGTTTTTAATTCTGTATCGCGTTAAATGGTCATAATTAATTCATTACATATTTGTTTTATGCGTGGTTTGTACTGTTAGACTCGAAATTATTTTTTATATATTCTGTAAAATTTTGAAAATTTTACGAAAATAAAAAATATTTTTTCTGTGTTAATAATACATTTTTATGCTTTAAAATGATTCTGGTATTGCATAAATAATTTTCTGGGGTTCAAATTTTTATTGTAGACTTCTGAAATGTTTTACTATTTACTGGAATAATTGTTTCAGTTTATCAGTTTCTGGATTTTTTATTGCTAATTTTATATGTGTTTATTAGTTATTTAAAATTCCAGAATATTTCAGAATGATGTGCATTTTAATTATGGCACAATCTGAATATTGTTTAAGTTTATCAGTTTCTGGATTTTTTATTTCTAATTTTATGTGTGTTTATTAGTTATTTAAAATTCCAGAAAATTTCAGAAAAATTCTAGAAAATTTCAAAATGATGTACACTTTAATTATGGCATAATCTGAATATTGAATACAGCATATTTTTTGGGTTTGTAATATGTTGCAATTAAAGAAGCATGATTAGTTATTTATTTATTTATTTATTTAAAATTCCATTATTAAATGAATATAGCATGAGTTGTTTGTAAATTTACATTGAGATGCTATTGTATGGAATTTATCATGCTTTGTATATGCCATATAAGTAGTGGGAGATTGATTGATTGTTTTTTGCGCATGGAATTAAATTAAATTTTGATAATTATCACTAGAGGCGCAAGAGATGATTACGAGCATAGCAAATTTTCGATCTTGAGACATGTGTAAAATTATCATTATTTAATTTAGATTCTTTTGCTGCAAAATATTTTTTTTGTGTGTTGCTATCATTAATATCCCATGCGCATTTGTTTACTCTGTATGTAGAAATGGCTGCTAAGACAGTGGTGGCAGACTTAACTAAGGGAGAGAAATTGGATGGCGACAATTATGACATATGGCGCCGGAAGATCCAATTCCTCCTCAATGAGCAAGAAGTGTTAACCACACTTGAACAAGTGATGGTTGAGCCAGAGCAGGGCAATACAGCTCAACATCGTCGTGACCTTGAAGCCTTTCAGACTTGGCGTAACAAAGATCGGTGTGCACGCTTTACTATGTTGAGCAGCATGCACAACGACTTGATTAGTGAGTTTGAGCATTGCCCGACTGCATTTGAGATGTGGGAAGCTCTCAAGCAAAAGTTTGGTATTACCTCTTTGGCAAAGCTACGTGGGCTGACTATGAAGTTTGACTCATATCAGAAAAGGGCGCATCACTCGATGAAGCAGCATTTGAGAGTCATGTCAGCCATGATACGTGAGCTTGCGGCTGCTGGGCACAATTTGACTCAAGAGCAGCAAGTACAAGCTGTGATACGCTCTCTGCCAAATTCTTGGGAGCAGATGAAGCAGAACATGATGCATAATGAGAGTGTGAAAACATTCGAAGACATATCGCGTCATTTGGAGCTAGAGGCTGAGCGCCTTGAGGCGGCTAAGTCTGATGGTTCTGCTATGGTGGTTGAGTCAAGCTCACGTAGGACTTCTCAGTTCAAACGTGGAAAAGCAAAAGGTGCCCCTAAGAAGCAAGCAGCAGCTGCGCTTAAGCCTAATGGCGCTAGAAATTTCAAGCGTAGGGGCAAGAGAGGTGGTAAGAAGGCAAAGGCTAAATTGACATGCTTTAACTGTAACAAAGAAGGACACTTCGCTCGGGATTGCCCTGAGCAGAAGAAGGTACTCCCTTACTTAATTTCTCGCATTCAATGCTTTGTGTCTAGTCAAGCATTAATTGCTCATTCTCCTCATTTTTGGGTTGTAGACTCCGGAGCAACAGACCACATCGCGAGGGACAGAGTAGGGTTCGTTGAGTATCGCCGAGTACCTGCTGGGAGCAGAAAAGTTTACATGGGGAACGAGTCCAGTGTGGAGGTGCTTGGCATTGGCACATTCAAGCTGGAAATGCGACGAGGGCGCACCTTGTATCTTCATGATGTTCTTTATGCTCCGGATATTCGGCGAAACTTAGTTTCAGTTATTAGCATGATGAGCCTTGGTTTTAGCTTTTGTTTTGAGAATAATGGTGTTAGCATTTATTTGGGAACAATTTTTTATGGTTTTGGTTATCTTTCAGATGGTTTTTTAGTTTTGGATGTGGATGATTCTAGTCTTAATAAAAATGCCAATGGCTCTGTTTCTAATATTGCATCTTTTTGTGATAATGATTCTATGAGATGGCATGCTAGATTAGGCCACATAGGGCAAGACAGGATGACTAGATTGGCTAGAGAAGGTCTTTTAGGCCCACTCGCTAGAGTCACTTTGCCTACTTGTGAGCACTGTCTTGCTGGAAAGGCAACAAGGAAACCATTTGGGAAAGCCATAAGGGCATCTATCCCATTGCAACTTATTCATTCTGATATATGTGGACCAATGAATGTGAGGGCAAGGCATGGAGCCCCTTATTTCATCACATTTATAGATGATTGCACGCGTTTTGGTCATGTCTATTTGATTTCTCACAAGTCAGAAGCATTGGATTGCTTTAGACGGTATGTTAATGAGGTTGAGAATCAATTAGACAAGAGCATTAAGGCTCTAAGGACTGACCGAGGACGTGAGTATCTATCTGAGCAATTTAAAGTGCTCTGTGAGGAAAAAGGAGTTATCAGGCAATTGACAATTCCTAGGACTCCGCAACAAAATGGTGTAGCGGAGAGAAGGAATCGCACATTGCTTGACATGGTTAGATCAATGATGGCGCAAGCTAATCTTCCAATTTCTTATTGGGGAGATGCTTTGTTGACTGCTGCCTACGTCCTTAACCGTGTGCCCTCCAAATCAGTTCCTTCCACCCCATATGAGATGTGGACTGGCAAAAAGCCTGATTTGGGCAATTTGCGGCCTTGGGGTTCGGCAGCTTACATACACAACGCTTCTCATAAGTTTGGGAAGTTGGGCCCTAGAGGAAAGAAGTGTATCTTCATTCGCTATAGTGAGCATTCTAAGGGCTATGTGTTTGTTGGGGAGCATCCGGATGGAAGTGTGACTGAAATTGAGTCACGAGATGTGGATTTCCTAGAGGAGGATTTCCCTAGCAGAGGTGAGGTAACTAGAGAAGTAGAACTCTATGAGATGGAGGATCTACTTGAAGGCGCACCTAGTAGCCTAGTAGAGAATGAGGAAATAATTCCTCAAGCTCCTAGGGACAGTGGGAGCGATCTACCTGCCCATGGATTAGATCCAATGGATGAGGATTCTCAGGATTCTCAACTACGTAGAAGCAAACGTGGAGCTATACCCCGTCGTCGTTTTGAGATTGAAGGGGAAGCATTCATGATTGCTCCGAGTGATGAGATGGAGCCTAAGAATCTCAAAGAGGCTCTCTCATCCCCTGCTAGTAAAGAATGGAGTACTGCAATGGATGAAGAAATAGAGTCTATGAAGAAAAATCATGTCTGGGACTTGGTTGATTTGCCGCCAGGGCGCAAGACTATTGGGAACAAATGGGTTCTCAAAATCAAGCGCAAGGCGGATGGTTCCATAGAAAGGTATAAGGCTCGCCTAGTGGCGAAAGGTTACACCCAACGAGAGGGTGTGGACTATGAGGAAACTTTTTCACCAGTTGTAAGGTTTGCCTCTATTCGCCTAATCCTGGCCATAGTAGCTCAGTTGGACTTAGAGCTATATCAGATGGACGTTAAAACTGCATTTCTCAATGGAGAATTGGATGAAGAGATCTATATGGATCAACCAGAAGGCTTTGTGGCAGTAGGTCAGGAGCGCAAAGTTTGCAAGCTTCAACGATCTATTTATGGCTTAAAGCAATCATCCAGACAGTGGAATCTGAGATTTCATCGAGCCATTGTTTCTAATGGGTTTACGATGATTGATGAAGATCACTGTGTGTACGTTAAGCGGTCCAAGGACATTTTTTTGATATTGTCATTATATGTAGATGACATATTATTGGCTGGAAATGACAAGGAGATGATTGTCGCCACTAAAATGTGGTTGTTCTCTACATTTGAGATGAAGGACATGGGTGAGGCGAGCTATGTGCTCGGTGTTAAGATCCTTAGGGATCGCTCTAGGAGACTTCTTGGTTTGTCTCAAGAGACTTACATTAAGACTATTCTAGAGCGGTTCCAGATGCAGAGCTGCAAACCCATTGACACTCCTGTTGCAAAAGGCGAGAGCCTAAGCCTTGATATGGGTCCTAAGACTCAAGAAGAAAATGAAAAGATGGCCCGTGTTCCCTATGCAAATGCTGTTGGAAGCTTGATGTATGCTATGATGTGTACACGTCCTGACATTTGTTATGCAGTCGGATTGGTGAGTCGTTACCAATCCAACCCAGGACCAGCTCATTGGAAAGCAGTTAAGAGGATATTACGATATCTTAGAGGGACTGCAGATTACACACTTTGCTACCAGAGTTCAGATCTACATCTAGTTGGCTATTGTGATGCTGACTGGGGAGGAGACCTAGATGAGCGTAAGTCTACTTCAGGATATGCTTTCATGCTTAGCGATGGTGCTATTTCTTGGAGCAGTAAGAAGCAATCCTGTATCGCCTTATCGACTATGGAGGCTGAGTTTGTGGCTTGTTCATCTGCCGTTCAGGAAGCCGTGTGGTTGAGGAGATTCCTTCAGCATTTGGATGTTGTCACACACACTTCAGACCCTGTGACTATCCATTGTGACAGCATGGCTGCACTCGCTTACGCTAAGGATCCTAAATACCACGGCAGAACCAAACACATTGATGTGAGGTTCAACTTTATCAGAGACATTTTGGCGCAGAAAGAAGTGATCCTGGAGCACATCCTACGAGTCGCATGGTTGCGGACCCTTTGACTAAGCCCATTGCTAGAGATGTTTATCTTACTCATGTTAGGGCTTTAGGACTACGTAGGTGGTGATATTTTTATGTGTATTCAGTTGAACTCATTTTTTTGGGGGATATTTATGCCATTAGTATTCATATTTGTTTCTATTACACATTTATGTTTACTACTTTTAGCAATGGTTTGTGAATTAGCATACACAAAATAATTAAATTGATGTTAGCAGGCAAGATTGGCTCACTCACACGAGCAATCGCCCTTAGCGCTAGGTAGCGAGTAAGGATGAGACTAGAAGCTAAAATTATCCACTAGCTATATCGCCTTGGTTGGAGCCAAGATGAGGTCTTGTTAGAGATCGACCATGGATATGAGAGTACCCACTTTTCCATGATATGCCTGTTATGGATAGCCAGATGCGAGATCTCATTTGATGCTTGAGAGGCGAGCAAATAGAGAATTCGAGTTAGACGCTAGGAAGCAACTTGTGCGCTTAAGAGCGACTAGACTAAGATCTGTATGGTGTGTGAGTTTAACATCACTCTTTGGAAGAGTAACTCCACTATAACATGCATTCGTACTGCATGTACTTATCGACCCGTTAGCGAGGTGAAAGAATGGATCCCTGCTTCTTCAGCGTGTGAGTCCTAAACGTCATTTTTCCCTAAATGACTTCACTTTGTGCCTTTTGTGACCTTTGACTATGTCATAAGATGAGGAGTTGATGTTCAGCTACTTTGGTATGTTGCCTGCGGTCATGTATGATTCGGCTTTAAGGGACATTACTGGGAAAGCGGTCAATTTCAAATTGAATGATATAAGGGTGAAGGGAAGATCATCTAGTTCTACATCTCTGCTCTATATTCACTGTCGACAACTCACATCTCTCTTTATAGGATGCTGATTGGGTGTGAATATAATGCGGGACCTAGGAGTCAAACATGCTCTTTGAGGGATTAGAGATGTTTTTGGACTGATGTAGCTAGATGGGTCTGGGTACATGAGACACTATTTCTGTTCTTTTGGGTTGATGTCTTTATGCTGACTCATATTGAGTTTCTAGTATAGAGCTCCCACTTGCAGGTGTTCTCAGCGGTCGCACGGTGCATTGGCTAGTATGAGATTGTTCATTTTTGGGGAGATTGAGATAGAGATGTGGCAGTGTCATGCCAACTCATGTGCGCGTGGGAGATGTTAGAAATGGGCGCCCATGAGGCATGTGTAGACACCCCATTTTTGACCGTCCTCAAGACTTGGACGTCACCGCTTGAACACTCGGTGATTATCCATGTTTGTGTTCGTCTTGAGTTCCCGGAGGTCTCGGATACGTGCCTTGGCTCAAGATCTCTCGATTCGACTGTTTTGTGTCTGGTTCTGCACCAAACACTTGTGTTTTGCCTTTGAGGGGCAGGGAATGGCTTGTGAGACATCCCCACACATCACCGGCCACGGCTAGAGGCCACCGGCCAGTGTTTTGTTGCCATCGGCCATATATTTGGCCGGTCGGCTCTCTGTTTGGTCGGTCGGCCATCTTTATTTGGCCGATTGACTCTTTTTCTGGCCGAGACCTCTTCTTGAGGGGGGTTTGAACCTTTTGAACCCCCTGTTTTAGCTTCTTGAGGAAGCTTGACCCTTTTGAACCCTTAGTTTTAGCTTCTTGAGGAAGCTTGAACCTTTTGAACCCTTGGTTTTAGCTTCTTGAGGAAGCTTGAACCTTTTGAACCCTTGGTCTTTAGCTTCTTGAGGAAGCTTGAACCTTTTGCACCTTGGTTTAGCTTCTCCTAGAAGCTTGAACCTTTTGCACCTTTGCCTAGCTTCTCCAAGAAGCCTGAACCCTTTTAAGCTTCCAAGAGAAGCTTGCACCTCTTGAACCTTTTGCCTAGCTTCTCCAAGAAGCTTGGCTCGTTTGTCTAGCTTCTCCAAGAAGCTTGGCCTTCTTGGCCCTTTTGCTCCAAGCTTCTAAGAGAAGCTTGACCCCCTTGACCCTTTTGGCTTAGCTTCTCTTAGAAGCTTCAAGCCTCCATCTTCTCTATAAAAGAAGAGCTTCTCTTCTATTGCAAGGGTTCCAAGATTTGGTCTAAGGCTCCATACATATCTCTCTCCATATCTCCTCCATTTTAGCTCCAAATTGCTTGGTTCTTGGCTCCTTTGCACACCAACCCCTAGCCTAACACCTCCATCATCAACCTAAGGAGCTTGGAGGCCATTTTCAGAGGCTAAGGGACTGTTTTTTTTGTCCAAGAAGCTGCTGGTTTCCTTGGTCTACAAGGGTGAGCCTTTAACCCTCTTTTATCCCCCGTTTCTGCACAAGCTTTTAGCCTATCTTACTTGCTGTTTTGAGCTTTCTGTATAACATAAAAAAGTTCTGTTTTTTTGTGTTTAAGATACTTCATTAAGGTCACTTTTGTGTTTGGCGTCGTTTACCCCCTCTTAGGCCTTGTTTGGCCTCATTTTGTGCTATTTTTGGTGAACTTCGGGACCACCTTGTTTGGGCCTCCTCACCACTGAAATCTTGAGGGATTTCAGTGGTGAGGATGGTGGTTTAAGGTCTTAAGAAGGAGAGGGCCATCCCCTCTCCTTGTTGTCTTCAAAAAGTCCCATTTTAGCCTCATGTGTGAGCACCTTTTTTAAGTTCATGTTGGCCATGTCTTAAGTGTTATTTGTGCTTATTTTTCCATGATATAGCACTATTTTTAATTGGTTTATACACACCATGCTTGCTTTGCATACTTGTCTTGTAATTCCATGAAATTGCCTTAACATGTATCTAGCATTTGGACCACCATGCTTGCATACTTTGGCTTAGCTTTGTGAAGTTTTTGGTCATGTTTTAACATGCTTAAGGTCTGTCTTGGGTCTTTGGAGTCATGCTTTCCATGTTTTGTATAGCTTCTTTGCATTCTAGCTTACTAGCCTTGGGTATGTGGATCACTAGCATGCTTTACTTGGCCTATTCTCATGATTTGGCATCATTGGAAACCATATTTCAGTCCATGTTCCATGTTTGCATACTTGCATTTTCCATCCATTTCATGCTTTGAAGAGTTGATGGCTTATGCTCCATGTTTAGGCCCTTGTGCATGCATGCTTGTGTGTGTGTTTTCATGCTTTTGTTGCATCATTTTGGCCACTGTTTTGGGCCTACTTGAGGGCTGTCCACTTTGGTTCAAGACCATCCTAGCATGTTGTTGCATGCTTGCCTTCTATGTTGTTGCATATTCGGCCTTGTTCCATGTTTGTTACATTGCATTTTGCATGTTTGACACATTGCACATTTGCATACTTAGCCTCCATGCCTAGGTTGCATTGCATAGAGCATGCATGCTGTCTCTTGAATTGAGTATGATAGAGGTTGGGCTTTATGTGTTTATTTGGTTTGCATGTCATTTGAAATCAAAATGCACAACTTGGTTTTTTAGGCCATCACGCATTGAAATGCGCGATTGGTGGTCCGAGAATCGAGTACCATACCCCTTTGAGTCATAAACATGATAAGGGATGTGGTGGTGCACACATTTGCTTGAAATGCATTGCCATGCCTTGTTTTGTCCTCTGCTACTGTCAAAACAGGATTCTGCAGGAAGCTTTGGCCGACCGGCCATATACAGTGCCGATCGGCCATCCATCAATGGCCGATAACTCAATTTGTGGCCGGTGACCATCATGTATGGCCGGTGGCCATCCCTCCCAGCCGGTGGTGTCCCCTAATGTCCGGAGAGTGCATCCTGAGACTTGTGTAATTTTCAGAGGAGTAGAGCAAGGAAAACAGAGGCAACTTGTGCATGGCGACGGATTTCCGAGCAAACCCGAGCACACATGCATTGGACCCTCTTCCCGAGGCCTTTTACTGCTTTTCTTAGCTTAGTTAATTTGTTAATTAATTAAGTGGACTATAATATTTAATTACCTTGTAGGTTAATTAAGTTGTATTATTCTTTTGGTCCCTCCGAGCGAGGGAGAATTTGTAATAAGTGTGGGTGCGTGTGTGCATGTCTTCCAACCCCCACTTCTTTCTCCCTTTTACTTATCTACTTTTGATGGTTAGTATTAGGACATGTTTACTTTAGCATACCTTATACTATGCATGCGTGCATCCATTCATTTGTCTTACATGCATCGGGCTCGGCACATCATGCTAACTGCACTTGTATTTCAAGTCCAAGTTGAGTACTTGTTAGTTGCAGCATTTCACATGCCATCTTTAGGATAGCCAAGCCTATTATAGTTGCATTTTGCATGTGTTGCATTAGCCACCTTAACATGAACTAGGATCATGCATATGATTACTAACTAGTTTCTGTTTTGGCTTGGAGTACGAGGTAAGTTTTTATGCTTTAGCATACCGCATGCGTGTGAGTGTTGCCATAATAGCATGATTACCATGAGGCTAGCTGCTTATGTGTTATAACTGCTTGAATGCCTGTGGGTGGAGGTCGAGTTACCTAAATTGGAATAGTGCATTAAAACTGTGAGTTTTAAAGCCCACTGGATAGTGGCAAAACCATCTTTTCTAAAAGGCCACTCGAGGGTGGCAAAACCTGCATTTTAGCCTACTTGCGAGTAGCAAACCATTTTTAAAACAAACATGAAATGTTTTGTTCCAATTTAGGCGATTTGGTCTATACTTGTTTGCTGCGCGCATAACATAGTAATTCTAGGCTAATAACCGGAATAAGAGCATATAATGTTTTCAAAACAAGATATCACGGTTAGTAGAGGCTAATCTTTAATCGGGCGAGAGGGGGTGCTCATAGCTGACCTTCCCCAATCGTACCCAAGTTCCCGAGTCGAGGCAACTTTGGTGATGACGGACACGTGGCCTTTGGCACCGAGTCAGGGTTTCCTAAATTCCCCCATTAAAAAATATTTAGGTGGCGACTCTGTATCTGGCAAAGCAGTCCATGTTTCGCACTTCTTTCAAAAATCTATTTTCTCAAAACGATTTGCCGGATTTGGACTCTTTGGTTCAGATTAAGAACCGTGACAATTTGAGTCCTGAACTGTAGTAGACCCACAGACGAACAAAATGGGATTCCCTTCCCGGGACGTTCGGGGACGTCTACAGTTTCTGGCGACTCTGCTGGGGAATTTTAGAGAGCTTGACTCGAACTCGTGATATCCTGTTTTGATTTCATTTATGTGTCTCTTTGCATTGCATATGCATTGGTACGCCTAGGACACTGTGTTTGCCATCTGCCATTCCTGAACGGTTTGCCAGAGGCTTGTCTTGTCAAGGCATGACCATAAGGCTGACCAGTTGTGGGCTCTGACAGTATGGGAACACAAACCCCGGTTTTACTGGGGCACCCTTTTCGACCATTCGACCTAGTCCATATCGAAATCCATAGTGACTATTCCAAACTAGGACAGGTTGCTTACCCGATTATAGGTTGTTTGAAACCGCTGCATGCTTAGTGAAACCCTAGCTCCTGACAAAATAGGACAGGGAAACCCTACCCCAACATAGGGGTGTTTTGGCTCTCTTTTACATGCTGTGTGCTTTTAGAGTGTATCTCTACAGGGAATGCATGTATCAGTTTGCAAGTCTGGGTATCAAGCCTGCGGGCATCAATATTTGGGGAATCAGTTTTACCTGAGGGTATCAGTTTTGGGACAGTTATTTGGGGAACAATGATCAGTATTGAGTACAGTCGTTCCGCTATGCTCATATCCGTTCCAGTGAAATTGCGCTGAGATGCAGTCTGTTTTCTCTTTTGCTAGGTAGTCCTGGAACTGTAGCTTCAGAAGGCTCCACTATCCCCCAGGTACATTGGACTTGTGCTGATAGACTTTGTCGGGTCAGAGATTCAGTTCAAGGGCAATCAGTGTTCCTTTGCCAGAGGTAGGGTAAAAACGCCAGTCAGGCACAGATCATCAGTTCAACAGTCTTCGGATCAGCGGTCATTATCCATCTCACCTGTGCGCAGTTGGGTTGAGATATCTGTTTTTACCTCAAGGAGATATACCGATAGATCAGTTAGATCAGGCCAGTATGGCGGAAATGGAAGAGATGGTGCGCCAACTCCAGGATAGTATGAAAGCCATGCAGCAAGACGCTGTCCGTCAAGCGGAATTCGCCAAGCAACAGGCCGTGGTCATAGCCCAACAGGCAGAGACAATTGCCAGGCTAGAGCAGCAAACTAGAGTATCTACTTCACACCAGGCTCCTCCCCCACCAAGAGTTCCCATACTCGGGGAGACAACCCACGTCCAGGATGATACGGACATTCCAGTCGGGCAAGCTCCGCCCCCGGTTCTACCCCAGCTATCCAAAACACCCACCAACCTACCGGACTCCCCCTTTGAGTTCAAGACGGACCCCACAGCATTGAAAGTGAGCAAGCTCGAGAACTTGTTCAAAAAGTCTCAGGGGGCCCACTCTATTCCTGATATAGAGGATGGTTATACCGACTCAGTGGTGACATTACCGGATCGGTTCAAGATGCCACATATCGATCGATTCGATGGCTCTAAAGACCCAATGGTGCACCTCCAACTGTTTTCTGATATCTTGAGGCCAATGGGTTTGACCACAGCCCAGAAATTGTCACTATTCGGCCGAGCCCTATCTGGGATAACCGCAATCTGGTATGCGAAATTGGAGAACTCTGTGAAACAGAATTGGGAAGAGATGGCTGAGGCCTTCAACGATCAATACTCCTACAACACACAGATTGAGGTCACAACTCATGATCTTGAAGTCACCCGCCAAGAGCCAAAGGAGGGTTTTTCAGAGTTTGTGGCGAGATGGAGAGCAAAGGCCTTGATGGTGGCTATAAGGCCTTCCGACAAAGACCAGATAAGGATGGTTGTGCGCAACCTCCAACCCAAACTGATGCAGAAAATGATCGTGCTCCCCTTCCCTACCTTTTCAGATCTGCATGAGATGGGAGTACAGATCGAGGATGCGATGAAACAGGGTCTGATTGACCAAGACCGAGAGCAGCCCAGGAGGGCATTTTCCCGCAGTTCGAATGCGACCACCAGTGGCGATGCAGTTGCAAGATCTTCCGAAGTGGGCATGGTCACCACCACCATACCAAAAACAGCCACCTCCTTTGTTGGTGCATCCAATCCAAACCCCCGAACTTCGGACTATCTACCCCGAGGCAAGAGGGTTTTCACCCCGCTCTATATGCCTTTGTCAAAAGCTCTAGGGGCCTACTCAGGAAAGGACATCTGAAACCGTTAGAACAACAGCCTCTACCCGATCCTCTCCGTGCAAAGCATGACCCGACTAAGTATTGTGCTTTCCATCAACAAACCGGTCATGACACCGACAGTTGTGTCCGTCTCCGCCACGAGATACAAAATTTGATTGACAACAAGGTCATCGTCGCACCAGCTCAGTAAAGTCTATCGTCACTGGATCAGTGAATTTGGGGTATAGTACGAGTATGTGATCGGGGGATGAACCACCTGCGGGCGGCGCTCAGTTTACTCCAGATGTGGCGTTTTGCACGCACTAGTTTGAGCATTTGCGAATGCTAGTTTTGTAGTTTCTGACTTGGGTGTTGAGTCAGTTCTGTAGTTTTGTTTTGAGTCTGTCTCTTTGTCTTGAGTCAGTCTTTTTGATTAAGGGTCTGTCTTGTTGTATCGAGTCAGTCCTGTTGTACAAAGGTCGGGTGATTCCGGGGGTGTTACCTCGGGCATCACCATTTTGTTTTGCGTTTGTCTTTTCGTTTTGTTTTGAGTCTGTTTCTGCCTGGAGCCAGTTACACCAACAGATTTGAATGAACAGCAATGATTTTCACATTCTTGTATTCGCTTCTGCCTTGTGCCAGTTGTGCCAGGAGTTCTAAATGAAAGGGCAGTACTTTTTGCCTACTTTTCTGTGCCTCGAAGTCATTGTAATGACCCGAGTTTTTCAAAACTTTTTGAACACTGCGGTGAAAACGAAGAGGAAGGAATTCCTCGGGATTTGTAAAACTTTGATCAATTGAGAGAAAGAGAGGCATGCTAAGCCCTTAATGAATGAAATCATGCTTGTTAATGTGAGTACTGAGAAGGATCCTGGCTTGATCCAGATTGGTTCTACACTGTCTTCAGCGCGAGCAACTAGTCGCTTTCTTAAAATTTTTCAAAAAAAGTTTTCCGCCTTCCTGCGAAGACCCGTGCGGAGTCGCTCTTGAGATTGTGCAGCCTAGGATCGCTCTCAGCCTCGAGACCCGACCCCCTCTACTCTCAAACATTGAATCCCAATTCAGAATGTTCAACGGTCAACTAAAACATGAGGCCTGTGTGGCCAGATCAGAAGCGGCCCATGAACCAAAGGCGAGAACAGTCAGATCAAGAAGATCAAAAGATCAAGAAGCTTGTGAAGCTAGATCAGGAGCACCCCTGGAACTAGGGGGAAAGAATTTCAAATGTGCTCGAAGAGCCGAAGATGGATCATTCCAAAAATCAAAGAAGATCGGCAAGAATGCCAAACCCTAGAAGGGAGGAAAGAATAAGACATTGCTAAAGGACAACTGAGTTCCTATCCACAACACTAGCGGAAAGTTCAGCCCCCATTGGATGGACTTCTGCATCATCAGCAAACAACAGCCATTCTCCTAGATTCAGATGACTTCAAAATCTCAAAACCATTTGATATGGACAAAGCTACACTTTTACCCTTGAGAGGCTCGCTGGGCCGAAAACCTGGAAGGGCGACCCAGGCAAAAGTTAGAGCAAAAGAACAAAAAAGAAAATCAAAAAAAGAAAAAGAAGAAAGCAAATCAAAAAAATGAATGAAAAAAAGAAATACCAAAAAATTGAAAAAAGAAAAAGAAAAGAAAAACAAAGCTCGCAAGGTCGAAAACCCGCATCAGGCGCCTTGGCAAAAGTTAGAGCCTAAAAAGGAGAGGTTAAATACCCGAGTGTACCTTAAACCCGAACTACGTAAGGCTTGATTCCCATGTTTGGGATACGTAGGCAACTTCATTCTGAAGTCCAGCCACAAACACCTGCAAAACAAGTGTGTCCATGTATTGGTTTCAAGCATCTTTGCCTTCTCTGAAGCTAAGGATTTGGTTGTGTTCATCACTTTGAGGACTGACTACAATGCGCTGCGGTGCCATTCAAACAAGGGGCAACTTTCCGTTGCCATTCAACGCACTGCGGTGCCGTTCAAACAAGGGGCAACTTTCCGTTGCCATGCAGCTCTCTTCGAGCAAGGGGCAATTTTCCTCCAGATCCAAGGTTGTGCGTCTCAAGAGTAGGTTCCATGCTTGTTGAGCATTGGCTGTTTGCAAAAATAGTTTTTGAGAATTTTTACTGAGGTTGACTAATTCTCTCGAAAATTTGCTCCATTTTTTTCAAAAACTGGACCATATCTTGGACCCAAAAAGGAAAATTTTCAGTGCTCATAACCTGACTCGCATGATTTCAAATCAAAAATCGAACAAGCATGTTAATCTAACTCTCATTTTGGTCAAAATTGTTTTAGTAGAAAGCAAAAACAAAAAATGGTCAAAATGATGAAATAGGGGCACAGTTGAGTCAGGTTTTCTGTCCTTTCCCCTTTATCAACGCACTTGCTGAAAGGGCACTGTATTCGCCAGAAAAAGGCACCACTGAAGCTGACCCCAAAAGGGTAGAAAGCTCTCACATCCTCCAAACAACGAGGTATCAAGCCAAGTGCGAGGCACGAGCTGGAATGGGACAAGATGTTCCACTCCCTCATCTGAACAGATCCGATCACGTTTAAACTCCCCAGCAAAGCATCGTTAACCGATGTTAGCTGCAGATTTGCTACACACCCAATTGTAGCGCAGCCCCTCTATGGAAGAAACTCACTGTTGTGAACAAGAAGAAGAATCTAGCAGCAAGCTAGGGATAAGAGTCCGCAATTTCTTGTTTATCCATCAACCACCCAGGGGAGGGATAAAAAATGAGAGATTAAAGAATAGAGAGATGTGAGTTGAGAGAAAAAGTGAGAAAAGGGCTTTTTTGTGAAAAACAGAGCTTGAGGGCCGAGTGATGTGAGAATCACAAATGAGAAAGGGTAGGAAATACTACTCAAGGAAACAGGCTCCATGTGCACGTCTGAGTATCGTGTCTTTTGTTTTGTTTCGATTCTTGTTTTGAGTCGTTTCGAGTGTTACTCGATGTGTTCAGGTTGTTTACCTTTTGTTTTTCTTTGTTGAGTCATTTTTGCTGTGGTTAGTCGTAGGCTCAATACCCAGTTGAGAACTTATTCTCACTCCCAGTTTCAAAAAATCATTTTGTGCTCAAAGTGCTATGCCATTCTCCACATTTGTGCAAAACAAGATTCTTTCTTTCATACACCGCAGGGTTCAACCCAGGTCATGTGAGAACAGTAGAACAAGGACCTATCTGAAGCTATATAGGTTCCGGACTGCAAAGCAAAAGAAAAGAAGGAAAATCGAAGCATCTGAGTGTGTTTCACCTTCAGAAAATTCCGTGATTGTACTCCGGATGTACCTCTTCAGGCCTTGTCACTACTCTGAAGTATGAGTGTATCTCAGCCCCAAGCTTAAGCCTACTTCAAGTCAGAATGGCAATTAAAGCAGCAGCAGATGTTATCTCTCTATGATATGAACAGGGCGTGCCCGTTTTTGAGCTGAGTGTGTTGCAAACCCCTCCGAAAGGTAAATCGGAGGTCGCGTTTGAATTTGGTCTCGTTAAGGCTTGTATTCCCTTATTTAGCATTTTGTTTCAAATATGCGTTGTCACGCACATTCCAATTGCATTGTTATGCACCCACTTCACTAGCATTGTTATGCTCATTCATTACATTGATTATGCACATCTATCTTGCATTGTTATGTACCTTTTCACTTGCAATTATCTTTCTTTCTCCTCGCGCGTGCGACGAGTTAGACCTCCTTTGGTTTAGAGCATTTGGAACACGTTCCAATGCTCGCATCTTTCATTCCGAAACACCGGGATACGTCCCTATGTTTCTTCTTCTTTTCCGAAACACCAGGATACGTCCCTATTTTTCTTCTTCTTTTCTGAAACACCGGGATACGTCCCTATGTTTCTGCTTCTTTTCCGGAAACCCTGGGATACGTCCCTAAACCCTGGGATGCGTCCCTAAACACGGGGATACGTCCCTAAACACCGGGATACGTCCCTATGCTTCTCCCCTTTGGTTAAGAGCATTTGGAATACGTTCCAATGCTTATACCTTTCCGAAACACCGGGATACGTCCCTATGTTTCTCTTCTTTTTGAAACACCGGGATACGTCCCTACGTTTCTCCCTTCTTTCCGAAACACCGGGATACGTCCCTATGTTTCTCTCCCTTTCCGAAACACCGGGATACGTCCCTATGTTTCTTTCTCTTTCTGAAACACCGGGATACGTCCCTATGTTTCTCCTTCTTTTCGAAACACCGGGATACGTCCCTATGTTTCTCTCTCTTTCTGAAACATCGGGATACGTCCCTATGTTTCTCCTTCTTTTCGAAACACCGGGATACATCCCTATGTTTCTCTCTCTTTCCGAAACACCGGGATACGTCCCTATGTTTCTCCTTCTTTCCGAAACACCGGGATGCATCCCTATGTTTCTCCTTCTTTCCGAAACCCCGGGATACATCCCCATGTTTCTCCCTTTTTGGTTAAGAGCATTTGGAATACGTTCCAATGCTTAAACCACTCTGAAACATCGAGATATGTCCCTATGTTTCTCCCTCTTTGGTTGAGATCATTTGGAATACGTTCCAATGCTTATACCTTCCGAAACACCGGGATACGTCCCTATGTTTCTTTGCATTATCATAAGTTATGCTCGGCTTTGTGCATTGTCTTGCATTTTGCCCCTGCCTTCGGACGCATATCTTTATCTGTAGATTGCATGCTTTGTCTAAGTCTTCGGCCTTGTCAAAAATGGGTCGTCTCTGAGCTTTGACAATCACTCCCGTCATTGTTATGACTTTCAAGTTCTGTCAAAGAGGGGCAACTGTAGACACCCCATTTTTGACCGTCCTCAAGACTTGGACGTCACCGCCTGAACACTCGGTGATTATCCATGTTTGTGTTCGTCTTGAGTTCCCGGAGGTCTCGGATACGCGCCTTGCCTCAGGATCTCTCGATTCGACTGTTTTGTGTCTGGTTTTGCACCAAACACTTGTGTTTTGCCTTTGAGGGGCAGGGAATGGCTTGTGAGACATCCCCACACATCACCGGCCATGGCTAGAGGCCGCCGGCCAGTGTTTTGTTGCCATCGGCCATATATTTGGCCGGTCGGCACTCTGTTTAGTCGGTCGGCCATCTTTATTTGGCCGATTGACTCTTTTTCTGGCCGAGACCTCTTCTTGAGGGGGGTTTGAACCTTTTGAACCCCCTGTTTTTGCTTCTTGAGGAAGCTTGAACCTTTTGAACCCTTGGTTTTAGCTTCTTGAGGAAGCTTGAACCTTTTGAACCCTTGGTTTTAGCTTCTTGAGGAAGCTTGAACCTTTTGCACCTTAGTTTAGCTTCTCCTAGAAGCTTGAACCTTTTGCACCTTTGCCTAGCTTCTCCAAGAAGCACGAACCCTTCTAAGCTTCCAAGAGAAGCTTGCACCTCTTGAACCTTTTCCCTAGCTTCTCCAAGAAGCTTGGCTCTTTTGTCTAGCTTCTCCAAGAAGCTTGGCCTTCTTGGCCCTTTTGCTCCAAGCTTCTAAGAGAAGCTTGACCCCCTTGACCCTTTTTGCTTAGCTTCTCTTAGAAGCTTCAAGCCTCCATCTTCTCTATAAAAGAAGAGCTTCTCTTCTATTGCAAGGGTTCCAAGATTTGGTCTAAGGCTCCATACATATATCTCTCTCCATATCTCCTCCATTTTAGCTCCAAATTGCTTGGTTCTTGGCTCCTTTGCACACCAACCCCTAGCCTAACACCTCCATCAAGGGCTGGAGGCCTTTTCAGAGGCCTTTAACCCTCTTTTATCCCCTGTTTTTGCACAAGCTTTTAGCCTGTCTTGCTCGCTTTTTTGTGTTTAAGATACTTCATTAAGGTCACTTTTGTGTTTAGGGTCATTTACCCCATCTTAGGCCTTGTTTGGCCCCATTTTGTGCTATTTTTGGTGAACTTCGGGACCACCTTGTTTGGGCCTCCTCACCACTGAAATCTTGAGAGATTTCAGTGGTGAGGATGGTGGTTTGAGGTCCTAAGAAGGAGAGGGCCATCCCCTCTCCTTGTTGTCTTCAAAAAGTCCCATTTTAGCCTCATGTGTGAGCACCTTTTTTAAGTTCATGTTGGCCATGTCTTAAGTGTTATTTGTGCTTATTTTACCATGATATAGCACTGTTTTTAATTGGTTTAGACACACCATGCTTGCTTTGCATACTTGTCTTGTAATTCCATGAAATTGCCTTAACATGTATCTAGCATTTGGACCACCATGCTTGCATACTTTGGCTTAGCTTTGTGAAGTTTTTGGTTATGTTTTAACATGCTTAAGGTCTGTCTTGGGTCTTTGGAGTCATGCTTTCCATGTTTTGTATAGCTTCTTTGCATTCTAGCTTACTAGCCTTGGGTATGTGGATCACTAGCATGCTTTACTTGGCCTATTCTCATGATTGGCATCATTGGAAACCATATTTCAGTCCATGTTCCATGTTTGCAGAGTTGCATTTTCTATCCCTTTCATGCTTTGAAGAGTTGATGGCTTATGCTCCATGTTTAGACCCTTGTGCATGCATGCTTGTGTGTGTGTTTTCATGCTTTTGTTGCATCATTTTGGCCACTGTTTTGGGCCTACTTGAGGGCTGTCCACTTTGGTTCAAGACCATCCTAGCATGTTGTTGCATGCTTTCCTTCTGTGTTATTGCATATTCGGCCTTGTTCCATGTTTGTTACATTGCATTTTGCATGTTTGACACATTGCACATTTGCATACTTAGCCTCCATGCCTAGGTTGCATTGCATAGAGCATGCATGCTTTGCCTCTTGAATTGAGTATGATAGAGGTTGGGCTTTATGTGTTTATTTGGTTTGCATGTCATTTGAAATCAAAATGCACAACTTGGTTTCTTGGGCCATCATGCATTGAAATGCGCGATTGGTGGTCCGAGAATCAAGTACCATACCCCTTTGAGTCATAAACATGATAAGGGATGTAGTGGTGCACACATTTGCTTGAAATGCATTGCCATGCCTTGTTTTGTCCTCTGCTGCTGTCAAAACAGGATTCTGCAGGAAGCTTTGGCCGACCGGCCATATACAGTGCCGACCGGCCATCCATCAGTGGCCGATAACTCAATTTGTGGCCGGTGACCATCATGTATGGCCGGTGGCCATCCCTCCCAGCCGGTGGTGTCCCCCGATGTCCAGAGAGTGCATCCTGAGACTTGTGTAATTTTCAGAGGAGTAGAGCAGGGAAAACAGAGGCAACTTGTGCATGGCGACGGATTTCTGAGCAAACCCGAGCACACATGCATTGGACCATCTTCCCGAGGCCTTTTACTGCTTTCCTTAGCTTAGTTAATTTGTTAATTAATTAAGTGGACTGTAATATTTAATTAGCTTGTAGGTTAATTAGGTTGTATTATTCTTTTGGTCCCTCCGAGCGAGGGCGAATTTGTAATAAGTGTGGATGCGTGTGTGCATGTCTTCAACCCCCACTTCTTTCTCCCTTTTACTTATCTGCTTTTGATGGTTAGTATTAGGACATGTTTACTTTAGCATACCTTATGCTATGCATACGTGCATCCATTCATTTGTCTTATATGCACCGGGCTCGGCACATTATGCTAACTGCACTTGTATTTCAATTCCAAGTTAAGTACTTGTTAGTTGCAGCATTTCACATGCCATCTTTAGGATAGCCGAGCCTATTATAGTTGCATTTTGCATGTGTTGCATTAGCCACCTTAACATGAACTAGGATCATGCATATGATTACTAACTAGTTTCTGTTTTGGCTTGGAGTACGAGGTAAGCTTTTATGCTTTAGCATACCGCATGCATGTGAGTGTTGCCATAATAGCATGATTACCATGAGGCTAGCTGCTTATGTGTTATAACTGCTTGAATGCCTGTTGGTGGAGGTCGAGTTACCTAAATTGGAATAATGGATTAAAATTGTGAGTTTTAAAGCCCACTGGATAGTGGCAAAACCATCTTTTCTAAAAGGCCACTCGAGGGTGGCAAAACCTGCATTTTAGCCTACTTGCGAGTAGCAAACCATTTTCAAAACAAACATGAAATGTTTTGTTCCAATTTAGGTGATTTGGTCTATACTTGTTTGCTGCGCGCATAACATAGTAATTCTAGGCTAATAACCGGAATAAGAGCATATAATGTTTTCAAAACAAGTTATCACGGTTAGTAGAGGCTGATCTTTGATCGGGCGAGAGGGGGTGCTCATAGCTGACCTTCCCCAATCGTACCCAAGTTCTCGAGCCGAGGCAACTTTGGTGATGACGGACACGTGGCCTTTGGCACCGAGTCAGGGTTTCCTAAATTCCCCCATTAAAAAATATTTAGGTGGCGACTCTGTATCTGGCAAAGCAGTCCATGTTTGGCACTTCTTTCAAAAATCTGTTTTCTCAAAACGATTTGCCGGATTTGGACTCTTTGGTTCAGATTAAGAACCGTGACAATTTGAGTCCTGAACTGTAGTAGACCCACAGACGAACAAAACGGGATTCCCTTCCCGGGACGTTCGGGGACGTCTACAGCATGACCCTTTGAATCTTTTGACACTTTATCCAAATGAGTTTTGAATTCAAATTCAAAACTATTTGGATAACCACTTAGGATATATATCTATCATAACTAATATGGATAGATGATATAGATATATGATATTATCTCATATAACTAATATGGATAAAGGAGATAAATAGATTATATATCTGATATATGGGATATGGGTGATTAAGAGAAAAATAACGTATGTTTGAGTTTTTCCCATATACTGACTCTCTCCCAAAAACAACGATCAAAGCCATTTGCACTGTGGTTTGTGTGGGTGATATTCACTATTGTAATATCACCCCATTGCTGGGTTGATTGACCAGATTCAGGAAGCACGTGATTTACCCACGAGATCCTTCAATTCAGACTCTGTTTGAAAGGTATGACCATAATTTTTATTCCGCTACGTTATACTTTGTTAGCAAATTCAACTAGCACTGGAGGCGGTGGAGGGAGTACAGGTTGTTGTCTTTGTTGTTGTCTTATTATTTCTGTCAAAGCTGCTAACATTTCTTTCATTCGGCTCATTCGAACCTCAGAAGATCCAGCTGTATCATCACTTCTTGTATTTTCCATTGCTATAGATAAACAGGACAACAATAAACATAGGCAAAATAATCTCATTCTCTGTGTTCAAGTCGAATTCAATTCGTTTCATATAAATTCAAATATGTTCACATCATTTCATTTTGGTTCGAGTATGTTCAATTAGTTCACACAGCCCCACATGCAGATGGAATGCCCCTAGTTCGTACTAGGACATCTTATAGCTCGTATGGACTTGTGTGTGTAGTATAACTCGTGCTCTAATATCACTGTGTCACGACCCAAACCCACCCTTATGGGTTTAGGGCCATAACCAACCAGTAATCTTGGGATTACCAAAGGCCTCTGAACCGAATAACAAAATATAAGGGGCTGGCGGGAGTAATTAGAAGTATACAATGTCCATAGAACTATGTAGACTTACATGGGACATGAATTTAAAACTTAAATATATACATATGGCGTCAAAAGTTTCATAAGTCATATATCATTACACAGATATTAACAAAAGGAACTTAGCCTAGTGTATATATAACCAAAAACAAAACAAAAATATCATTATACATGGTTCACAAATATTTGACTTCAACAAACGGGAACCTCCCTAGGAGGCACAAAGGCTGGCTGACAAAACCAAGCTCTAGGCCATCAACTCTGGGCCTAGTCACGCATCTAGTCACTTACATACATAATATAAAAGGAGTGAGTGGGAGCCCAGTGAATAATAATAGAGTAAAGGGTTTAATGAATGATATCCCATAATAGATTCAAAAAGCAAAAACAGATTCATATTCTTATTCAAAGTTTAGAAGCATGAACATATTCAATTTCACGGAGGATCATAAGTGGTATACCTATTAGTGCTAACAGATCAGATACAGAGCATTAAGGGTCATACTTAACCAGTTCCATAAAAGGAACCTCTGGTACCGGGAACACATAACATACTTGAGCCACGGTATTGTTACGTCCGGGTAAAGGCCTTGTGCTTATATGCCACGAGTACTTGTCAGAAATTGGACAATCATTCATTGTACAAAATATGTCATTTCATAAAAAAGATCTTATTTCATCATATAAAAAATAAATAAAGTTAAACATAGCTTTACTAAGTTATTACTCACAGATGGCTCCACACAGACAGACAGAGCAGACAAATAAGATAACTTGCAGCATGTGACCTACACAAACATAACAAATACACATATTGAAACACACGCCCAGATAATATTTCACTTGTTTCATTTCGTTCTTAGTGTGTTTCTTGTCCTTATCCTCATTATTATGTCTTAATCATGTCTTATGAATGCCTAGGATGCAATGAGGATGCAAATCACGCTGCTCAATATTTGCTGAAAATAGGGTCCTCGTTCGAACGTAGCTTCCTTTGCTCGAGCGGAGGGTAAAAAATAAAGGTGGTCGCTCGAGCGTAATTTCGGTATCTTTAGCTGTCTGTAAACTCTGCAAAAGTACTAGTTGCTTGATTTCTCCACTCAACGGTCGCTCGAGCGTGAGACTGAGGACTTCACTTGAGCGCAACTCTGGTCACTCGAGCAATCTACAAAACATGAAAACTTCTAGGAGCATGCATTTTCTGCTCGAGCCACCTTTCAGTCGCTCAAGCGAAAATGCAAAACAAAGAGTGGTTGCTCGAGCGCAGGTTCTGTCGCTCAAGCGAAGGAGCAGAATTCTAGAATTTCCAGATTTGTTCCCAACCTCGAAACTCGAATTCAAAGCTGCAACTCAAGTTCTTTTGGGCCAAAAACTTAAGACATCACTTGGAAACTTGCAAAACATCATTAATTTAAAACCATTTCACAAAACCAAGGCCCAAAATCATGCCAATTGAGCAAAATCAAACTTGAAATGTTGAAAACAATACATGCATGTTATTTCTTGGCTTCAAAGCTTGCAAACCTTGTTCAAATGAGGTGTTTAGCACAAAAACATGTTGACTTCTTGAAACAAAGGCAAGAGGAGCACATGCATGTGAGAATTCCTTGGAATCGAAGCTCGAAATCCATGAATTGTGCATACATGCATGGTATGACTTATGTTCCCTTAATTTTGGCTCAATTCTCATATTTAGTCACAAGAACTTCGTCAATTCTCTTCATTAACATCTTAACTGCAAAGATTAGGAATCAATTACTCACCTAAGATCCTCAATTTAGTTCTAGATTTCTATGTCTTCGAGTTTCCAAGTCAATTTCTTCAAATCAATCTAGCTAAGTCCAAGCTAATTCCTTATTCTTCCTCCTTTGATCTCACTCTCTAGCTTTCTTCTTCTCTCTCACGTTATGTTGAGCTCAATGAGTGAGGAGAATATGTAAAGCGCAATAATAGTGGCCTTATATAGGCTTAGTTAAGGAAATTAATCAAACTTGAGTTAAAGATAACTAATTGGGATTATTTTATTCTAATTTTTTGGTTTTGAATCAAATTCAAATTGAACCTACCATAAAATACTAAAAATTTCAAATAATGCATAACCTAAGTCAATTTCATGATCGGATACCGATAAGGCCTTCAATTCGCAGAACAAAACGGAAACACAAACAAAAATTTCTACGATAAACAGATAGAAACACACATAATGCAACACACATGCAATTAATTTAGAATTTCATCTTAATTATTTATTAGGCATCCTTAATCATGGTTTAACAGTTAATCATAGATCGGGGTTGTTACATGTTCAATGCTAAGCTCGGTCTCTAGCTCGACTGAAGGATCGGCCGAGTGAGCCCTTTTGCCAAACTAGCGAGACTGTGTACCGGAGGATTATGCGGTGGAGGAGGCCAAGGCCAGCATGGCTGCTGAACCTTGAGTGGCTGTTGGAGTAGATAAAAGTATGCTTCTTGGTATTTCTTGGGAGGTAGTTGTGATGAGGTTCTTGATTCTGTTCCTCTTGGCCATTTCCTCCTCCTCGGTTAGTCGAATTAATGGGACGTCTAGAAGACTTGGACCTGGAGGGGGAGAAGGCTCAAATAAGAAGTCTGTGACTTTGCTCTTTCTTTTGGCCGAATAACGATAGCTCAGCACATAACCGAGAAAATTGTGGCAGCTACGCTTCTTATATCGCAACACGGCTCTTACCACCGCTTCGTCAAGATGTGAGTACAACGCTTGTAGCTTAGCGATACTTGCAGAAGAAATTTGTTAGCTCGACAGAACAAGACCAAAATGAAATTGACTAGTTTTAAAATTTTACTTAGTTACTGAGCCCTTATCTTAACTAATGTGCCAACAGGGCACGTCGGTAATTTCATAGTTGCAAGTTACCTAGAAGAAGTCGTCATCATGAAGGTCCTTATCTAGCGTACTGGTCACTAGACGCTCTCTGTCTGGTCTTACTTTTAAGTACTAGTTAAAGTCGTCACTTGTGTGACCGAGCGTGTATTAACGCAGCATCTTGGCCAGGCCTAAGTTTAAGTCAAGTTAGTGATTTAGCTCGGCTACTCCATTTATTAAGCGAAATGTGTTGGTGGAGACTTGTGTAGGGCTTAACCCAGTGCGTCTTAAGAATTCGCACATCAAAGGTTGTACCAGGAAGCAAAACCCTCTTCTATAATTGATAGCACGGTGAAGGGGCAAGTGTTCTATCTGCTCTAGGAAACTATTCTTTGCTTTGTCGAGCTCGAAGTGTACATTGGCAGGAATGCCATATTCCTCACGGAACTCGGTTCGGGTGCCCGGTGTGTTCACCAAGAAGCGTTATCACCTCATGTAGCCTAGTGTGGTCTACCTGGAAGAGGGTGTTAGTCAAATTATGCAGCGGTTGCTCGGTCTTTCAGAGCTCTTGTGTTGGTGTGCCTAGTCACCTAGGATTCTGCATAGTGGAAAATCAAATTTAAGTGCTAGCTGTAGCTCGGCCGAGCAAAAGAGTTGGGTTTTTAGCTCGGTCGTGCTATTGAGCCAGGTTCTATCTCCGTCCCACAAATGTATTTGGTCTTCTCTCGGTCACGCGAGCGAAGCGAATTCTAGCTCGGTCGCGCAGCCTCCTAAGTTACTTTGATTCCTAGCCCAGTTTCTTCTTCAGATATGACAAACATAAAGTTTCCTCGGCCAAATTGAGATTTTGGATTAAAAAGTTGGTTTTTTTCCCGGTTTGGCCCAGATCTATCCTTGTTCATCTCAAGGTATGAACAAGATGATGAACGGCCAAGGCTTAGGGCCCATTTAAACCCTAGGGGTGGTTCAAAACCACTATAAAAACATGTTTTCGGCAGGATTTGATGCTGTTATCATGTTTCAAATATGGATTTGACAGTATAAACTTAAGAACACTAAGAACGCCATAAAGGCCCCAAAACAGTGAAGAATGTTGAAGGGCAATGAAGAACACTTACACGAATAGGGAGTTTATGGAAATAAAGCTCCAAATAGCGCTCCAATCGGCAAGAAATGCTCCGATGATAAAAACGAAATGGAATCTCCGATGAAAATGCTTCGAGTTGAGCACTGGATGCAATGAATGGATGACGGTATGCTCTGGTTCGCAGGGTGTACAGTTTGAAAGACGACGATGAACAGCTGAGAAATGGGAAAGATGACGACGGTATACGTACTTCACTCTCGAAGGTGCACCAAAAATTTGAAAGGTCTCAAGGGGAATTGCACCTATCATCATTACATGACAATGCATGTCCCTTTGAGAAGACGTTGCGTTAGTGTAGTTGGATGAACCATGCTGTTTCTGGTGTGGGATTTGCACCAAGCTCCGTGTAGCATGAGATTTGCACTAAGCTCCTTGAGATGTCAGATTCACAACATACAGTTCATCTAGTTGGTCAGGGTATCTAGCTCGGTCAGTTGTAGTAATCTCGATCATGCAGGAGTAGACAACATTAAAGGGCAGTTGAGAGAGAGAGATTTGCACCAGACAAGTGGGCCAAGCATATTGAGGACTTGGGCCATTGTCCTGGGCCTTACGGCTGGTCTGAGGGGATACCCATCATTAGGTTGAGGTATTCAGTAGACTTGGTCCATGGCTGAGGATGTTGGAATGGGTGTTGCTCTCAACTGGACTAGGGGGCAACTTTTGATCTCGAGTGGGCGAAGGAATGACCGAGATCGACGACTCAGCTATAAGTTGACCGATCGTGCCACCCCTGGTTTAGTGCTAAGCATGGCTGGACTGGACAGCTTTAACTGACATGATTGAGCTATAGGTGACCAGCTAGGTACCTCGGCGTTAGGCCAGCCGGTAGGAGTTGATCGTAAAGTGGTCTGCTGAGCACTGGGCTATGGATAGCTCAGTGGAGACCTCCATGTGGCCTAATTAAAGATCAGAGAAGGCAACCTGCTATCCGTATGCATCAATATCGTTTGCCTATTTTGTTGATGCTATTTAGTAATATTATCGTGCATACATGTGTAAGACGAAGAAAGGATAGTACATCCACGTGCCTAGGGGAAGAGGAGTAGGGTAGTGTACACACAAACTATATAAACCTTGCAATGCCTCCATGCAACAAGTCTCCAATATTTTTACACAGAGTTGTATTCTCTTTTGTCCTCTTCTCTCTCTGTGAATACTAACTTGACCATTTGAGGAGTTTTCTGACAACTCACTCGCTAAGTAACTCACTGTCACTGTGTTTTCATATTCGACGATGTTGTTAGGAGAAACACGAACCTTGGACGTAAGGAGCACAGAAGTGCAAAATATTTGCTCCCCGTACAATATATATACATAAATGTACATATGTATATGAGAATTTGATTTGAACAGATAACAGAAAATTTGAACAAATAATGAAAATTAAACATATCAATCTTTCTCTCCTTTCTATATATATATATATATTTGTGTGTATGTATATCACAATTTAAACAGATAAAAAGAATTAAACATATAGGGAAAAATAAGCTTGTGAAATTCAACATATAGGGGGAAATAAGCTTAGTGAATTTCAACAAACTTGAATTTCAACAGATAGGAGAAAAATAATTGAACAGATAGGTTCATTAAAATTGAATAGATAAAAAGGATTTCAACAGATAGGTTAAAGGATAAAATTGAATATAAAATGTCCTCCAAAATAGAAAAATATACTTCTCACCACAATATTTTACAAAAAGTGTACTTCTCACCAATAATAATAATAATAATAATACTCATGGGACCTAACATCTTACACCCTTTTTAAAATGAACTTTTCACAAATTTTCTCTAAATTATGTTTGATCTCTCATGAGATTTGGAGATAATACGACAAACCCCACATTTTGGCATTGGGACACCAATCGCCCTTTTAATGAGGCTAAAAGGATCAAGGTTTATGTTGATAGTATGAAGATATATGATGATAATATTATCTTTTTTATTTATATAATTAATGAATTATTGATGAAATATAAGACAAATGTTATATGTATTAAAACTTTAGGAGAGTCTAATATAATTCAATCAAATTTATGAAATTTATTAAAAAAAATTCAAACTTAATGAGAGGTTAGTGTAATTTATTCTAAATAAAAAAAATATACATACCTTTTTATTTTTAAAAGAAAAAACAAATAAAAGTAACATTTATATCTTGTACAAATAAATTCGACTCAATAAAATTTATGCTATTAACTAGGTTATAAAATTGTTGAAGATCATCATATTATACATTATAAAATCTTAATGAAGCAAAAAAATAATAAGTAATTTTCATAAAATTATGGGATCATTCCATTACATATTTTATAAAGATATATATAAACTATAGAGGTATTATTCTAGTTTTGAAAACCTGGGGGGGGGGAGGGGGGGCCTGGAAATGAAGTTGGTGATGTGCCTTATAGGCATAGCATCGTGTGTGTGAGCCCGTGAAGGCACGTCTTGAATTTATTTTAATGATCTGAAATATTTATTGTGTAGGGTTCGTTGAGTAATCATCTATGAAAAAATTCAAGTTAATTAGACATCTGTAACTTATAACAAAACTACGTTTATGTTTTAAAAAATAAATGGTTAGTAAAATTTTAATAATATTTTAGAATTATTATTCGTCTTGGTCATGTGATTATATTTGTTCGATTAATTTCATTTTTTATAAGAATAATATGCTTAACAAATTTTATAGTATGAACGATTCAAATTATCAAAATATGATCGGAATAAACCATACGAGATGTGACAGCATGGGTGCTGTCATAGCCCACCCCCAATCCGGCGGACCCCGATCTCTCAATGGTCCAGCCTCGGCTTGTGGCGCACACCCATATGATCCTTGTAGATTTCGTAGTAAAAGTTGTTTATGTAAAAAGAAAATAAATAAATAAATAAAATAATAATAATTTTATCGAATAATTATAAATACATAAATAAATCATATTTTATTTTTTAAAATAGATAATTAAATTTACAATCATACTTGTTTATTTTATAAAATAAAATGGAATTTGTTTTTATATTTATAATTATCGGATGAATCTTTTTCTTTCTTTTTTTTTATTTTTTTATTTTTTTATTTTTTTGGCTTCTACAGTGAAATTTACGAAGTAAATAGTTCGAATCATTGGCATAAATTTGGATTGGTGCCCACAAGAATTGAAGAGACAAAAGTATTGAAGAGAGTTTATCTCACAAAGCTTTCGTTTGAGATGTGGGTTGACTTTTTAATTTTTTAACTATTTTAACATAGGGCTAAAAAGTCTCATTTAGGATGAGTTTTGAGCTTTTTTCGACTTTTTGAAGGGAAATGATGTGTCCATAAGTAAAATTATGAAATGTCCTTCACCCACAGTGAGAGATGAAATGAAGGAAATGAAACTGGGGGCTTTGCTTGCAAATGAGGTTTGTCGGTTGTGGCTAAAGTAGCGAATTTTGTCGTATGTGGCTAAAGTAGCCAAGTGGGTATGCCAAACATAGCCAAAGTCAAGTGAATACGGTGAAGTCAAGGGACTTACGTCGTGTGAGATATATATATGGCAGGAGCGTTTAGTTTTTACTTGTTCAAGTTATAAGTATTGTCCAGTTTCCGATTGAAGCTCAATATATAAATAAAGAGAAATGATTTCAGATATTGATGCTGTGATCTCAAATGGCTCAAAATCGAGATCATCAACGCAAGTGATCAGAATGAGGTTTTTGGAAACAATCTTGGTAACTTCTTTCTTATTCGCCACAATTCTCTTAGTCATTCCTTACCAATACAAAAATGGCAACCCTGTTCCAACGGTGATATTCAACGGCACCGCCACTTCCTGGTTTCATGCATTTGTTGTATCGCTCGTGTATGCCTTCACCAGCGCCCTCACCGCTTTGTTAATTCATGACACTGTCGCCGGCTCATTTTTTGCCAGATTTTGTGAGCTTGTTTCAATCCTTTGTATGACGTCAGCTGTGTCTTTGTTGGTTTGGTCCCTCTTCAATCTCAGTTTTCCAAAGCCATGTATGGGATTGGGAATAATTTAAGAGGTGAGAATTTACTTTTTTTTCTTTTTCCTATACTTGACATTTTTTTCAATTTATTTGAATTCGATTTGAATTTATAATTTTGTGTCAATTAATTTATTTCAATTAAGTTCAACTGATAACATCAGTTAGTATTTTTATGAAAAATGCATACGTGATTGACAAGTGTCGTGTTTTTAAGGTAAAATTGTTTTTATTATCAATTGGATTAAATTGACACAAAATTTAAAAATTAATTATCAAAATTAACTAATTAAAATTGCGGAGACCAAAATAACATAAGAAACAAAATATAGGAATTATCAATTTTTAATTTTTGTTTGTTTGTTTGTTTGTTTACTTATTTATTTATTTATTTATTTTTTCCAATTATTTTTGTAGCAACTCCTCACCCAAAGCGGAAGTCGAAAATCTACTTACATATTAACTGATACAATACGTAATGGCATATATTTGCAACCATGGCGGCTCGTCCTTCCCTCCCCCTTACAACTTCTACCATCTTGTTTATGTGGTTTTCACTACAAAAAAATACACTTTTGGCGACTAATGTTTTAGTCGCCAAAAGCACGGATTTTAGTCACCGAAATGATTTGCCAACCAAACATTTTGGTCGCTGGCTTTGTCGTGGATGCATTGTTGGCGAAGGTATTGGCGACAAAAATTTTTGTGGTCGCTACAAATGCAACAAAGTGGCGACTAATCTTTTAGTAGGCAAAAGAGGCAGCTATTAGCGACAAACAATGCTTTAGTCGCTAAAAATCCAACATAATGGCGACTAATTTTTAGTAGTCAAAAGACGCATCTATTAGCGACTAACGGTGCTTTAGTCGCTAATGATTCATATTGGCGACTAAGATATTAGTCGCCCAAAGGGTGCAGCACATTTTCAGCTACTAAATCTGCTGTCACCAAAAAGTTCAATTATATATGGCGACCAAATTAATAGTCGCCACTAGTGTCATTTTTAGCTACCAAAGATTTTGTCGTGGAAGGTTATTCTAGTTTAGCTACTACACTATTTAGTTTCCAAAAGTGTTTTCAATTTTTAGCTACTAAACAATTATTCGCCAAAACTATTTTCCACTCATTTTAGCTACTAAATATTTAGTCGTCAAAAGATAGATTTCTTTTTTTTGGCTGCCAATTTTTTTGTCACCAAAAGTGTCATTTTTGTTTTGTTTATTTTTTTTCATTTTAATAATTTTTTTTCAAAACCTGTATATATCCACCGCAACCTGTAAGAGGTATACAAATAAATCAATATATATATTATCACATATTCCGTAATACATGTTTCACTTACAACCATCAAACAAAAAAGAACACCTTACAATGTAGACTTATATACAAACCAACTAATATATTCCAATTACAAATAATAACGACATACATTCCAACTATGTTACCAGAACAATGTCCTCTATATACACAAAACATTGTTACTATACTATGCATTGTAATGACCATTTGGCATGGTACATATTACCATGGTAATATGTACCACGACAAAAGGTAATCTATATATACCACCAAAGCAATTAATACAAGTTCCAAAAATACTATGTACCCCGCCAAAAATTATATGTATGATTCATCCAATTTCCACACAAAAAGCCGGGGACGACCAAAAACTTCCCAACTTTGCACAAATGTGAATTATCTTCCGGTCAAAAAAATAGAAGATCCACATGTTAATGCCAAAAGCCATCTACACAACAAAAATGACACCCATTAGTTCCATTGTAAACAAAAATTTTCAACAAAAAGTATGTACGAACGTTTGAGGGGACAGGACCCCACTTGATGCGCCCTTCCCTCCGCACCTGGCATCATGTACGTAAGCATGATTTGTTCTTGAAACTTAATGCATTTGGAAACTCAATGCAAAGGTACGTGCTGTGTAACATTTATGTTGGCTTATAGAACAAAGTGTACTTAAGTAAATATTCTAACAAAATTCCATAAGCAAACATATATGCACAGAATTTAAACACATAATTAGGCAAAGAAATGGTTTAAAATAATATACATGTCATGATCGTCACACGATTGTTATCAATTACACTAAACTAAGACAAAAGCATAAATTCATGATCAAAATCGAGTTCATTAAAATTATAAGGATCAAAATAATATAAGGGCCAAAACATATAGACTATCAATGTAATTTGTCACTGTATATATTAACCATGTGCTACATATACCAGCTGAGAAGGCTGCAAACTGATGATATTCCCCAGAATTGGGAATTTTGGCAAAGTTTCACATCCATATGGTTCATTTGGGTACTATTTCACGATTTTTGCATGTAATATATACTTGTATCAGCTATAGGCTAGTGTTGTGACCATATACCTCTGAGGTTTAAATAGTCATCCTAGGACCATTCTTATGGTTAACAAAAATTTGTTCTGCAAGCTCTGAGGCATAGTGCCCAGCATACCAGATTAACACTCACTTAGCAGATCCCATCTCTTGCTTCAGTCACCCCTTTATACATTTCCCAAACAGACCAAACAGAGTTCTATGCTCAGAACTTTACCAATCCTGCATCAAAACAGACCAAACAGCTCTGAGGCATGGTGCCAACACCCCTACTGCAGAACTTTACCTCTGATAGAGACAAATCAGGAGCAGACATTAGATAGCAAACAACAAGCTAACACAAACCAAAATACTAAGAGGACCAAAACAGAGAGGACCAATCGACTGAAAGCTGAGAGGACCAGTCAGTAGCAGACAATAGGCAGTAGCAGCAAACCAACTTCATGACAATAAGCATAACAGAGACAAGGGCAGACGCAAAACTAACATTACATTCAGACCAAAATAGAGCCACAACAGAGCCAAAACCAGCATAAGATGCAGACAGCAGATAGCAGACAACAAAGAAGATAAAGTTGAGCCCCTGATCTGCTTCCACTTGAAAACTATATCATCCACTGATAAACACAAATGTGCATGGTTTTCTATGCAAGTTATTCTGTCTTTGGTCTAAGCAATGTTAGATCCTCAGTAAAACTAAAAAAATAAGAAAAATTTAGTCCCACGCAAGAAATCTTCAATGCAACAGTCCGGACAAAGCACAATGCTATGCATCTTTTCCGAGCAAAAACTGCTGATGATTTATGAAATAATCATAGGTATTGGAGCAGTTAGCACTACTTCTACTTCTATGTCGTAATTATCCTCATTAACAATCTTTGTCTATCTCAGCATCTGCCATTTATATTCTAACCATTTATAGGAAAGAAAAAGTCAAAATATATTTATCTGTTGTTCAGATAATGTTATTACCTATATTTATCTGTTATTTATCTTTCATCATTGGGAGATACAATGTGGTTCAGTTAAAGTAACACATTGATTGTTGGTTGTTTCTGCACCAGTAGGATGGTAGGTAATCAGAATTCGGATTTGATGACTATGACTTCAAATTGATGTAACTCTTAGGTTAGCAAAGTGAAAGTTCAATGCCTCAAATCTTTTGCTCTAAAATAGGAGAGCCTATTTATTAGTACTTGCCTACAGAGCACTATAAGCAGCCACAGAATGTATGAATTTGCTATGACTTCACTATGAATTCACTATGAATTTGCTTCAGTAAATCTGCCAGCAGATGAGTAAACAGCAGCAAACATACATAAATCTGACTTCACTATGAATTTGCTTTCCAATTTTCGGCCAAAGTTCATAGAAATCGTACAGGAAATTAATTACAAGGGTATTAAGTTCATAGAATATGAATGTAGTTGGGAAATTGGGGTCCAAACAAGAAGAATAAGAAGATGAAGAAGAACAAGAAGAAGAAGCAAAAACAAGGTAGCTTAAGTAAGTTTAAGGGTTCGATTAGCATTGCTTTTTGATGTTTACTGAAATAGTAATAACAGATCGAGATGTTTTGCCTATTTGTCAATTGCATATAGTTGGCTAATTTCAGTAGTAACTCGGCATGTATTCATACGTTAATGTGACATACATGAACAATTCTATGTGAAGTCATCTTACAGGGAGACATCTAATTGTGACCAAATTTAAAGAGAAATTAAATTTCAAATTCAATATAGATAGGACGTTAAGAGATCTCATGACATACATGCTGGAAACATAAATTTTATGAAAATCATATGGGTAAAAGAAAAGTAATGAAATTTCAAAGTTTTGACGCATTGAAAAAAATGTGAACATAAATCTTCTAATTTGTATTGTTCTATACTAAACAAGTGTGTGAACAAATTGATTTTCATATTACAAAATATTTAATTTCACGACATGGATTGATTGTTCCTTCTAAGTAGTATTCCAAATATATACCCTTAATATGATTCTTCACTTTCTATATTAATTAGTAGGGGCATTTGCTAGTCTTGGTGCAAGATTAATTTCTATTTAACAAACATTGTACTAAATTGAAGAAAAATAAAAAAATACACTTTTCTATTAACTTAAAATAGGTAACAAGTCAACAAAATCTAATATTCAATTACTAAGGCAACAAAGAGAAGCATATTCTATTAACTTAAAATAGTTAACAAGTCAACAAAATCTAATATTCTATTAACTGAAAATAGTTAACAAGTCAGCAATATCTAATATTCTATTAACTTAAAATAGTTAACAAGTCAACAAAATATTACATGAAACTTTTCTATTAACTTAAAATAGTTAACAAGTCAACAAAATCTAATATTCAATTACTAAAGCAACAAAGAGAAGCATATTCTATTAACTTAAAATAGTTAACAAGTCAACAAAATCTAATATTCTATTAACTTAAAATAGTTAACAAGTCAGCAATATCTAATATTCTATTAACTTAAAATAGTTAACAAGTCAATAAAATATTACACGAAACTTTTCTATTAACTTAAACTAGTAGGAATATGGTTTGTTAGCTACAATAGAATATCCTCTGTTGTTTCTATGGAGTTGCAAAGGTTTGCACTACTGTGTACAATGTGAGAGTATTTAGGCTATTGATTAATCACACTTTGTAATCCTAATTTCTTATGTTTTGGCCCTAGATTTGTCAACTGAGGCTAACTGTTAAAGATATTATTTTGGACTATAGAAAGCAACCACAGTGTAAACCTGGCATTTTTCGTAGTGTGTTTGTTGCTTGGTCATTAGCACGCCATCATTAATGTTTGTGTTCATTGTTGGGTCATCAGAAACGTCTTTCCATAGGTTTAGTTCATGACATTATATTGTTAACCCATGCTGAGGGGAGAAGAAAATGTTTTGTTAACTGATAATCTTGGGGACACAACAACAATTTGTATTTTGAATTTTAGAAAGAAGACCCTCGTAAGCAAATGATTCATGGCACAGGAAGTATATCTTGAATACATTTATGTGAGGGCATTGTTGGGTAATAAAGAAGATGCGATTTGGGATGTGTGGTACTCTCGCAGGATCCTAAGGCAAATTGGTTATGGTTCTCTCTCAAACTATTTTTGCCTACATTATTAAAGGCATTACAGTATGCAACTCTGGGCCATTCCCTCCTAATCTGGGCCATTTGAGGCATCTGAATTTTGATGAAGTTGATGTTGGGTTGGTTAGTGACTCTTTGGTGGCCAACAGCCTCTGCCTTCAGAATGGAAGTTATCATCATCAGGTGCACTTGTCAAATCTGAGCGACTAGACTCCTAGTTTTTTTTAATGGTTGCCACTACTTTGAATGTAAACCTTAGTTATATCCTCTGTTTAGTTTTCTTATTATGTTACTTTTATTTTTCCATATACTACTACTAAATCCATAGTGGATGAGATGGGATTTTTCCATATACTACTCTAAGGAAATTAGAATGAATTTTTTTCACATGAAAAGTTACCTTAAATCTCCAAAAAGCACAGCAGAAGGTCCTGGATTGTCACTTTAAGCTCCTTAGCTTACTTAGACTGTCACTTTAATCACAGCAGAAGGCTCTCTCCTTTCACTAACACACAAAACAAGGTAAAACATTAATTAGATTTCTAGTATTATAGATTACGAATCACATAAACAGAGGGCTCCAACAAATGAAATATTGTTCCATTGATTACAAAAATTTCTCAATTATCCGAATTCCATAAAAGCAGCTTTCTTCATTGAACGAAAACTTAAAATAAAAACATTTCACATAATTGTGGAATTTACATGATGAGGTCTACATACATTGCTTGAATTGAAGATACCAATTGTTAAGGATTTTGTATCATATCCCATGTTTGAAATGGTTTTGGATTAGGAGGGGATAGTACAATCCTATATTATTCTATCACATGTTTGTTTGAAATTACTAGACGTTTACTACATGGTGTAAAACATAGATGGGGTCTTTTAAATCTTTGTACATGTTAGTCCACACTCACTAGGAATCAATATATGAACTATATCAGAATCGGACTATCAATCTGGAACTGAAGTTCCCATCAAACAAACATATTACAAAGTATAGGGAAACAGTAAACACAACAATGATCATCACAACATTCAATTCCAAAATGAAAAAATGAAAAAGAAAAAAAAAAAAACTATCTTAACAAGTAGAGGATGGATACTAGCAGAAAGGGAGAAGGATAGTATTTTTCGAAGCTTACTGGAAAATTTAAATTTTTTGTTGTGTGAGATGCAGGGGTGGAGGAAGGGGGGGGGGGGTCAGAGGTGTATCAGCCCCTCCAAACTTTTGAGAATCCCACTTTTATGTGAGGTCAAACCTGAAAAAAATGTGTTCTCCTTGTCAAAAAATTTTGGTATTTCATGATGAAGAAGGTTATTTCAGAGAATTCGATTCCTTGGTTTTGCTTGATTTCAGATACTTAAGGGTCCTCTCTTTCTCCTCATTTTCTTTTCTGGGCTCAAGGATCCTTCATAGTTCAAGTAATTCCTCTATCTCTTGCACAAGTGCCATTAATAGAGGCTTGGGCTGGACACTGGACACTTTAGAATAATAATTGTACTCCATCATTTGAGTGTATCATGAAAGAAATGAAGAAATTTTTTTTTCAAAGTAAAACCAAAAGTGGGGAAAAAGTAAATCAGAAATCATCAGTAAAGCTGGTAAATGAGACAAAGTAAACAATAAACTGTCCAATAGCACAGTTTCATGTGTAAAATGCAACTAAAAATGGAGCAAAAAACTAACTTTTAATGATCTACTGATCTTTAAACCAACTTCAGGAGGTAGATACGAGTATACACGCTTTGTTTTCCGCCTCACTTTTAACTTTATGTCTAAATTGTCTACTTCATCATCTTCCTTTACTTTAAATGGAGAACTGAAAAGCATACACATATAAATGAGCTTTCAATAGACAAACATTAAAAGTAGATATATATTAAGCGAAAAGGCTATATAAAACTTGCATATATATTGAGCAAAAAGCCTACGTAAGAAGATAGAATACGTAGTTGCTTAGTTGCCTTTTTTTTTCCCCCCTTGTTGTTTGATTGATTCATTGTAGCAATGATTCAACTTAAAAACGATAAGAAATACAATATTGAAGAAGGTATAATATTGGCTCTGACAGCAACAATACATAGTGTTGGAAAATTGAAATGAAAAATGTGATCTGTAAGAAAAGAATTACACAGAACGGGCTTTCTCCCATGGCTGTTCATCAATTAACTCTTCCCATATGACACAATCTCCCGAGCATTGATGACAAGTCTTTATAATCTGAGGGAATCAGAAATCGAGAATCATCACAGCATTCAATTTCCCAACAATAAACAGAGGCACATTTGGTCATATAGCTGAACAATCCAAAATCGAGAATCAGAAATCCACAATCCGAAATTTCAACCACCCATTCACGAAATGAGGAAAAAGCCCTAAAAATGTTGATTACGAAATCGACAGAAAATGAAAGAAAACAAACATTTCAAAACCCTAGGGAACTCGTGAGCCACGGGGATGGAGAGGAAGAGAGATACAAACAGACAGACACAGATCGACAGAGAGGGAGAGAGATGAGACAGAAATACCTGTAATCAGTGGTGGGGTTGATTTGCAGTGGTCGTGGTGGCGAGCGCCGGTGGCCAACGATGGTGATGATTGATGGTGGCCAGCGACGGTGATGGGTGGCCACCGGCGCAGAGCTTTGGTATCGAGTGGTTTGTATGGTGTGTGTGAAACAGAAGGAAAAAAATTCTTTGTTAAATATAGGTGCCAATATTAATGAGTTTCCCTCTAAAAAAATTTGGTTCTTTTAGCGACTAAGTCATTATTTGTCGCCAAATGTGGTTAACAGCAACTAAAATTGGTCGCCAAAAGAACCATGTTTTCGCTACTAAATTGAAATGGTCGTCGGCAATGTTCAATATACAGCGACTAATTTAGTTGTGGTCGCCAAAAATTCATCAAGAATACTCCCAATTTTTGGTGACAAGAAGTTTTTGTCGCAAAATGTTACCATACGGCGACTAAATTAAATTTTAGTAGCGTAAAATGGTTTAAAACAGCGACTAAAAACAATTTGGTCAGCAATAACACTATATGGCGACTAAAAGATTTTGGTAGCTAAAAATATGAAGTGAATGCCGACTAAAATTGAATTTTGGTCGCCCAATACCCTGTTTTTGGCGACTAAAATTGCTTTGGTCGCCAATTTTAGTCGCCAAATGTGCTGTTTGTTGTAGTGTTTTTATTTTTATTTATTTATTTATTTTTATTTTTGGATTAAGAGTTTGCAGTCAATGCTTGCCAAATTAGAAACGTTTGTCATTTGTTGTTCATATGTTGTCATCATTATACGGAATGTATATACATCCTTGAGACTAGTTTGTTTGAGTGAGTGGATTATTAATATGGTGAAATTAAATAGCTTGAGTGAAGGATTATTAGCGTGATGAAATTAAATTTATGGAATTACTTAAAAATCCTTATTATATATAAGGTGTCTGTTGTTTTGTAAATTGCGGAACAAAATAATTTTTTCACCTTCAATCTCATTGGATTAGATTTCAATACCACCTCTCTCATGGGATTACTAATTCCCTCTTTAAAGGAGTTTCATAATGCCATTAGACTTTTAATCCTATAACAAATTTTCAAAACAAACATGACATGAGAGCTGTATGTAGAGCTCTTTGAATAAATAATTCTTCATCTTCTTTTTGTATTATAAAATGCTTCTTTATCATGAAAACAATTTGTTAATAAAATTTATTGAACAGAGTATGGAGATCTGATGATTAACTGTGTAATCATTTCAATTTCTTCATGTTGTGTTCTTGTAAAGAGATGCAAAATTATTTATGTATTTCATTTTCTTCTTTTTCTTTTTCTTTAGTTGAGAAATAATAAGTTGAATGAATTGTGGAGTACGAAAAAGAAAGAAAGAGAGGTTGAGGAAAGGGAGAGATCATTCTTTTACAAATTTGGGTAAAAAAAAATAGTAAGACCATCTCCAATGGTTATTTAAATTTGTCAACAAATTTGAATTTGGTGAAAAATGGTTCCTTTTTCTACTCCAACGGTATCATCAAATAGGTATTAAATTCAGGATTTCACTTTTCTTTCATCAAACTGAGGGCTAATGTGCTTTTCATCAAATCACTGCTGATAGCCGTTTGATTTTCACCACCGGATGTCTCCTGGATGACCACTTAAAGGCAAAAAAATGTGAAAAAATTATATTGGTCGGTCAACCCCTCGGTCATCCTCCTAGTCAACAACTTGGATGACCACCTCAAGATAAAAATTTATGAAAAATTTACACTAGCCATTCGACCGACTGGACATCTGCCCAGTTGTACTTGATATCAAATGAAACTTTTACTCAAATTTGGTGAAACATTTTGATGTACCGTTGGAGATGCTCTAACTACAATCATTTTGAGTGTATTCTGCATCTTACAAATCTTAAATTTACTTTAAATATTTTAGGTAAATTACGTTAATTTTTTTTTTTAAATTATAACTTATTTGCATTTTGTTCTCCGTTATTTCAAAACTCAACCGTTTAAAGTATTATCTTGTTACGCTCAACACTTTCCATTAAGATTTTGTTAGAAATTTAAACGCAATCATATCATAAGTGAAGTGCATGATATACTTATTAATTTCTTAGGACAATTATGATCTTATTTGGTGATCTCATTTGTCCTTCACCTTCTTTATTTTCATGGCAAAGTACAAATAGGCTCACTAGATAAGAATATTATTGTTGTAAAAATTTAGTGAGTATTTCATATGGTTTACACATGACTTGATTTTATGTAAATCCCTAACAGAACTCTAATGGAAGAGATTAATTGTAATAAGGTAATATTTCAAGATGATTAACTGTTGAGTTTTGAAATTAAGAAAGCAAAGTGCGAATGAATCACACTTTAAGGAGATTTATTGTAATTTATCCAATATTTTACTTCTGAGATAACTTCCCATACAAAAATTCATGGTAGATAGCACAGTCCCTCAACAAACTAAGCCTAGTCTAGTTGGTTGGCATATAACAGTTTTAGTCTAAAAGTTAAAAAGCTACTGAAAAAATTAAAAAGCCTATAATCTATAATAAAAAATCAAAGATTCCAATTTTTCTCTACTTTTTGTACATCTTTTCGTAAAAAATCAAAAATTCATTCCAAACATACTAGTTTTTTTTCCCTCATATTTTAGTCAAAAAGCCAAAAAATTATTAAAAAAAAGTCTATTCCCAAAACGAGGCCTAGTCCCTAGGGAGAGAGATCATGAGTTCAACTCTCCTCAAGGGGAGTAGAACTAAGGGGTCAAACACTTAACCCCTTTACAAAGGGTGAAGAGTCTAACTCTCATAAGTAATAATCTAATAACTAACAACTAATAACTGACTTCCCCCCTCCCCTCCAAAAAAAAAAAAGCACTTTTCCTCTAATTCAATAAATAAATAAAAGTAATGACAAAAGAGAAATTATTTGATAGTCTTAGAATATTCTTTTACACCATTCATGTTATGATAATTGTCGTATTGTGTCTCAAAAATAAAAATATATCCTATTATTCTATTATATAAGGTAAAAGTTTGAGGTGTTGTCTTGAAATCATTTTTCAATTTGCCATGTGGATTTTTGTTTTTTCTAAATTATCTTTATTCGTTTCATATAAAATCATCCATAATTGCATAACCACTTGACGATTAATTTACAAAATAATAATTGTCAATTACAGTTGCTTGAAATTTAAAATTTTATTTTACCTATTGTACGCAAATATGATTCATTATGGATCTTTCATTTCAAAATAAAATATTATAGAAGATGGATTTATTGTTACATTATTTTTGTAAAGTTTTATGTATGAATTTTATATATAAATAGAATTTACCTTATTGAATAGAGTGAAAAATCATAACATTTGACCTAGTAATTGTATAACACTCTTTGTGATATGAGGTCTCCGGTTAAGAGGGTCTTGGTGTAATTAATCCTTATATTTTTATGAGTCATCTTTTAACCATTTTATTCAATAATGTTTTCTACTCTTCCTATTTATTAATTAGATATTATATTTGAGTCTTTATTTAAAAGAAAAAAGAACATTATATTTTATTTTTGAGAAGAGATGCAAGGAAAAAAAATATATTTTGTTTTTAGGCGAGGTTTCATATTTTATGTTTAGGCGAGGTTTCATCATCCCAAAATATAGAGAAAATAAAGTACACTCTTTATAATGGGATGGGCTTTATTGTATTATTCTTGAAGTGGTATTTTTTAATTTTAACTCGTGAGAATATAAATATATATATATATAAACGGGCGATAACGTTGTAGGTTTATTTTTGAAATTTTTGAAGTTAATTTAATCTTTTTTTTGTTTAAAATGATATTATTTGTCCAAAATGACACATAGTTGTTTAAAGCACTTTTTTTTTGATAGCTCGGTGTCAACCGGGGGACCAATCTCACCGTCCTTTAGTGGGAGGTCCGATTAAAGTCTGGGTAAAGCCCGTATGAATTGCCTCAAGAAATTATTTGCACCTAAAGGGTTTTGATCCTAAGACCTAGAAGGGAGCACACCGTCCTTTTGACATTTTTTCAATTAACTTGAACTTGATCTGAATTTATAATTTTGTGTCAATTAATTTTTTTCAATTAAGTCCAACTAATGACATCTATTAGTATTTTTATGAAAAATACATACGTGACTAACAAGTGTCGTGTTTTTAAGGTAAAATTGTTTCTATTATCAATTGGACTAAATTGACACAAAATTTAAAAATTAATGATCAAAATCAGCTAATTAAAATTCCGAAGACCAAATTAATAAGAAACAAAATATAGGAGTTATCAATTTTTAATTTTTGTTTGTTTGTTTGTCTGTTTATTGATTAATTTTTTTGCAATTACTTTTTTAGCAATTCTTCGTCCAAAACAGAAGTCGAAAATCTAGTTGTATATCAACTGATACAATATGTAAAGGATTATATTTCCAACCATGGCGGCTCGTCCTTCCCTACCCCTTTGCAACTTCTACCATCTTGTTTATGAGGTTTTTTATTTTTTAATTTTTGGATTAATATTTTGCAATCAATGCCTTGCCAAATTAGAAACGTTTGTCATTTGTTGGTGATATGTTGTCATCATTATGCATAATGTATATACATCTTTGAGGGTAGTTTTGTGATGACTGGGTACGTAACCCATCTTGTTCTTCCTTTATTTGTGTTGGGATTACTCATGTTAGAGTGTTGGGGTTTAACTTCAGGCCTTGTCGACTGTTTGGGTTTGTCGTTTTGAAAACTTTTCTCAAAATTCTCACTCTTATTTTTATTTTGGTGTTGAGTTTCACATGTTTTGGGAGGCATGAGGTTGGATCCAGGAGGTCTCAATCTAACTGGTGAAATTTCAGGCTGGGAGCCAAAGCTACACGTGTGGGGGCTTCACGTGCGGAAGAGGGGCTGCACGTGCAAGAAGTTAGGTCGCACGTGCAGAAAACAGGGGTTGCCAAGATGCTCTACTGAAATAATCGCACATGAAATCGCAAGTGCGGAGAGAGGAGGACCGCACGTGCGGGGATGGAGGTCGCACATACGATGAAGGCGTACCGCATGTGTGGGAAAGGCGCACACGTGTGGGAAAACGCTGAGTCCAAAAAATCTGCCTTTTCCTTCACTTTGGGTTGAGTGTATCTCACACTTTGTATATATCTCTCTCTCTCTAAAAACCCATTTCTCTCCCTTCTTTCTACATTTACCTACACCAAGTTGGATCAAACCTTTGATTTCTTCAAATCCATTAGTGTTTTGACCATAGCTCCTTAATCAAAGTTGGAAAACTCTTCGAGGGACACATTTTGAGGGGTGGAGATCAACTTTTGACACCATTGATTTTGGAGCATCTTTCTCTTTTTCCTTCAAGAACTTGAGGTAGGGATTTTCTTCGAGTCATATATACATTTTTATAATGTTGTGTTAATGTTGGAACTCCTTCTTGTTGTATTGAACTTGGCTTTAGACTCATGAGTTGTAGGTGATTTTAAAAGTGGGTTTTTACAATGTTTCCTAAAAACCCTTGAGATTTTGAGCTATATTGTTGTAGAGGAGTGTTATCTTGGAGAAATTGTTTCAAAATAAGCAGGAAAACCTAGTTTATTGAACCCTAGAAATTTGGAATTTTTTGAGAAATATATTGTGATGTTATGAAATTGATATTTGACAAATATTATGACGTGTTAAATGAAAAATTCCATGGAATATGAGGAATAGTTGTTTTTTTTGAAGTTTGTTGTTCAAAAATGTTGATATAGTCATGAAATGACGAAGTTGATGAAAATTGCATGAAATGTGGCAATGTTGTTACCTCTCGATAGATATAATTGGGTATATGTTTATTTTGTGGAATTACATTGGAAAGAGTAATGGAAATTATGAACACAATAGGAGATTGTGTGGAAGAAATCGAAAATGGAAGAATATTATAATGCATTGATATATGTTGCCTTGCCATTTCAATTTATTTAGTTGTTACGAATTTTAAATTGAGATTTATAAACTTTTGCATTTAAGAAAGGAGATATCTGTGAAACATGATCTCATTGATTTGTTTTTGGGGTAAATACGTTGGTAAATCTGGATAGGGAGTGTAGATGGAATTGATTAAGTTGTGCATCTATCGCACTTGTTCACTTTGTGCATCTATCGCACATGCTCATTCTTATTTACATCTATTGCTCTTATCTCAAGACGCGTGAAACGCGACCCTAAGCGATTTTCTCTCCTCTTCTCACGATTTCAGCGTGATTAGAGTATCTCAGGACGCATGAAACACGACCTTGAGCGGTTTTTATCTCAGGACGCATGAAACGTGACCCTGATCGGTTGTCTCTCCTCTTCTCACGATTTCAGTGTGATTAGAGTATCTCAAGATGCATGAAACACGACCTTGAGCGATTTTTATCTCAGCACGCGTGAAACGCGACCTTGAGTAGTTTTTATTTCAGGACGCGTGAAACATGACCCTGAGCAGTTTTCTCTCATCTTCTCATGATTTCAGTGTGATTAGAGTATCTCAGGACGCATGAAACACGACCCTGAGCGGTTGTGTTTTTATCTCACGACGCGTGAAACGCAACCCTGAACGGTTTTCATCTCGGGACGCATGAAACGTGACCCCGAGCGGTTTTCATTTCTCAGTTTCTTAGGATGCATGAAACGTGACACCGAGCAGTGTTTTCTTTCCTTGTCTCACGCTTTGGTATGGTTAGAGTGCGTTTTGTTCTTTTTTACGTAGAACCTGTTTTGGTTTTAAGCTTGAAGCTGCTCATTCATATGTTGTTATGTTATTATTGCTCTCTTATTTCTTATTAGATCATCTTGCATGATCATGAGTTTTCAAAATAGCCGGCTTTGCGAAGCATGTGAGTCCATCTTTCGAAGTATTTTTGTGCATATCATTTGTATCTTGTCCCAGAACTACGTTGGTTTGATTCCTTGCAAAGGGATACGTAGGCAACTTGCGAGCGCAACCATTTAATTTATGTCTTGATTGTTTGCCCAAGTCTTACGCCCTTATGAAAATGGGTCATCTGCAGGCTTTGACATTCACTCACGTCATTTCATGACTTCGAGTTCTACCAAAGAGGGGCAACTGTAGACACCCCATTTTTTACGGCCCTTAAGACTTGGGCACCTAATGATAAATTTGTATATGTTTGTCAAGTGCTCGAAGTCCTCAGCAGAATGCCTCAACTTTAAGCCTCAAAACCTTACACATCTCTTGCCTTGCTTTTGGACCAAAATAACAGTTTTTCAAGCCTAAGCATCTTGGGACCTGTAGACCCACTTGTGTGGACTTCCGGCCATTTGTGTGGCCTGTCGGCCACTTGTGTGTTTTTTCAGATCTTTTTGCCAACTGTGCCAGTTGTTTCCACAGATGCATGCACTTGCCCACACGTGTTTGTACAGATATTTCTGAGGGAGTCTCATGTGTTTCTATAAATAGAGGACCTCCTCATCCATTTTTGAAAGTTAGAAATTTTAGGGCAAAAATAATTTCTCTCTCTTGCAAGTTCTTAAGCCTTTGCCTACACACTCTAAACCAAACCTTGTGGTATTGGTGCTGAGGTATTTTTAAGCTTACTTTTAGCTCTTGAGGGTGTGTAAGTGTTGGTTTGTCACTTAAAAAGGGTACCCATCTTCAAGAGGTATAATTCTTGGTTTGTTTCTTTGCTTTATTTACCATATTTTCTACTGTTTTTGGACTATTTTTACTCTAAATGTTTGGGCTGAAACTTAAGGTTTAAGGCCATTAAGGGTGGAGGGGTGGATCACCCTTCTTTGTACCTAACTTCTTAAGCCTTTGCCCTTTTGTTTCCCACCTTTTTGTCAACTTTTTTTTGAGCTTTTTACTACTGAATCTCAAAGGTTTTTCAGAGGCTAAAACCATGTTTTGAAGTCCCCAAAATGGAGGGCGTAGCCTCCCCTCCTTGTGCTTGTTTACTAGCTTAACTTGCTCCATATTGTAGCTTACTCTTTTAGCTCTCTTTACTTCATTTCCAGCATTGTTTTAGCTTCATTTAGGACTGTTTTAGTGTGTTTGTTCCATTCATGCTTTGTATGGTATGCTTGTAGTGTAATGGTCCTCATTGGTTTGGAGGTTTAAGCCTTAGCCACCAACCTATTTGAGTTGATAGTGTTTATTTCTTACTTTCCATACTTGTATTTATCTCTAATCACCTCTGCAACCTCTCTCATTTCTTGACTTTTTTTCTTTGTTTTGAAAGTTGTTTCAAACCAATTGCTTGTTTAAGCTTGAGATTGAGGTATTGTGCTTAGTTTAATCCTTTTGGGGGTTCATTACCAACAACATAATGTCTCTCTCATGACCAAAGCAACTCTTTGTTTGATGCTTCTTTCCATTAGAGGACTTAAAGCTCACTATTGGACTCAATGAACTAAGGAATGGATGGTAATTAAAATGAAGCAATAAAATTGAGGCTAAAAATGATGCAAGATAATAAACAATTTGGTGTTCAATCAGACGTTAATTGAACACATGGAAACTTGAGTCATTTCATACTTGCTAGTGATGAAATGGTTCAAGTTTCCAATGTCAACCACTTCCCTTGATCAATCTATGATAGGGAGGAGGTTTGAGAGTCTTGTATTGTGCATTTATTAAGATTGTGTCCCTTGGTTCATAAGTCAGCATGCAATAAAATTGCACCGATTGATGGCTTGTAAATCAAGCCTACCTCTCCTTTAAGCTGTTTCATGATAAGGAGAGGCAGGGTCGACAAACATCTCCTGAGAATACTCTGTTTGTGCTCTGTATGCTTTCTGTTGCAGCAAGAAGAACCAAGCTTCAGTGGCTGGTAGGCCAATTTTTCTGGCTGGCAGGCCACTTCTTTTGGACGGCAAGCTACTATTTGTGGCCGGCCGGCCACTACTTCTGACCTGCTGGCCACTTTTGTCAAACCAAGCAATAACTTTTTGAAACAGAATAGAGTAGAAGTTGAGGTGAAAAACAGTGCAAATGTTTTACCTGTGCAACAGAGGTATTCTAGCAGCAGAACAGTGGACTTTTCGGGTGGAAATCCGTGCGCATACATAATCATTCCTCGCTTCCCGGGGCTGAGTCGTTAGAGTAGTTAGCTTAGCTACTATTTCTTTTGGATTATAAGTGTTGTAATTAATTAGTTAAATTCTAATTTGTAATTAATTAGTTAGTTCCGATTTGTAATAACTAATTAGCATAGTTAGCTTATTTCATTTGATTTGTAATAGTTAGTTAAATCGAAGTAAGTAATTAGCTAGTTAGTTTATTGGGACCCTCTTGTGTGAGGGCACAATTGTAATAACGTGTATGTCTTCCAACCCCACGTCTTTCTCCCTTTTATTTACTTGCTTGTGATGGGTAGTCTAGAGCATCATGTTTCTTTTAGTATTCTCCATGCTTTACATCCACTTGTCTTGCATGCATGAGGTTCGGGTTATCATTGTAACTTGCATTATTAGTTAATACTTCTTTGAATACGTGCTTTATCGCATGCTATCAAACTGATTCATATGCCATATTAGTAGCCGAGCTTAGTAATTGCATATTGTACGTGATGCATTAATCATATTATATTAGTTATGATCATGAATTTTTCTAACTCTTTCATCTTTTTTGGCTTGCCTTGAAGTACAATGTGAGCTTTTATTTGTTTTAGCATATTACATGCATGTGTTAGTGTTGCCATGTCAAAGAATGTTCACCATGAGGCTAAGTGCTTATGTGATAAACTATTTGAATGCCTACGGATGAAAGCTAGTTGCTTGAATTGGGATAGTTTGATTAATGTACATTTGAACCCATTTTTTCAAGTGGCACATTCACAAACTCTTTTCAAAAACAAACATGAAATAAAGTGTTCCAATTTTTACAATTAGTCTATATTTGTGTGTGTGCCACATAGTAATGTTAGCCTAATAATTAGAATAAGAGCATATAACGTAAATAAGAATCACATCATGATTAGTAGAGGCCGATCTTTGATCGGATGAGCGGGGGTACTCAATTCATGACCTTTCCCTCTCGTACCTAAGTTCCCGAGCTGAGACACTCTTGGTGATGGTGGATAAGTCGCCTTTGGCACGAGTCTTGGGTTTCCTAGATTTCCCAAAAATATTTAGGTGGCGACTCTCTATCTAGAAAAACAGTCCATTTTTGGCATTTTGATTCAAAATTGATTTTCCAAAAGATTTGCCGAATTTGGACTCTTTTGTGTTTATCTATTTCACATTACACTTGTGGAATCAGATTCAAAACCATGGGAGTCCGAACTGTAGGGCTTATCATCTTCCGAAAGGAGCACAAAAAGTCAAGCTACACAAGCCAAGGGCAATATTTGTGTGGGTTCGAGCAACCATTTTATGTAACCGGACTTAAGCCTTGGACTTTGTAGCCCCTTAAGGGCAATTATTTACTTTTGACTGATTATTTCACATGCTGTAGATTCATGTATTGAGGTCGTTGAATGTATATTCGCATATGGAACTTTTGTAAATCACTTATGAATATGTATGCAAAAGTTGGAGATTTAGGGTTGGTGTGGTTATTGTAAAATTTATTTATTTATTTCTTTAGTTTATGCGTTACAAGTTTGTTTGAGTGAGTGGATTATTAATATGGTGAAATTGAATAGTTTGCGTGATGGATTATTAGTGTGGTGGCATTAAATTAGTTGAGATTAAATTTATGGAATTACTTAAAAATCCTTATTATATAAAAGGTGTTTGTTGTTTTGTAAATGGAGGAATAGAGTAGTTTTCTCACCTCAAATCTCATTGGATTAGATTTCAATACCACCTCTCTCATGGAATTGCTAATTCCCTCTTTAAAAAAGTTTCATAATCCCATAAGACTCTTAATCCTATAACAAATTTTCAACACAAACATGGCCTGAAAGCTGTATGTGGAGCTCTTTGAATAAATAATTCTTCTTCTTCTTCTTATTTTTCTTTTTGTATTATAAAATGCATCTTGATCATGAAAACCATTTGTTAATCAATTTTATTGAATAGTGTACGGAGATCTGGTGATTAACTATCACTACAACAAAAAAGGGTTTTTACGGCGCGCAATGCACACCGTGAAAACCCTTCTATGACGTGCAGACGCACGTTATATTATGACCAGTCATGGAAAGTCATTCACTTTTAACAACATGCTTCGTACGTCGTAAAAAACTATTTAATAACAGATTTTGTGTATCGTTGTTACTTTTTCTATGACATGCTATAGCACGCCGTTAAAAACTATTTAACGGCAGATTTTGTACGTCAACGTTACTTTTTCTACGACTACTTTTGCATGTCGCTAATTGGTGAGACAAATAACGACACTGATTGCGCGCCGTAAAATATGTAATACAACGACTTATTATGCCTGCCGTAGAATATGCAATTTATTTTTTTTTATTTTTAAATTCAACAAGTTCTATTTGACCAATTTGGTACAATCTAACAAATATTACAAACAAGCATCACAAAACATCAATCAACCACCAAAATATTATTTGAAACATCAAAAAGAAACTATATCCATCAATTATAAACATTCAACAATTGTCTATACATTCCAAACATTCAAAAAACTATATCCTTAAGTTCTAAAATGTATAAAAAGTTTAAACCATCCAAAACTATGCATATCTAACTTTCTAAACATATCGACAACTATTAAGAGATTATCTAAAACTACCGACAATAGTTCCTATAGCAGTTGCAGATGTAGCTATAGCAAATCCACTTGCTCCTATCACAGGGACGAGGGTGCCCAATGCATATGTCACCTAAGCCCACGGCAATAGCTAGAGCAACTAACCTTGTTGCATTTCTTGTCTACATTACAAAGGAAACTTCACATAAGTACAGAAACCAACAACTCAAGGACAAAAAAATTTCTTGAAGTATTAAGAAATGATCAAGAAATTTTAAAACATCAACAAAACATTTCCAAAATTAATAAGTTAATTCAATGGCCCCATAAAAGCAATGTCATAATGAAAAATTAGCAAAAATTCAAGATATCAATAGTCTCAACGTATATGCAAATAAAATCCACATAAAGCAAAATATTTTTTTTCATACCTCAAATGAAGTTACCTCTAATGAAGTTACCTCTTTTGTTGCAATGTTTCTAGAGGAAAATGACTAGGAATCTTCAAACAAACCATGAAGTTTGTACAAGAATATATAGTTTGCTACTAAATCCAGGCCATAAGAAGCTCAAGAGAAAAATTAAATTTAAAAAGAGGAAGACGTGGAATTAATCTACTTCAATGCAGCACCTACTTAGGACTTGCATAATTATGTTAAAGGATCTCTATTTTTCCAACCCTTAAATCCTACAATTCATTGTTAAGAGTTTCATCAACAATTAATTTAAAAAAAATCAAAATCAAAACCAATACTTAAGACCGAGTGTGGTATTTATAACCCATTCCTTATCGGATAGGCATGGAAATTGTATAATTAAGATCAATCACAAAAGATATAAGTTTAGCATCAATCCATCCACCCACACTTGGGTCCAAAAGCAGCCTTTCATATTTATCAGCAGAAATTAAAACCATTCCTTGTCCATGAAAAACTGGGTTTGAAGGGTCAACTTAGTAAAAGATAAGGCAGGATAAGAAAAAGTCACAGGGAACCCTGTCATTACTAGGCTTTATAGTCATTACTAGGGTACATGTCATTACTAGGGTTGGTAGGGGCCCATGTCATTACTAGGCCAAGTGCTTAAAGTTAATAGGGTTTACAGTCCCATTTTTTACTGCAGATGGTCTAAACATAAAGCTTGTCAATATTTCTTGTCAATGGTTACACATATTTACAGTAGCTGTAGGCCTACAATGCATCAAAGTTAACATGTCATACTACTGAATATGCTTCAGAAGCCTTACAGACATAGCAGTATCAAATAAAGATCTAAAACTTTAACCATTCAAGGCAGTTTAATGTATTATTTGCATCACCAAAAAATACCAGAAAGAGGATAGTTAATATACCAAACACTGTCTGGATCATCATCTGAATCACACAGTGGAGGTTGCATTCCTGCCTCATGCCTTAAGTAGCAACTGTTGTTCAAGGGCTTCTGCCAAATTGCAATATACCCCTCCTTCACAAGATTCCAACAAAGGCGACTTGTAAGATTAATCATCTCTGAAGATGAAGGAAGACAAACAATCAGTAAACTGAACTTGTTGTTTGATGTGCTACACATGTTACTCCTATTTAGACCATCAATAAAATGCAATGGAAACACTTCATTTGGGTGCACTGGAAGATTGACCTTCATTAAACAAATTTTGGAGCACCCAGATGAACTAACATATTACATGATTTATGACCTTTCCCTGCCATTTTATCTACCATAACCAGTTTGCAAATTTTTTGTTCTCCAAGCTGGGGTAGTTACCAAATTCAGATTCCTTAATTTTTTTTTAAGTTATAAACCATTGTAGAAGTCACTCTGAAAGCAATTGGGATTCAACAGGGAGATCAAATGCAAACTAAGGTACATAATTTTTCATGTATGGGTGTAATAGAAAGATGTGCAAACATTCGAAACTGAAACTCAAAACTGCTGATAGACTCACTAAAATGAAAATAACTGTTCATCTTATTTTATAAACAAATTCTGCTTAGTCATACCTTCCCACTGTTCTTCAAGGGCTAATTCATGCTTATAAACAGGCTGTGCTGCCCAAGAAAAGTATCCTCCTGCACGTAGCATCCTGTTGACCTCGAGCAACAAAATTCCATTTTTGCCACAATGAAAGAAACAAACATAGGCATGATAAGAATATGTCCCACAAATGAACATCAACAATTTTCCCATATAGTATCTACTACTATTTCCAGATAACAGATTTCCACAATGATAATGATATGCCACATGGAAAATACTGAGGATAGATGACATTATCTACTGATACAAGGAGCCAAGAATGTTAACACTACTTTTGGATTTCTAAAAGGATTAAAGCACTTGTTAACGATGTGACGCAAGATTAGAACCACATCTACAAAAGACACTATTTTTGGATTGCTATATAAAAATGAGTAAATTAATAATGCCAAAATGAAAATGGACCTAATTCAACAAACTTGAAAATCACCAAAATTATCATTTTGCTATCAAATAGTCGAATTGCTCCATGAATTTACTTTCAAATTATTACTACATTGTCTAGACAAATATATAGTCTCAAATGGTATTGAGGCAAATGTGTTGACGACATTCAATAATTTTATGAGCAAGAGGGATTGATCCCGATGCTCGAAGACAATAATATTATACCCATTAGCCAGAAAATCAAAAGAGGGAAACAAAAAAAACAATATACATATATAATATTCCAGGAGACAGCTTGATGGTGTCATGAAAAACAACATATACCTAAGCAATGAACATGGGGGGGAAATGTTCCAGGATTTTTGCTGCAACTGAAATATTAGCAACAAGCATAAACTCCTCAACCATCTGGTTTGCTTCTCGAATTTGATACATTCCTGTAGTCACATATCATGCATTAGGAATTAATATTAATACACAAATAAAACAAAATAAACCACTAAATCATTAATGGAGAAAAGCAAAGTGGAACAAAACCAAAGAACCAAGATAGACATAACTACAGCATGCATCAGATAATTGAGAAACTTCAACACCTTAATGGAAATTTGTGGCTGATTTCACTAAGACACTAGACACCGGTTTATAAATGAATATTACAACACTAAACACCAGTTTATATAGGATGATTTGGGCCTTCGAGTCTTGAAGGAATTCTAAAGTGTGCAGAGGAAGGATAACAATGAACAAACAATAATATATTTAATGACAACAATGGCTCCAAGTTTTATTCATGGATTAATCCTACAAATGGTATTGGCTACCTCTTAACAGCTACACTAAATCAACTTTCTTCGTTTAAAAAGGTCAAGTCAACATACCAATATCCAAAGGGTCATGAGTTTCAGTATCAATCTGAAATTTCACTTCAGTGGAGGCAAGAGTCAATGCTCCTCTATCAATACGCCTCTGCCTCATTACCTACAAAAACAGAGTCCATTCACATTTAGTCAATACTCAAATGAATAAATGACAGTAAGTATCAACCTGAGTATGAATACCTTTGCTAAAACATTCATGTTTCTCAAATCTGTAGTTACTGTTAGGACTATTGGACACCAGAAATCAATTCCACACAATAACACAAGAATATTTACGTGGTTCGGCAATTGCCTACGTCCACGAAGAGCGATATATTATCTGGAGAAAGATTACAGAACTCTCTCACATACACTCTCACACTTTGTTCTCTCTGTGTTGCTACTTCTTTTCTCTTCTCTCAGCCTCTCCATTTATACACATAAATGGTAGGTGAGAGAGCCAGCCTTCTCCTTCTCCTTTCAGTGGTCGTCGCAAATCCGTCCACCTTTGCGGCTTGCCAACCGACAAGCCGCATTCCTTGACAAGCAATGCTTTCAGATGGAGGGATGCTCTTCTTATGAGCTAGAACTAACAATTCTCCCCCTCCACACCCATAAGGATAACTGACTTCTCACTTGAAGTCCATCTCGGTCAGATTCTTGCAAACTTCCAGTTTGTCTCTGGTGACACCCTTGGTCATCATGTCAGAAGGATTCTTGTCTGTGTGAATCTTCACTAGCTTTATCAGCTGCTTTTCCATCACTTCTCGTATCCAATGATACCGGACATCAATGTGTTTTGTACGTGAATGGTATATGGAATTCTTGCTCAAATCAATTGCACTTTGACTATCACAATGTACCTTGTATTCTTCTTGCTGTAGACCCAATTCTTGGAGAAACCGCTTTAACCACAACATTTCCTTTCCAGCATCTGCGGTAGCAATGTATTCTGCCTCTGTTGTAGATAAAGCAACACACTTTTGTACTTTGGACTGCCATGAAACAGCTCCCCCTGCAAAGGTGAATAGAAATCCTGATGTAGACTTTCTACCATCAAGATCACCTGCCATATCGGCATCTGTAAAACCCTCCAAAATTGGTTCAGCTCCCTCGAAACATAAACACATCCTTGAAGTTCCCTTCAAGTACCGAAGAATCCATTTGACCGCCTCCCAATGCTCCTTTCCTGGATTGGCGAGGAATCTGCTCACAACGCCAACTGAATGAGCTATATCTGGCCGGGTACACACCATTGCATACATAAAACTTCCTACTGCGGAAGAATAAGGGATTGTCTCCATTTCTTTCCTTGTAAAGCTGGTCGTGGGACACGAACGCTTTGACACATTGAAATGGTTGGCCAGTGGTGTGCTGACTGGCTTGGCATCTTTCATGTTGAACCTTTCAATTACCCGTTCAACATATTTCTCCTGTGACATCCATATCTTCTTGGCTTTCCTGTCACGTACAATCTTCATGCCCAAAATTTGCTGTGCTGGGCCTAAATTCTTCATGTTAAAATACTGCAACAAGTCCTTTTTTAACTTGTTGATCATAGTAGTATCATGTCCGATGATCAGCATATCATCGACATACAACAGTAGGATAACGAAGTTTCCATCTGAAAACCTGCAGAAATATACACATTGGTCTGCCACCGTTCTTGTGCACTCGTGATCCACCATAAATGAATCAAACTTCTTATACCATTGTCTCGGCGCCTGTTTCAAGCCGTAGAGACTCTTCTTCAGTTTGCAGACTAGATTCTGTTTTCCTTTAACTTCAAGTCCTTCTGGTTGCTCCATGTAGATCTCTTCCTCCAACTCACCATAGAGAAAGGCAGTCTTGACATCCATTTGTTCTACTTCCAGATTCAAGCGAGCTGCTAATCCCAGAGCTACTCGAATAGAAGTCATCTTCACAACTGGGGAGAAGATCTCATCAAAATCAATTCCTTTCTTCTGTCCAAAGCGTTTGACCACCAAACGAGCTTTATGCTGCAATAGTTTACCGTTTCCATCTTTCTTTAACTTATACACCCATTTGTTTTTCAAGGCTCTCCTGTCTCTTGGAAGTGGAACAAGCTCATAAGTGTGGTTCTTCTGCAAAGAACTCATCTCCTCCTTCATGGCTTGCATCCAACAGTCTTTCTCTGTATGACTCTTGGCTTCCGAAAAACTCTCGGGCTCCCCATCATCAGTAATCAGAATATACTGAGAATCGGGATATTTGGTTGATGGCACGGCAGCTCTTCCAGTTCTCCGCAACTGAAGCCTAGTTGCCTCTGTTTGAGGGGGTTGCTCCCCCTGCTCAACACCCTCTTCATTCGAGTCTTCATCTCTTTCCTCCTGATTCTCAATTTCTAGCATAGGATCCTGCAACTCTGGCACTTCTTGTTGCACATCATCACATCTAGCATTTTGTGATGGATCGGGAGATGGAAACAAGTCTGGAGTGATGACATCTTTGGACTTTGCAGATTTGTCAAAATCTGCTACTGTCTGGTCTTCTCTGAACACAACATCTCTGCTCCTAAACATCTTCTTGTTCACTGGGTCCCACACCTTGTACCCAAATGTTGCATTTGAATAGCCCACAAATATGCATGGAGTGGACTTGTCATCAAGCTTCTGTCTGTTTTTCTTAGAAATGTGTGCAAAGGCCTTACACCCGAAGACTCTCAAGTGAGAATATGATACCTTTCTTCTGGACCAGACTTCCTCAGGTATCGCAAAATTCAACGAGATTGAAGGCGACCTGTTGATGAGGTAACAGGCTGTACTGGCGGCTTCAGCCCAGAATGACTTTGGCAACTTTGCCATTTTGAGCATACATCTGACTCTTTCCATAATAGTGCGGTTCATCCTTTCTGCCACACCATTGTGTTGTGGGGTGCCGGGAACTGTTGTCTCATGCCGGATACCTCTGCTGGCACAATATGCTGCAAAAGCATTGGAAATGTACTCGCCTCCATTGTCTGTGCGAAGACACTTCAACTTCTTTCCAGTCTCTCTTTCTACCATTGCATGGAACTCCTGAAAGTGCTGAAATACCTCATCTTTTGTCTTCAGGAAATACACCCACAACTTCCTTGATGCATCATCAATGAAAGTCAGAAAATACTTGCGGCCGCCATGTGACTCCACTTCGATTGGGCCATATACATCCGAGTATACCATACTGAGCACTTCTGTTTTCCTCTTGCTCGTTGAACTGAATGATACTCGATGTTGCTTGCCATAAAGGCAATGATCACACGGCTTCAAAGCACTCCCTTTGGATAAGGCTATTCTGGATTGCTTTGCCAATAGATGCAATCCCTTCTCACTCATGTGAGCCAGTCTTTGTAACAAGCCCGCGGGGGACCTCGCTACAGCTCGGACTCTTCCGTTTGTTTTGCGGTTCTAAATCTGAACCAAAGAGTCCAACTCTGGCAAATCATTTTGAAGAAAAACAGATTTTTTGAAAAGTAGTGCCAAACATGGACTGCTTTGCCAGATTACAGAGTCGCCACCTAAATATTTTTTAATGGGGGAATTTAGGAAACCCTGACTCGGTGCCGAAGGCCACGTGTCCGTCATCACCAAATGTCTTGGCTCGGGAGCTTGGGTACGATCGGGGAAGGTCAGCTATGAGCACCCCCTTTCGCCCGGTCCGAAGACCGGCCTCTACTAACCGTGATATCCGATTTTGAAAACGTTACGTGTTCTTATACCGGTTATTAGCCTAGATTTACTACGTTATGCGCACAGCAAACAAGTATAGACTAGGTTGCCTAATTCGGAAATGATCATTGCATATCCGTTGTTTTGAAAGCGTTTCGGGTTTTGCTACTCGCAAGTAGGCTAAAATACGGATTTCGATGAGTTTTCCAACTCAAGCAACCCACCTCCACCCACAGGCATTCAAACAGTTTATCTCACATAAGCACTTAGCTGCATGGTAAGCATACTGTCATGGCAACATTCACACGCATGTGGCATGCTAAAGCATAAAACTTACATCGTACTCCGTGCCAAAACAAGAAACCAGTTAGCAAAACATGCATGACCTAGTTTTTGTTAAGTGACTAATGCAGGGCATACGGAATGTGATCTAGACAGGCTCGGCTATCCTAAGCATGGCATGTGAAATGCGCGAGTAGCACGTATTCAATTTTGGAATTTGAAAATTGCAATGCAGTTTGTATGATGTACCGAGCCCGGTGCATGTAAACAAATGCATGAATGCACGCATGCGTTGCATAAGGTATGCTAATTTAGATGTGCCCTAATCTACCATCATAAGCGGGTAAATAAAGGGAGAAAGAAGTGGGGATTGGAAGACATACACCCACTCACACACACTTATTACAATTATGCCCTCTCTCGGAGGGACCGAATAATAATACAGTCCAAAAGAATAAATGAATAAATTATCACAAAATTCTAATTATTAAAAATAAATCAAATAAATAAAAGAAAAGGGGCCTCAGCCCTGCCTCGGGATGCGCGAATGATGCATGTTTGGCTCGCCTTGCTTGGAAACCCGCACCATGCCACTGTTGCTCTGTTTACACTGCCCTACTCCTCAAAAATTTGCACAGATCCCAAGGATGCTTCCCTTGACACTTTGGAGCACCACCGGCTGAATAGAAACACCACCGGCCGTGTACAATATCCATCGGCTGGAGATAAAGTTATCAGCACTGAATAAATGGCCGGTCGGCACTTAATGTTGCCGGTCGGCAAACTTCCTGCAGAAGACAATTTTGACAGCAACAGAGGACAGACAGTGTATGGCATGGGATCTCAAGCAAATATATGCACGGACACACCCCCTATCATGTAATGGACTCAAGGGAGCATGGCCCTCGACCCCCGGGCCATCAATGGCGCATTTCGACGCATGATGCCTAAGAGGCCAAGTTTGCATTTTAATGTCAAATGCAATGCACACAAACATACAAGGGACCCAACCTCAATCATGGTTGATCAAGAGGTGAGGCAATGCACAACAATGCACATGCAACCTAAGCATGCAAGCTAACACACAAACATGCAATGCAACTACATGGCACACACAATGTACATAACATAACATGCACAACGCATTGAAACATGGCATACACAATGCAAGATGGACTTACACCAATGTGAGTGGACCTCAGCCGCACTCACATCAGTGGCCATCGGATAAAAATGAGGTGCCTCGAAATGCGTGCACACGGGCACGTAAAACCGAGGCAATGCATTAAAGCATGAAATGACATGGAATATGATATGCAAACATGCAAATGGATTTTGGCACTGAAATGTGGGGGAAAACAGCCCCAAAATGAGGCGAAAGTACACTCGATGCATAGAATGATCCCGAAATGCAATATTAGGCGCCCGAAATGGCCTATGGCTATATCAAATATGCAAGATATGAACATGAAGTATGAAGACAGCAGCTAGACAGCCCCAAAATAAGCATGTTCATAGTACAAAGCATGGCAAGACAGTAAGCACAAGTGGGACTAACATGGCATGCAAAAATGGCTCCTCAAGGGAGGCAATGAGGCAAGTGATAGATGCAATGCTCAAACAGAAAAATGTCCTTCTACAACACTGAAGAGGGACCAAAAATATGAACATTTACAGTAGATGATAAGTCCCAAAACAGTATACACACATGCTCAAAATGCAATGCAAGATTAAGGCCCACAAAGGGGTATAACATGAAGTACCAAAAGGATGCACCAAAAAGCCAAATACCCTTCATGAGACATGTAGAGGGGGTCAAACTAAGACCCTTTTCAGGCCTGTCGAAGACCCAAAAACAGAAGCATGGTAGGCTAAAAAGACATGCAAAAAAAGGGGACCAAAGAGGGGTAATGAAGCAAGTCATACATGGGGATCCCAAACAAGGTTGAGCCCTTCTTCAATGTTGAAGAAGGGCTCAAAACAAGCCTCTTTACAGTTTACATCGAAGCCCAAAAATACTTGTAAATAGGGCTAAACAATGAAGCTAAAAAATGCAAGTTTAAGGGAAATGGATGCTTACCCTTGAAGAGCAGCAAACCAGCACCCCTTGGTCCAAGTTTCTGAGCTCCTAACCTCTGCAAATGACCTCCAATGTGTTGGAATGGATGATGGAGGTGTTGTGCTAGGTGTTGTAGAGCAAATGATGCAAGAACCAAGGTGTTTGGAAGCTTGGATAGGATAGATATAGAGGGTTGTAGATATATATGTTAGATATATATGTCTACTCTCTGGTTTTTTTGCTCCAAAAACTCCAACCCTAGACAAAGGAGAAGAGAAGAGCTTATATAGGCCAAGTATAAGCTCTTAACTTAATGGCTAAGCAAATGGAAAGGGTCAAAGGGGAAAAAGGGGGGGGGGGGTGCAAGGCTTCTAGGAGAAGCTAATACAGCTGGCCAAGCTTCTCCAAGAAACTTGGCCAAAAGGGTTCAAGCTTCTAGAAGCTTTAAGGGGTTCAAAGGTGCAAAAGGGTGCAAAATAGGCATATGGATGCACGTGGATCTGGTTCTGTGCATCCCAGCTATCACAGCTGGCATGCACCAGGCTTGGGAGGGTCAAAGGGGTCAGGTCGGCCAGAAAATTTGATCATCGGCCAAAATAAAGTGCCGGTCGGCACTATTTTCTGCCGGTCGGCTAAATAGAGTGCCGATAGGTGATTCCTATGTCAAATAATGGCCGGTGGGTATGCAAATTGAAGCCCCGGAAGTTAGCTTTCCAATGGCGCAAACCTTGCATCAAAATTCCTCCTACGCAGAAAGTTATGCCCTTTTTGGTGAAGCCGCGCAGACTCGATCCAAACGGGATGATGCCCAGCTTCAACCAATCATATCTCCTCCACCCGGACTTGGCTTTGGGAGATTCTTGAGTGCAAAATGAAGCCCCGGAAGTCTTCTTTCCAATGGTTATGGCCTCATAGCTTAACTCCAAGTATGCAATTGAATAAGCCTGATTCAGCGAGGGCCGCTCGACTTTCTTCTACCCGGATTCATGGCGAACTTCTTCTCCAACCTATTTTCTCCCCTCCTCTCCTCTTTTCTTCAACTCCAAACCCCTAAACAAAGTGTTTTGAAGGGTTTGCCTCTCTCCTTGCCGAAGGAATTGAATCTTTGGCCTGCACATCTCTCAACACCGAGCAAACCATCAGTAATGCCCAAGTCTTGAGGGCGGTCAAAAATGGGGTGTCTACAGTTGCCCCTCTTTGACAGAACTCGAAAGTCATAACAATGACGGGAGTGAATGTCAAAGCCCAGAGACGACCCATTTTTGACAAGGCCGAAGACTTGGACAAACAAAATATAGATGCGTAAATGGTTGTGCCCGCAGGCTGCCTACGTATCCCTTTGCAAGGAATCAAACCAGCGTAGTTCAGGGGCAGGATGCAAAGTGATGCACAATGCAATTGCATAACTTATGATCATGCAAAGGACGCTGTAATGAAGCAATTATGCAAAATAGATGCGACATTTTAAGCGAATGCTATGCAAGCAAGTAAACGTGAACCAACCTACATCTCATGCAGAAAGGATGTAAGAGAATTATGCAATTCTTACGAACCTGTGCGTTAGATACACAAAAGTGAACGAAGTATGGTAGATACACTAAGTGGACAAACATGTGTGATGGATACACCAAAGTGAAGAGAGTGAAATGGATACACTATATGAATAAAGTGTGATTGATACACTAAGTGAGCGTAGTGTGATGGATGCATAAAGAGAAAGTGTGTGATTGATACACAAAGCGAGCGTGTGATTGATACACAAAGCGAAAGTGTGTGATTGATACACAAAGCGAGCGTGTGATTGATACACAAAGCAAGCGCGTGTGATTGATACACAAAACGAGCGGGTGTTAGATACACTATATGAAGCAAAATGTGACAGGTACAGTAGCTGAGTGCGTGATAGATACAGTAAGCGAGTGTGGTGAGCACAGTGTGATAGATACACAAAGGGTGAACACAAAGTGTGATAGATGCACTAAGTGAACAAAGTGTGATGGATACACAAAAGGTGAACACAGAGTGTGATAGATGCACTAAGTGAACAAAGTATGATTGATATACTAAATGTGAACACGAAGTGTGATAGATGCACTTAGTGAACAAAGTATGCTGGATATACTAAAAGTGAACACAAAGTGTGATAGATGCACTTAGTGAACAAGTATGATGGATATACTGAAGGTGAACACAAAGTGTGATAGATGCACTTAGTGAACAAGTATGATGGATATACTGAAGGTGAACACGAAGTGTGATAGATGCACTTAGTGAACAAGTATGATGGATATACTGAAGGTGAACACAAAGTGTGATAGATGCACTTAGTGAACGGGAGTATGATTGATATACTAAATGTGAACACGAAGTGTGATAGATGCACTTAGTGAACAGGAGTATGATTGATATACTAAAAGTGAACACAAAGTGTGATAGATGCACTTAGTGAACAAGTATGATTGATATACTAAATGAGAATGTGTGCAATAGATATACGAAATGAATGAAGTGTGATTGATACACTGAATAAATGAAGTGAATGAAGTGTGATTGATACACTAAGTGAATGATCTCAAACGGAACTTCTTTGAATGAACCGTACATACAATATCGTGCATGAATGAGAAAGAAACTTGATAGGTACAATGCATTACAATGCATGATGCTTAAGGAAAGCAATAAGAGGACAAAGTGGCGCTTTAGAAAGCACCTCATTGGCAAGACTTGAAGAGGTACATCCGAAATACAATCTCGGAATTTACTGAAGTTGAAACGAACTCAGATACCCGACGTTTTCCTCTTCTGCTTTTGCTTTGCAGTCCGAAACCATTATAGCTTCAGATAGGTCCCGGTTCTACTGTTCTCACATGACCTGGGTTGAACCCTGCGGTTTTATGAAAGAACAAATTCTGTTTTGCACAAATGTGGAGAATGGCACAGCACTCTGAGCACAAGATGATTTGATTTTTTTTTCTGAACTTAAGAAATGAGCTCTTAACCAGATATTGAGCCTACGACTGAACACAGCGAAAAAGACTCAACAAAAGAAAACAAAGGTAAACAACCTAAACACATCTATTGACACTCGAAACGACTCAAAACAAGAATCGAGGCAGACAAAACAAAACACAAGACTCAAATGTGCACAGGGAGCCTGTTTCACCGGGTATTGTTTCCCACCCTTTCTCATATGTGATTCTCGCATCACTCGGCCCTCAAGCTCTGTTTTTCTGAAAAAGCCCTTTTCCTCACTTTTTCTCTCAGCGCACATCTCTCTATTCTTCAATCTCTCATTTTTCATCCCTCCCCAGAGTGGTTGGTGGATAGACAAGAAGTTGCGGGCTCTTGCCCCTAGCATTCTGCTAGATTCTTTTTCTTCTGCACACAGCAGTGAACTTTCACACAGAGGGGTTGCACCACAACTGGGTGTGTAGCAAATCTGTAGTTGACATTGGTTGACGATGCTCTGCTAGGGAGTTTGGACGTGGTTAGATCTGTCCAGATGAGGAAGTGGAATATCCTGATCCATTCCAGTTCGTGCTTCGCACTTGGCTTGATACCTCGTTGCTCGGAGGATGAGAGAGCTTTCTGCATTTTGTTGTTGACTTCAGTTGTGCCCTCTTCTGGCAGGTGGAGTGCCCTTCTTGGCAAGTATGTTGATGATGGGGAAAAGACAGAACACCTGACTCAACTGTGCCCCTAGTTCATCATTTTGACCATTTTTTTGGTTTTAAAACAATTTTGACCAACATGAAAGTTAGATTAACATGCTTATTCGATTTTTGATTTGAAATCATGCAAGTCAGGTTGTAAGCACTGAAAATTTTCCTTTTTTGGGTCCAAGAAAATGGTCCAGTTTTGGAAAAATGGAATGATTTTTGAGAGAATAGTCAACCTCAGTAAAAATTCTCAAAAACTGTTTTTGCAAACGGCCACCGCTCAACAAGCACGGAACCTACTCTTGAGATGCGCAACCTCGGATCCATAAGCAATGGAAAATTGCCCCTTGTCTGAAGGACACTGCATGGCAACGGAAAGTTGCCCCTTGTTTGAACGGCACCGCGGCGCATTGAATGGCAACGGAAAGTTGCCCCTTGTTTGAATGGCACCGTAGCGCATTGAAATCAATCCTTCAGAGTGACGATCAAAACCGAACTCTCGGATACAGAGAAGGCAAAGATGATCAAAACCATTTCATGGACACAACTGAATTTGAAGTGTTTTAGGGCTGGACTTCAGAATGAAGTTGCCTACGTATCCCAAAGATGGGAATCAAGCCTTACGTAGTTCGGGGTTAAGGTACACTCGGGTATTTAACCTCTCCTTTTTATGCTCTAACTTTTGCCAAGGCGCCTATTGCAGGTTTTCGACCTTGCGAGCTTTGTTCTTCTTTCTTTTCTTTTTCTTTTTTTGTCTTTTCATTCTTTTTTCCTTCTCCTTTTTTGCTTTTTTGCTTTTTTGTATTTTTGTATTTCTTTTTTGTATTTTGTATTTTTTTTCTTTGCTCTAACTTTTGCCTGGGTCGCCCTTCTGGGTTTTCGGCCCAGCGAGCCTCTCAAAGGGTAAAAATGTAACAAATCCATGCCAAATGGTTTTGAGATTGAAGCCCTCTGTATCTAGGAGAGTGGCTGTTGTATTGATTTGCAAAAAGATCCACCTTTGGCTCTTCAAGCACATCGGATATATTTTTTTTGCTCCTAGTTCGAGGGGTGCTTCTGATCTAGCTTTGCAAGCTTCTTTTGACAACATCCGATACTCTTGATCTGACTTCGGTGCCTCTTGTTCGAGGGCTACTTCAAATCTGGCCACACAGGCCTCACATCATGATTGACCATTGAACATTCTGAATGTAAGTTCAAGGTTTGAAAGCAAAGGGGGGGTGGAGTCTCGAGGCTGAGAGCGATCCTAGGCTGCACAATCTCAAGAGCGATTCCACACAAGTCTTCGCAGGACCGCGCAAAACATTTTTTTGAAAGTTTTTAAGAAAGCGACAAATCGCTCGCGCTGAAGATAGTGTGGAACCAGTCTGGATCAAACCAGGATCCTTCTCAGTACTCACGCCGACAAGCATGATTTCATTCATTAAGGGCTTAGCACGCCTTTCTTTCTCTCAAGTTGATCAATTTTTACAAAACCCGAGGAATTCCTTCCTCTTTGTTTTTACCACAGTGTTCAAAAGGTTTTGAAAAACTTAGGTCATTACAATGATTTCAAGGCACAAAAAAGGCAGGGTTCCCAGTCAAATACTGCTATCTCATTCAGAATTTCTGGCACAACTGGCACACGGCAGAAGCAAACGCGAGAGCGTAAAAATCACTATTGTTTCATTCAGATCTTCTGGTGTAACTGGCTCCAAGGCAGAAACAGACTCAAAAGAAACTGAAAAGGCAAACACAAAACAAAATGGTGATGCTCGAGGTAACACCCCCGGAATCACCCGACTCTAACAAAACAGGACTGACTCGATACAACAAGACAGACCCAACTGACTCAGTATGAAAGGACTGACTCAATACAAAAAGACAAGACTGATCCAATACCCAAGTCAGAAAGCAAAATTAACAGCATTTGTACATTGCTCAAAACAGTGCATGCCGTCCACCACATCTGAAGTAAACTGAATGCCGCCCGCAGGTGGTTCATCTCCTGATCACATCACATTATCCCCCACAAGTTCATTGATCAAGTGCCGATAGACTTTGCTGAGTTGGTGCGACGATGACCTTATTGTCAATCAGATCTTGTATTTCGTGGCGAAGACGGAAACACTTATCAGTGACATGGCCGACCTGCTGATGAAAGGCACAATACTTGGCCGGATCATGGGAGGGAGGAAGTTTATCTGGCAGTGGTCGCGGCTCCAGGGGTTTCAGGTACCCCTTTTTAATCAGGACCCTCAAGGCCGCTGATAGAGACATGTACAGTGGTGCGAACACCCTCTGGCCTCGAGGTAGGTATTTTGAGGTTTGTGGAGTTTTGCTGGATGCACCAGTAAAGGGATTGGCAGGCGTTGACTGGGTTTGCTGGTCTCTTCCGAGTACGGGGCTAGAGCTGAAAGGAATATTCCTGGCACAAAGGCCCTTCTCCCGACTTGCCCCTTGATTCGAACCGCCCCTAATTTGAGTGGCAAAAGTGTCATCCACAGTTTCTGTAACAACCACAAGGACTTGCTCTTTGTTCAGTCCTTCAGCTTTCAAAGCCTCAACATCCCACCGAAGGTGTTCATGGGGGCCAATGCCTGCCCCTACCTTGTTCTTACCACCTGCCTCTATTTTGCCAAGGGATTGGCCTCCTTCCAATGCAGCCTGTCCCAGGGTTGGGGAGCCTTTAGACATGAACTCCCTGGTACGTGATGTGGTCGATGATGGGGCCAAAACCCCAAAGGCTACATCTGCCACAGTTCTCTGAAGATCTTCGATCATTCTCAGCAACTCAGAAGTAGTGGGTTCACAGGTTTGAGATGACTGGGGTTCAGATGCACCCATCATGCATAAGTCCATGCTTTCCGGGATAAACACCTCTGGTTTGGGTAGATGGGCCGGGGTGATGTATATGCTGGGGTCAAAGGTGGATGGTAGTGTATGGATTAGGTTGAGATGTGGATGAGGTACTTGGTCATTGGGGTCTGAAGGTGGAGCTATCGTCCGGCTGTCAATGAGGTTTTGGATCTCATGGCGAAGACGAAAGCACACGTCAGTGTCATGGCCAGCTCGCTGATGGAAGGCACAGTAGTCAGCTGGGTTATGTGAGGGAGGGGGTTTCTTTGGTAATGGTTGTGGCTCCAGTGGCTTCAGATACCCCTTTTTGATCAGGACCCTCAGGGCCGTTGACAGAGACATGTACAGTGGGGTAAACACCCTTTGGCCCTGAGGTGGGTATTTGGCCATTTGTGAGCTGGTTTCGGATGCACCGGTGAATGGGGTGGTCATTTTTTGTGTAGTGGTGGTGACAATGCCCATGTCTGAAGTTATAGCAGCTGTGTCACCACTGGTGGTCGCATCCGAACTGTGGGTAAATGCTCTCCTGGGTTGCTCTTTCTCCTGGTCAATAAGGCCCTGCTTCATAGCGTCCTCGATCTGTACCCCTATCTCGTGTAGGTCCGCAAAGGTAGGAAATGGTAAAACTATCATCTTTTGCATAAGCTTGGGTTGGAGGTTGCGCACAACCATCCGTATCTGGTCTTTGTCAGAAGGCCTTGTAGTCATCATTGAGGCCTTTGATCTCCATCTCGTCACGAACTCTGAGAAACCCTCCTTTAGTTCTTGGCGGGTGGCTTCGAGATCACGAGTTGTGACCTCGATCTGTGTGTTGTAGGAGTATTGAGCGATAAAGGCCTCAGCCAGCTCTTCCCACTTCCGTTTCACAGAGTCCTTCAATTTTGCATGCCAGATTGCAGCTATCCCAGACATGGTTCGGCCAAAGAGAGACAACTTCTGAGCTGTGGTCAAACCCATTGGTTCAAGATATCGGAAAACAGGTGGAGGTGCACCCTTGGGTCTCCAGAGCCGTCAAAGCAATCGATATGCGGCATTTTAAACTGCTCCGGCAAGGTAACTGCAGATTCAATATACCCGTCCTCTAAATCCGGGATGGGTTCACTCCATGTGCTCGTCTGAACAACTCCTCCAGTTTATTGACCTTAAGTGCAGTTGGGTCAACCTTAAATTCAAAGGGCGTGTCCACTGGATTAGCCGGTGCTTTGGACAACTGAGGTGGGATTGGCAGTAGGACTGGCCATGTCGGAACATCCATACTTTCCTGGACGTGAGCTGCCTCTCTAGGTATTGGAACCATAGGTGGGGGTAGAGCTGGGTACGAAGCAGACGCTCCGTCTTGTTGGGGTTGCTGTTGCTGCTGAAGCTTGGTGAGTAAGCCCGCTTGTTGAGCCAGAACCTCTGCTTGGCGGGTGGTAAACTCTGCCCGACGAGCAGCATCCTGCTGCATGGCCTGCATGGCCTCTTGGAGTTGACGCACCTCCTCCTGCATATTAACTGAAAGCTGCGGGTCCGAACAGAGGTGATGTGACTGGTGACTAACGGATCGGATGTCTGCCTTGCCTTAGCGAAGGAACACTGGTTGCCTTTGAACTGAATTTCTGACCTAACAAAGTCTATCAGCACAAGTCCGATGAACCTCGGGGATAGTGGAGCCTTCTGAAGCTATAGTTCCAGGACTACCTAGCAAAAGAGAAAACCGACAGCATCTTAGCTCAATTTCACTGGAACGGATATAAGCATAGCAGAACGACTGTACTCATTACTGGTCACTGTTCCCCAAATCACTGCCCCAAAACTGAATCTGATACCCGCAGATATAACTGATTCTCAAAAACTGTTACCGGTGCCCTCGGGCCGGATACCAAAACTTGCAAACTGATATATGCGTTCCCCTGCAGAGATACACTCCAAAAGCACATAGCAGGTAAAAGAGAGCCAATACACCCCTATGTTGGGGTAGGGTTTCCCTGTCCTATTTTGTCAGGAGCTAGGGTTCCACTATGCACACAGCGGTTTCAAACAACCTAACATCGGGTAGGCAACCTGTCCTAGTTTGGAATGGTCACTATGGATTCCGAATATGCACTAGGTCGAATGGTCAAAAAGGGTGCCCCGGTAAAACCGGGGTTTGTGTTCCCATGCTGTCAGAGCCCATAACCGGTCAGCCTTATGGTCATGCCTTGACAAGACAAGCCTCCGGCAAACCGTTCAGGAATGGCAGATGGCAAACACGGTGTCCTAGGCGCACCAATGCACATGCAATGCAAAGAGACACATAAACGAAATCAAAACAGGATATCACGAGTTCGAGTCAAGCTCTCTAAAACTCCCCAACAGAGTCGCCAGAAACTGTAACAAGCCCGCGGGGGACCTCGCTACAGCTCGGACTCTTCCGTTTGTTTTGCGGTTCTAAATCTGAACCAAAGAGTCCAACTCTGGCAAATCGTTTTGAAGAAAAACAGATTTTTTGAAAAGTAGTGCCAAACATGGACTGCTTTGCCAGATTACAGAGTCGCCACCTAAATATTTTTTAATGGGGGAATTTAGGAAACCCTGACTCGGTGCCGAAGGCCACGTGTCCGTCATCACCAAATGTCTTGGCTCGGGAGCTTGGGTACGATCGGGGAAGGTCAGCTATGAGCACCCCCTTTCGCCCGGTCCGAAGACCGGCCTCTACTAACCGTGATATCCGATTTTGAAAACGTTACGTGTTCTTATACCGGTTATTAGCCTAGATTTACTACGTTATGCGCACAGCAAACAAGTATAGACTAGGTTGCCTAATTCGGAAATGATCATTGCATATCCGTTTGTTTTGAAAGCGTTTCGGGTTTTGCTACTCGCAAGTAGGCTAAAATACGGATTTCGATGAGTTTTCCAACTCAAGCAACCCAACCTCCACCCACAGGCATTCAAACAGTTTATCTCACATAAGCACTTAGCTGCATGGTAAGCATACTGTCATGGCAACATTCACACGCATGTGGCATGCTAAAGCATAAAACTTACATCGTACTCCGTGCCAAAACAAGAAACCAGTTAGCAAAACATGCATGACCTAGTTTTTGTTAAGTGACTAATGCAGGGCATACGGAATGTGATCTAGACAGGCTCGGCTATCCTAAGCATGGCATGTGAAATGCGCGAGTAGCACGTATTCAATTTTGGAATTTGAAAATTGCAATGCAGTTTGTATGATGTACCGAGCCCGGTGCATGTAAACAAATGCATGAATGCACGCATGCGTTGCATAAGGTATGCTAATTTAGATGTGCCCTAATCTACCATCATAAGCGGGTAAATAAAAGGGAGAAAGAAGTGGGGATTGGAAGACATACACCCACTCACACACACTTATTACAATTATGCCCTCTCTCGGAGGGACCGAATAATAATACAGTCCAAAAGAATAAATGAATAAATTATCACAAAATTCTAATTATTAAAAATAAATCAAATAAATAAAAGAAAAGGGGCCTCAGCCCTGCCTCGGGATGCGCGAATGATGCATGTTTGGCTCGCCTTGCTTGGAAACCCGCACCATGCCACTGTTGCCTCTGTTTACACTGCCCTACTCCTCAAAAATTTGCACAGATCCCAAGGATGCTTCCCTTGACACTTTGGAGCACCACCGGCTGAATAGAAACACCACCGGCCGTGTACAATATCCATCGGCTGGAGATAAAGTTATCAGCACTGAATAAATGGCCGGTCGGCACTTAATGTTGCCGGTCGGCAGAAACTTCCTGCAGAAGACAATTTTGACAGCAACAGAGGACAGACAGTGTATGGCATGGGATCTCAAGCAAATATATGCACGGACACACCCCCTATCATGTAATGGACTCAAGGGAGCATGGCCCTCGACCCCCGGGCCATCAATGGCGCATTTCGACGCATGATGGCCTAAGAGGCCAAGTTTGCATTTTAATGTCAAATGCAATGCACACAAACATACAAGGGACCCAACCTCAATCATGGTTGATCAAGAGGTGAGGCAATGCACAACAATGCACATGCAACCTAAGCATGCAAGCTAACACACAAACATGCAATGCAACTACATGGCACACACAATGTACATAACATAACATGCACAACGCATTGAAACATGGCATACACAATGCAAGATGGACTTACACCAATGTGAGTGGACCTCAGCCGCACTCACATCAGTGGCCATCGGATAAAAATGAGGTGCCTCGAAATGCGTGCACACGGGCACGCAAACCGAGGCAATGCATTAAAGCATGAAATGACATGGAATATGATATGCAAACATGCAAATGGAATTTTGGCACTGAAATGTGGGGGAAAACAGCCCCAAAATGAGGCGAAAGTACACTCGATGCATAGAATGATCCCGAAATGCAATATTAGGCGCCCGAAATGGCCTATGGCTATATCAAATATGCAAGATATGAACATGAAGTATGAAGACAGCAGCTAGACAGCCCCAAAATAAGCATGTTCATAGTACAAAGCATGGCAAGACAGTAAGCACAAGTGGGACTAACATGGCATGCAAAAATGGCTCCTCAAGGGAGGCAATGAGGCAAGTGATAGATGCAATGCTCAAACAGAAAAATGTCCTTCTACAACACTGAAGAGGGACCAAAAATATGAACATTTACAGTAGATGATAAGTCCCAAAACAGTATACACACATGCTCAAAATGCAATGCAAGATTAAGGCCCACAAAGGGGTATAACATGAAGTACCAAAAGGATGCACCAAAAAGCCAAATACCCTTCACGAGACATGTAGACGGGGACAAACTAAGACCCTTTTCAGGCCTGTCGAAGACCCAAAAATAGAAGCATGGTAGGCTAAAAAGACATGCAAAAAAAGGGGACCAAAGAGGGGTAATGAAGCAAGTCATACATGGGGATCCCAAACAAGGTTGAGCCCTTCTTCAATGTTGAAGAAGGGCTCAAAACAAGCCTCTTTACAGTTTACATCGAAGCCCAAAAATACTTGTAAATAGGGCTAAACAATGAAGCTAAAAAATGCAAGTTTAAGGGAAATGGATGCTTACCCTTGAAGAGCAGCAAACCAGCACCCCTTGGTCCAAGTTTCTGAGCTCCTAACCTCTGCAAATGACCTCCAATGTGTTGGAATGGATGATGGAGGTGTTGTGCTAGGTGTTGTAGAGCAAATGATGCAAGAACCAAGGTGTTTGGAAGCTTGGATAGGATAGATATAGAGGGTTGTAGATATATATGTTAGATATATATGTCTACTCTCTGGTTTTTTTGCTCCAAAAACTCCAACCCTAGACAAAGGAGAAGAGAAGAGCTTATATAGGCCAAGTATAAGCTCTTAACTTAATGGCTAAGCAAATGGAAAGGGTCAAAGGGGCAAAAGGGGGGGGTGCAAGGCTTCTAGGAGAAGCTAATACAGCTGGCCAAGCTTCTCCAAGAAGCTTGGCCAAAAGGGTTCAAGCTTCTAGAAGCTTTAAGGGGTTCAAAGGTGCAAAAGGGTGCAAAATAGGCATATGGATGCACGTGGATCTGGTTCTGTGCATCCCAGCTATCATAGCTAGCATGCACCAGGCTTGGGAGGGTCAAAGGGGTCAGGTCGGCCAGAAAATTTGATCATCGGCCAAAATAAAGTGCCGGTCGGCACTATTTTCTGTCGGTCGGCTAAATAGAGTGCCGATAGGTGATTCCTATGTCAAAAAATGGCCGGTGGGTATGAAAATTGAAGCCCCGGAAGTTAGCTTTCCAATGGCGCAAACCTTGCATCAAAATTCCTCCTGTGCAGAAAGTTATGCCCTTTTTGGTGAAGCCGCGCAGACTCGATCCAAACGGGATGATGCCCAGCTTCAACCAATCATATCTCCTCCACCCGGACTTGGCTTTGGGAGATTCTTGAGTGCAAAATGAAGCCCCGGAAGTCTTCTTTCCAATGGTTATGGCCTCATAGCTTAACTCCAAGTATGCAATTGAATAAGCCTGATTCAGCGAGGGCCGCTCGACTTTCTTCTACCCGGATTCATGGCGAACTTCTTCTCCAACCTATTTTCTCCCCTCCTCTCCTCTTTTCTTCAACTCCAAACCCCTAAACAAAGTGTTTTGAAGGGTTTGCCTCTCTCCTTGCCGAAGGAATTGAATCTTTCGCCTGCACATCTCTCAACACCGAGCAAACCATTAGTAATGCCCAAGTCTTGAGGGCGGTCAAAAATGGGGTGTCTACAGTCTTCTGTGCCATAAGTCCGGTGACTCCTTGTCTTCTGCTGCATTAAGACTTTCTAGACAGATCTTCGTTTGAGTCTTATACAGTGTTGAAGACATCTCTCCTCTAGCAATTGTCAAAGCTCCTCCTATTAGCTTCCAACGGCCATTTCCGAATGTACTTGTATAGCCCTGTCGGTTCAGGGCGCTTCCGGAGATAAGATTGAGGCGCAAATCTAGAGCATGCCTCACATCTTTGAGAACCAGCTTGTTCCCGACATTAGTTTGAATACTAATGTCTCCAATACCCACAATCTTCGAATAGCTAGAATTCCCCATTCGAACAGTGCCAAAATCTCCAGAGTTGTACGAGCTGAAGAGTTCTCTGTAGGAAGTGGCGTGATAGGATGCAGCTGTGTCTATCACCTATTCTGTGTAGCTGTGGTCAGCCACGTGAAGGCAATCTTCCTCTTCATCAACTGCAAGAAGTATTTCATCAATTGTTGTGGCTGTTGTGTTCTCATCTCCTTTTGACTTACTGCTTTGGCCTTTCTCTTTCCGGCTTGGGCAGTTTCTCTTTATGTGACCCTCATGGCCACAGTGATAGCAAGTGAAGCTGGAGTTACCTCGACCTTTGTTGTCTTTGGATTTACTCCTACTGTTCCAGCTGCCTCTACTCTTGCTTCTTCCTCTACCTCTTCCTTTACCTTTGCCTCTGCCTCTATCTTATGTGACAAGAGCATGGGACTGATTACCTCCCATGTCTTTCCTTCTTGTCTCTTCATTGTACATGGCGTCTGTTACCATACTCATAGTCAGTTTCCCTTCTGGTGCAGAGGTGCTGAGAGAAACCACCAATGTCTCCCAGCTGTCCGGTAAAGAACTGAGCATTAGTACGACTTGCATTTCATCGTCCAATCGCATCTTGACAGTTGCAAGCTGATTCACCAGATTTTTGAATTCACTGGTGTGCTCGGCGATAGACACACCATTCTTCAACTTCAGATTTACTAGCCTTCTCATCACCAAGGCTTTGTTTCGGGCGGTCTTTGACTGGTACATGTTGTTTAACATTGTCCAAAGAGTATAGGCATCTGTCTCTTCGGCAACATGATGGAACACATTGTGGTCTATCCATTGTCTGATACAAGCGATAGTCTTGCGGTTCATCTTTATCCAGTCATCATCCTTCACTCCTTCAGGTTTAACCCCCTTTATAAAAATGGGGTCAAATAAGTCCTTTAAAAACAGGATGTCTTCCATCCGTGACTTCCAAATTGCATAATTGGAAGGAGTTAACTTGAACATAGATTCTGAAGTTGATGTGGATGCCTCCATCATATTCTGTCTTTTTAGAAAAAACTCCGCATGAAAAATCTGACCGTACGGATGTGTTCGGAATACTCCAAATAGTCAAAAACACTATTGAATCGTCAAAAACGGACTCAAAATGGCTCTGATTAAGCCAAAATAGTTTAAACGGTTCAGATCTGTGGAATCTGGTGCGTCTGCGAAGCACCGAATGATTTCCCTGGCTCGGCTGAGTCAACGGCTCAGTCCACGAGCCGGTCAACGCGACTTGGAAGCGGCGCAGCACGGTCAATGGCGCGGCTCAGCGGCTCGGCATCAGCTCGGTCAACGGCTCGGGTCAACCCTGATGACGTGTCTACCACGTGGCGCTGACGTGGCGCTGATGCGGTGCTGATGTGGCACTGACGTGGCGCCACACAGTCGTCTTCTTTCTTACGTTGCGCGTGAGGGCGCGTGCGTGCATCGAAACTGACGCGCCGGCTGTCGCTCGGCGCGTGAAGGCGCGTGGAGCGCGTGAAGGTCACGTGCTTTCTTTGGATGGCGCGTGAGAGCACGTGTAAGCTCTTCTAGAGCTTTGCTTTGCAGTTCTGGACTCCTCTCATTGAGACCTTCCTCCCGATATGCTCAAAACCGGATTTCGAGCAACTTGATTTCTGGGCAGTTTCGAAAAACACTCTGTTTTTGTTCTGAAACGCAACCGATTTGGCTCTAATACCACTTGTTGGGACTATTGGACACCAGAAATCAATTCCACACAATAACACAAGAATATTTACGTGGTTCGGCAATTGCCTACGTCCATAGAGGGCGATATATTATCCGGAGAAAGATTACAGAACTCTCTCACATACACTCTCACACTTTGTTCTCTCTGTGTTGCTACTTCTTTTCTCTCCTCTCAGCCTCTCCATTTATACACATAAATGGTAGGTGAGAGAGCCAGCCTTCTCCTTCTCCTTTCGGTGGTCGTCGCAAATCCGTCCACCTTTGCGGCTTGCCAACCGATAAGTCGCATTCCTTGACAAGCTATGCTTTCGCATGGAAGGATGCTCTTCTTATGAGCTGGAGTTAACAGTTACCGGATCCATCAAGCGGCTACAATATACATGTAGAAAAAAGTCATCAATATGGAAACTGGTAGGCAGGAAGCTTCAAATACAATAAATAAATAAATGCAGATAACCTTAGGGGCAAGAACAGACCCAAAGCGAGTCTAAATATATAAACTTACACAGGTAACTAGCTATCAAAAGCTCAAATGCCCATTATCTTTCTTAATCAAGATTCGAGATTGTTTTTATCTTTTGTTTACAATATTACTAAGCACCAATGTAACATTCTCAAGCCACCACAACATAGAAACTAGTAATATGAAGCAATTTGACTGACTTACCAGCTTTATCATTTAGTCAATTAAATAACAATCAAAAGCATGCCTTTTCAAACAGTTCCTTTGGTGTTCAATCATTTGTCAGGTCAAAGGTTCAATAAAACTTGTGTACACCTAAATTAATAAGGGTGGCAAGGGTTTCCATACTCATGCAATGACTATGTAGACACAAGCAACCTATGCATTCATAATACTAGTGGCCATCTCTCACTCCAATTCATGCGAAAATTTACACAACTGGGTTGGACTTCCATCTGCCTTGATATATATATATATATATATCTTCTCAAGATATTGAAACTCGAATTCATTGTACACATGTATCACTGAAGTATGAACAAATAATCAATCAATCCACCATGAAAAATCTGAACACAATTTGTGTCAGAACAAAAATCCTGGTAAGAATTGAATATATCTTGTTTATTATGAGTAACCTCGGCCTTCTCTGGGTATTCTAAATCTAGATAATTGGTACATCAAATTCTTTGAATGTCATATTACACACCAAGTATTGCTACTCTGTACTATGCCTTGTTAACTTTTCCATGGTCACAAGCAAAGCTTTAAAATAAATGTTGTGTGTTAGAGTTGCATTGAGATAATTTAATCATCTCCAATGAAAAATGGTAATTGATTCATGTTGTAAGAAAATGATGGCCAAAGATTTAGTGGTAAATATGATCACACTATAGAGACTACATAAAGTTGAACACTATCTTTATCTCATAAGTTTTTTACTAAGTTAATTAAGGGGTAAGGTATAACAAGAAAAATTAGATATAGCACCTATCATCCATCCTGGCTTGGGCTTCTACATAAGACAATGCTGCACACGACTTGATGACACTTTTCGTGAATCTTGTAGAAATAATCTCCGCTTCAGGTGTCATTTCCTGAAATTCAAATAATATGTCAAAAAAGTCCAAAACTTGAATTCACAAACACACACGAATACACACAAACCACCAAGATAGGGAAATAAATATATGTAGACACAAAAACAGATATATAGAAAAGCACAAATGCCCTTTGGTAAGCATTCCTTTAGCAAGTAATCCGTTGCGTGTTTCTAATACTTAAAGGCTCAATTATGAGCCAATATGATGTAAAAAATCAAAATAAAACTCTGAGCCAACACCATTCATTGGTACAACTAAAGGAAGTGTAAAGTGTGAAAACAAGAATGGAAAAGATGCAACATGTGCAAAAAGTAATTATGGTGAAAAAGATTAATTAACTAAAGCAAAGATGACTAGTTCCTCAGTCTTCCTTATCTGTTGATGAATTTATTCAAAAATATGGAAGACCAAAGTGTTATCTAATAAGATTCTCATTGCTCACCAAAATAGAGTAAGAAAAGAGAGAATACAAGTTTAAGCTATAGAATTCGACACTGCTCCTAAAAAGCATTCTAAAATCAAAACAGCCCTTTGTTCCAACAATAGAAAACCAAAATCTTAGGTCAGTTGTTTTTTTAACACAAAAAATGGACCATATGATTGGACTAATTGAACACAAGGACCTCTAAGATAAGGAAAACCTAAATCTTCATGGCCTTACCTTGCCTCAAGGCCTCAAGAATGTCACCCAGAGCGACACAGCTTGCCTAAGTATAGGTAGGGAGTAGGGCCTATGGATCCCTCAGTGCCTCAGTCATGAGACACCCAAGCGACCCATGACTCCACGTTGGATTACCACGAACTTGTAGATTGGTAGTTAAAGTTGAGGGATTAGCAAAATTGCTCAGTCCACCCTCTTGAGGTGGCTCCACTTTCACCTGTCTTAGACAAGAAAGAGAGATCTATTTGACAAAGGCATATGATAACTCAAAAGGAGTATGAAGCCACACTTTGCCACCCCTTGGCATAACTCTCAAGGATGAGCTGGCCTCCATGGCCCTACTATCCTACAAAAGGTCTCTATCCCATAAATGGACACACAGACTCATGTGATAACTCGTAAGGCATACCACACCTACATTTGCCACTCCTTGGCATGACCCTCAAGCATGAGCTGGCCTCCATGGCCCAAGTATCCTATAAAAGGTCTCCATCTCCATACATAGACATACAAAGACACCCTTGAGAAGAGCGGCCTTTTCTACATATCAAGAAACAAATTAGTAATTAGCAAGATAGGTAATAGTTCAACCAAATTAGTAATAAGCAAGATTTGATTTTTCTAAGTAATTAGCAAGATAAATGATAGTTTCCACTAATAGGCAAATCTTCAGCATAAATAAGCATTCAAAGCCAAAAAACAGACTTGAAACATAAACTTCTCCTCCAAGGTCATTCTCCGTCGTGTCAGAAGTCCCCTTTTGTCACGTATAATAAATTTTGCTGTTATGGTTTTGATATTTTTTGTGCTATTAGCTTCCATTAATGAGTTCCAATAATTTCCATCATAGTTATAAGGTCAACATACGTGGAAGAACCAAAAGGTCAAAGGATATGAACTCCAACTTCAAAATTTCCATTTTGAAGAGCTATACAATGTAATACATCATCAATATCCTCGCATCCTGCAGAATCAGAAAAATAATTATTTGTACAGAGTTTGGTATGTGCCTACACTAAAAAGAATACTATCTGGACTCATGCAAAACTAAAAGGGTATTAAAACTAAAAGGGTATTAAGAAAGAAAAGGTCTAATAAATCTATAGATCACATACCTGGAAGATCCACACTAAAGACACGTATATGACGCAAATCCTGCCTAATAGGATTTGGCAGATCTTCAGAAGACACAGACCAAGGTAATGGCAGCAAACATGACAAAACTTAAGAAGTAAATGGTCTCGCATCTATATCATTCTCTATCAGCACTACCTGCAGCACCCACATAATTGATTACTACATAATCTTACGAGCAAGAGGGATTGATCCCGATGCTCGAAGACAATAATATTATACCCATCAGCCAGAAAATCAAAAGAGGGAAACAAAAAAAAAAAAAATTCAATCAAGAAACTCATGTACATAACTAGATGATCTATTTGGCCCCCAAGAAAACACTCTGTTTGGTAGCCAAGAAAAGAATCTAAACAACCTAGAAAATGTACCTGCGTTCTTCTTCTGTCCACGGAGTTCCTTTCTTCCTCTCGACCTCGCCGTGATTTGTCTTTGCTACCGACCCAAACGAGATCTGACTCCTCTTCGACTCAGTCTCCCACCCGAGCAACGACTCATCAGAACAACTCTACAACCTGTAGACGTCCTCGAACGCATCCCGGGCGAGGAGTGCGAGTCCCCCCCCCCCCCGCTCTGGTTCAATGGTGGGTCACTACAGTTCAAGGACTCAAATGTCACGGTTCTTAATCTTGAACCAAAGAGTCCAACTCTGGCAAATCGTTTTGAGAAAAACAGGTTTTGAAAAGAAGTGCCAAACATGGACTGCTTTGCCAGATACAGAGTCGCCACCTAAATATTTTATTTTTGGGAAATTTAGGAAACCCTGACTCGGTGCCAAAGGCCACGTGTCCGTCATCACCAAAGTTGCCTCGGCTCGGGAACTTGGGTACGATTAGGGAAGGTCAGCTATGAGCACCCCCTCTCGCCCGGTCCGAAAACCGGCCTCTACTAATCATGATATCCAATTTTGAAAACGTTATGTGTTCTTATTCCAGTTAGTAGCCTAGAATTACTATGTGATGCGCACAGCAAACAAGTATAGACTAGATTGCCTAATTTGGAAACAAGCATTGCATATCCGTTTGTTGGAAAACAGTTTGAAATTGCTACTCGCAAGTAGGCTAAAATACGGATTTCAATGAGTTATTCCAACTCAAGCAATCCAACCTCCACCCACAGGCATTCAAACAGTTTATTTCATATAAGCACTTAGCCGCATGGCAAGCATACTGTCATGTTAACATTCACACGTATGCGAGACGCTAAAGCATAAATACTTACATTGTACTCCGTGCCAAAACAATAAACTAGTTAGCAAAATATGCATGACCTAGCTCATGTTAAGATGACTAATGCAACGCATACAGAGTGCAATTAGACAGGCTCGGCTATCCTAAACATGGCATGTGAAATGCACGAGTAACACGTATTCAAGTTAGATTTGAAATACAATGCAGTTTGTATGATGTACCGAGCCCGATGCATGTCAACAAATGCATGGATGCACGCATGCATTGCATAAGGTATGCTAATTTTAAATATGCCCTAATCTACCATCATAAGCAGGTAAATAAAAGGGAAGAAAGAAATGGGGGTTGGAAGACATACACACACTCACCCACACTTATTACAAATATGCCCTCACACAGAGGGACCAAAAGAATATACAGTCCGAATAACAAATCGCTAAATTAATTATTACATAATTTCTAATCTAATCAAAATAAATGCAGAGAGAAGATGGCCGCAGCCCCCGCCTCGGGATGCGCGAATGATGCATGCTCGATCCGTCTTGCCCGGAAAATCCGCACCATACCACTGCTGCCTCTGTTTTCACTGTCCTGCCTCTCCAAAGACTGCCAAAGTCCTGGGACACGTTCCTTGCACACTGTAGAATACCATCGGCTGGAGGAAATGCCCACCGGCCATGAGGAATGTCCATCGGCTGCTGATGAAGCTATCGGCCATTCACAAATGGCCGGTCGGCACTGTATGTTGCCGGTCGGCAGAAACTTCCTGCAGAAGACAGTTTTGACAGCAACAAAGGACAGACAGTGCATGGTATGAAATTTCAAGCAAATGTGTGCACCAACACATCCCTTATCATGATTTTGACTCAAAGGGGTATGTTCCTTGGTCCTCGGACCACCAATTGCGCATTTCGATGCATGATGGCCCAAGAAACCAAGTATGCACTTTGATTTCAAATGTCATGCAAACCAAACAAACACATAAAGCCCAACCTCTATCACTTGATCAAGAGGCAAGGCATGCATGCCAATGTAATGCAACCTAGGCATGTGATCTAGTATGCAACATGGGCATGCAAATGAACAATGTATGCTAGGCGCGCAACCTAAACATGTAAACAAACATGGTATGCAACAACATGCAACGATGGACTTAAACTAACATGGATAGCTCGCAAGCATGCCAAAATCAGTGGCCATAATGAGGCAAGTGAGGCAACACAATACATGGGATGCATGCACAATGCATTAACCAAACCTAAGGCACGAAAATGCAATTCTACCAAAGCATGGCAAGGGATGCAAGATGGCATACAAGCATGTGAATTTCAGCGCTGGAACATGATGCCAAACGGTCCCAAAACATAGCGAAATGACACTAAGTGCATGAAATGGACCCGAAATGCAAGATTAGGCTCATGAAATGACCTATAGCTATATCAAACATGCATAATCTGGACATGAAGCATGAAAACAGAAGCAAGGAAGCCCCAAAAAAAGCATTTTTTCAGTTCAAAGCATGGCCAAACAGTGAGCATAGATAGGGCAAAAACAGCATGCAAAAACGGGCCCTCAAGCTAGGTAATGAAGCAAGTGGTAGATGCAAAGCCCAAACTGGAAAAGACCCTTCGACAACACTGAAGAGGGACCAAAAATATGACTACTCACAGTTTATGACAGCCCCCAAATCAATATACAAACACCCTTAAAATGCAATGCAAGATTAAGGCCACAAGAGGGCTATAACATGAAGTATACAAAACATGCATCAAACAGCCAAAGACCCTTAATGAAACATGTCAAGGGGGTCAAAATATGGCCACTATCAGTTCTGATCATGGCCGAAAAACAGAAGCAAAATGAGCTAACAAATCATGCAAAAATGGGGACCAAAGAGGGGTAATGAAGCAAGTCATACATGGAGGTCCCCAACAGTGTTGAGCCCTTCTTCAATGTTGAAGAAGGGCTCAAAATAAGCCTCTTTACAGTTTACATCGAAGCTCAAAAATACTTGTAAATAAGGCCAACCAATGAAGCTAAAAAATGCAAGTTTAAGGGAAATGGATGCTTACCCTTGAAGAGCAGCAAACCAGCAGCCCTTGGTCCAAGTTTCTAAGCTTCTAACCTCTGCAAATGGCCTCCCAAGTGCTGGAATGGAGGATGGAGGTGTTGTGCTAGGTGTTGTAGGGCAAATGATGCAAGAACAAAGGTGTTTGGAGGCTTGGATAAGATAGATATAGAGGGTGTATGTATGTATATCAGATATATATCTCTTCCCTCTGGTTTTTTTGCTCCAAAATCTCCAACCAAAACAAAGGAGAAGGGACCTCTCTTATATAGGCAATGCTAAGCTTCTAAGACAAGCTTCAAAGGGTCAAAGGGGTCTAAGGGGAGGTCAAGGCTTATTGGAGAAGCTTGGACAGCTGGTAGGCTTCTTGAGGAAGCCAAGACAAGGGGTCAAGGCTTCCTCAAGAAGCCTTGAGCAAAGGGTGCAAAAGAGGGGTCCAAAGGTGGTCAAGGGCTCAAAATAGCAACATATATGCACGGGGGAGTGTGCTGGTGCATTCCAACTGGCACAGCTGGGATGCACCAGGCTTGGAGGGTGCAAAGGGTGCAAACCGGCCAGAAAATTTGGTCGTCGGCCAAAATAAAGTGCCGGTCGGCATAATATTTGCCGGTCGGCAAAATAGATTGCCGATAGATGATTCCAAGGTCAAAAAAAGCCGGTGGGTATGAAATTGAAGCCCCGGAAGTTAGCTTTCCAATGGCGCAAACCTTGCATCAAAATTCCTCCTGTGCAGAAAGTTATGCCCTTTTTGGTGAAGCCGCGCAGACTCGATCCAAACGGGATGATGCCCAGCTTCAACCAATCATATCTCCTCCACCCGGACTTGGCTTTGGGAGATTCTTGAGTACAAAGTGAAGCCCCGGAAGTCTTCTTTCCAACGATGGTGGCCTCATAGCTTAACTCCAAGTATGCAATTGAATAAGCCCGATTCAGCGAGGGCTGCTCGATTCTTTCCTACCCGGATTCATGCCGAACTTCTCCCAGACCAGTTTTTCTCCTCTCCTTTCCTCTTCTCCTCAACTTCGAACCCCTAAGTAAGGTGTTTTGAAAGATTTTTCAAAGATTTCATCTCTCTTTCATTCATCCCCATTTTGTCCTTGCTCGGTTTACCGAAAAGCGCAACATTTACCGAAATGCGAGCGTCGGAACATCGTGGGAATTTTATTTCAAAAATGTTTTGAAAGAGAGGGTTTCAAGGTCTAAAAACCATCCAAAATAATTGTGGTCCAAAATGGGGTGTGAAGTTGAGATTCGCCTCTCTCCTTGCCGAAGAAACTGAACCTGTGCCCTGCACACCTTTCTCCACCAAGTAAACCATCAGTAGTGTCCAAGTCTTAAGGACGGTCAAAAATGGGGTGTCTACACAACTTGACTCGGCCTAACTCAATCTCGTTCACAAATTTGTAAGAGAGAGAGAGAGAGAGAGAGAAGAGAAGAGAAGAGTATGAGTGTGTACCTTCCCTTATCTTCCTCTCTATGCCCGACGCTGTTAAGTGGAGTTGTTGACGTCATTTTGCTAATTGAAGCCGCAAAGAGACGAGTTAGAAAATGGAAGTGAGCAAAGAGATGATGAGGGAAACGGCGATGGATGTCACTGTCGAGCCAGTTGTTGTACCGCGATGGATCCCCTTCGAACCAGTGTGAACCAGTGTCTGATGATTAGAATCCATTAGAAGCCGAAGCAGCAGTTGACGTATATTTGCCAAATAATTTTTTTTTTTGTTTTTTTTTGGTGAATTGGTGTCAGAAATTTTATTTTGGCGCCTCTTTGTTTTTGACGACACAATTTACGACATACATTGTCCGTCGTAAAAAATTATAATACTTTTAATGGCAGGCATTTCGTGCGTCGTAAAAAGGCAGTATTTTTAATGGTGGGCGTTGTGTGTGCCATGAAAAGTATTCACTTTTCACGACTGGCGTATGTGCGTCATGTATAATTGATGTATTAACGACACGCCATATGTACGTCGTTAAAAGTTTTATTATTTACGGCGTGCATTACAAGTCATAAAAAAAATCATCGTTATTACCATTTACGGTCTACGCAATAGACACGCCGTTGGTTGGAAAAGTATTTACGACGTGCAAAAAAAACAAGTCGTAAAAGTGAGAAATTACGGCGTGCATTTATTGTATGTCGTTGATGTGGTGTCGTAAAATGTTAGTTTTGTTGTAGTGTATGTAAGTTCCATAATTCAAATCATTGCAATTTCTTCATGTTGTGTTCTTGTAAAGAGATGCAAAAAATTCTTTCTAGATTTCATTTTCTTCTTTTTCTTTTACTTTTTCTTTTCATTCTTCTTCTTTTTCTTTAGTTGAGAAATAATAAGTTGAATGAATTGAGGGGTACGAAAAAGAAATAAAGAGAGGTTGAGGAAAGGGAGAGTCATTCTTTTACGAGTCTGGGTGAATAAAAATTATAACTCCAATCATTTTGAGTGTGTTCTACATCTTACAAAGCTTAAATTTACTTTAAATATTTTAGGTAAATTACATTAAATTTCCTTAAACTATAAGTTATTTGCATTTTGTTCTCTCATATTTCAAAACTCAACAGTTTAGAGTATTATCTTGTTACACTCAACGCTTTCGATTAAGATTTTGTTAGAAATTTAAAAGAAATCATATCATAAGTGAAGTACATAACAATTATGCTCTTTTCTGGTGATCTCATTTGCACTTCACTTTCTTTATTTTAGTAGCAAAGTACAAATGGGCCCACCAGATAAGAACGTTATTGTTTTAAAATTTTAATAAGAATTTCATATGGTTTACACATAACTTAATTTTATGTAAATCCCTAACAGAGCTCTAACGAAAGAGATTAATTGTAATAAGACAATATTTCAAGATAATTAACTATTGACTTTTGAAATTAAGAGAGCAAAGTGAAAATGAATTATATTTTAAGGAGATTTATTGTAATTTATCTAATATTTTATTTCTGAGATAACTTTTCATACAAAAATTTGTGGTAGATAGCACTTTCCCTCAACAAACTAAGCCTCATCTAGTTGGTCCAATGACATTTCTAAAAATTTAGTCCCTAAGGAGAGAGATCATTAGTTCACCTCTCCTTAAGGAGAGTTGAATTAAGGGGCAAACACATGCTGATTTATCGAATAATGTGACAATATAAACGGGAATGTGAAGTGAGAAGATTGACGTTTAATACACTCCGAACACGAATGTGACAACATAAAATGGAAATGTGACACTTTATAAATGTGACAATATGAAAGACTATGTGACATGTGCCAATTATAACACGAAACAAATCTACCCAACACAAACCATAACCCAAAGTCGTATTATTCATCGAGCATAATATAACTGGCGTTACAATGGAAATTACATGACCGCATATTTCACAAAACAAACACATAGCAATGTACCCACATTTCTACACACGTTTATGAATGTGACACTAAATACTCAACAAAAACGAGAACAATGTGACACATGCCGATTTATTGAATAATGTGACAATACAAATGTGAATGTGAAGCTTGAAGATTGATGTATAACACATTACGAACACGAATGGGACAACATAAAATAGGGATGTGACACTTTATGACTGTGACAACATGAAGGACAATGTGACATATCATAATTGAAACGCAAAACAAATCTACCCAACACAAACCACAACCTGAAGTCATATTAGTTGTATTATTCGACTCACTATAACAATTAACAAACAGTCTCATAAATTCACATTCACATTCAAAAATCTTCAATTACATAAAACAGGGATGTGGCACCAGTCACATTCAACAACTTACTTTTGTTACTCAACGCAAACAACCAAATGACATCACAGCACAACGTGGACCCCAAAAAATCAGACATTCAACCACCGTCGTTTACGTGGATAAGAAATAACCACGTCTAACAACCATGTTACAGACCCCCATTTGAACCTATGCATCATGACATAAATCCCATATTCAAGAACATATCAACAAATCACCCACAAAACACACAAAATCAACAACTCACCTAGCCCCTATTCAAAAACACCAACGAATAACTCACATAGCACACCAAATCAACAACCCACACACATATATTGACAACTTCAAACCAAAAACTATCAAGAGCTCAAATAGTCATAAAACACACAAAATATACAACCTACGTTACTGTAACGCCCCAAAATAATTACAATAATCCATCCACAATATCCAATATAAGACAACAACGATAATAAGGTTATCTTCCATTAATTAAATATGCTATACAGAAGAGAAACATATGCATCATACATTCATAAAGCCTAATCCTGAATCTATAGCATATGTTGTCAGTTAAAGGAGAGGAAGGAAGATAAACAGATAAAAGTGCCTTGAAGGCTTACATATTTCCAAGATCGTGCATGGTTACAACAAAATGAGTCATCAACTCAACACAAGTAAAGCCCTAGGCTTAAAAAGAAACTAAATACAAAATAAACAGAAATTGAGCCTTCAACTCCACAGTCCTCCCAAGTCAAGTCCTTGGCGGAGGCATATCACCAGCACCCAGTAGAGACAATCTATCACAATATATGAATCTTAACAAAGATATAAGTATGATACACATGTTCAATGCCCAATGACAAAACTTTTTAGAACTCTCTTTTCCAAAACCAAGTTATGCCAAAGTTACATCTTAATCCATTTTTATCTCAGTTCATTAATTATACCCACTTCATTTAATCAACCCCCATTTCTTTTCCAAAATATCATACATATACAATGTATACAATTCATAATCATATTCAATAATAACGGCTAAATGATTAGTTTCAATTTGCCAAATCCTTATGCAATTTCTACAACAATCATAGCTATCATCTACCGATACCCCAAGATAGATATTTCTAAACAGATATACAATCTTCACAACAGATAAATTATCCAAACTTCCATAGGTGAGAGATAATATATATCCGACTACACAATTCATATAAACAACCTCCTAATTTCACACTTTCAATACCAATTTCATTATTTATACAAAATAATCATTTGAGTCGTTTTAGGGCAAAACTACTCTTTCTCCCGATTTCATCCCAAACACCAAAATACACCATTCTAACCCAACACAAGCTCATAATTACTTCCATAACCATTTCCATTACATTCATTTGAAATTCCATCTTTTGATTTTAAACCAAAACCCTCGGTTTGTTCAAAATCACCATCAGTTCCAATATTTCTTACACATCGACGAATAGCTAAGTTAAAACTCATAGAAGAATGTAGAAAGTTGTAGACACCCCATTTTTGACTGTCCTCAAGACTTGGACGTCACCGCTTGAACACTTGGTGATTATCCATGTTTGTGTTCGTTTGGAGTTCCCGGAGTTCTCGGCCCGCGCGCCTTGCCTCAGGACCTCCAAACTCGATCGTTTTGTGTCTGGTTTTGCACCAAACACTTGTGTTTTGCACCAAACACTTGTGTTTTGCCTTGGAAGGGCAGGGAGTGCCTTGTGAGACACCCCCACATACCACCGGCTGTGGCTAGAGGCCACCGGCTGGCTGGTTTTTCCATCGGCACTATATTGTGCCGGTCGGCACTCTTTTGTGCCGGTCGGCACTATTTTTGGCGAAATGACCATTTTGCCCTGCCGACTACTGTGCACTTGCTTTCTGGGATATTTTCAGACAGCTTTGTAGCTTTTGCTCCCCTCCATACACGTGTATGGAGGGGATACACTCCTTCCAAGCTTGTTTGACAAGCTTTACAATGCTTATAAGAGGAGAGCTTCTCCTCTTGGTGAAGGGTTAGCTCTTGAGAGTCAAAAACCAGAGCTTAGATACATATATCTCTGTCATATATCTATATCATCATCTCCCTCCCTTATGTGTGTGATCTAAGGTCAAAAAGTGTAGATTTACCTCACTTTTGCACCATTACACACACCTTTACACCTTAGCTCGAGTTTGAGAGACTTGTAAGGTTATTTTTGTTGGTTTTGGACTGGTTTTGAGCACTAGAGAGTGGCTGCACCACTTGTTCTTCAAGGGATCTTCAAGGGTAAGAACATCACTTTATATTCCCCATTCTTGCAACCCTTTTCTACCCTCTTTGCTTTGTGTTTTTGAGTTTGTGTTTAAGATAAAAAAGTCTTGTTTTTACTTGTTCTTGAACCTTCATTAAGGTCTTTTTTTGGTTTGAGTTAAGCCTCATCACTTTAGGCCTTGTATGGCCACTTTTGGTGCCTTTGCTTAAGCCCCTTTTTACTTGTTGTTCTTGGACTTCTCACCACTGAAAACCAGTGGGTTTTCAGTGGTGAGGGAGGTGTTTTGAAGTCACATAAAGGGGAGGGACACCCCTCTCCCCTTGATCCCTTGTTTGCCTTTGTTTTGGGTTCAAAGAATAGCATATATGCATAGTCTTGCTTGGCTTCATTTAAGAGTTTTTTTGAGTGTTTTGGAGCATGTTTAAATTCTGTTTTTGGTCGGATTTGTCACCTCTAACATGTCTCTCGTACTTGTTTTGAAATGCTTTCTTATGCTCAAAAGCATGCCATACTTTGAGGCCATGATTTTAGTATGTTTTTTTAGCTTAGTTTCATGGAGATGCTAGTATTATTTTGCCATATTAGAGGGCTGTGAGCCACTGTTTTAGTCCCATTTGGTGTGCTTCACATGGTTGTTTTGTATGATGGCTTGTAAGCCTTGAGTGTGTGATCCATGCATGTACATTGGTTAAGTCATTTAAGCGATTTGGAGCCTTTTGCCATGCTATTTCAGACCCTAATCCATGCTTACATGCTCAGATTTGTCATCTCTTTTTATGCTTTAAGGGTGTGCCCTTTAAGCCTTGAAATGTGCATAGTGTATGTCTTATGCTCTTGGGTTGTTTTGGGACTGCCATATGTGGGGTTTGGGTGTATTTTTGCATAATAAATATCTGTTTTTTTTAGTTGTCCAACATGTGCCATGAGTGGCCATGTTAATGGCATTTAGATGCTCTCTTTGTTGCCTTAGTTTAGGCCCATCAATTTGCATGCTTGCATAGCATTTTATCTATGTTTTGGGGCACACTTTGCCACTGTTTTGGGGAGGTTTGAGGCCTCCCCCATGGTGGTTAAGACCATCATTATATGCTCATCACATGCTAGTTGCATACTTGGTTGATCCCATTGCATACTTAGCTCATTTTTGTATCACACTAGCCTCTTTTACATCCTAGCATTTTGCATGACTAATGTGTTAGTTGTGTGGTACTTAATTTGCTAACATCCTAGTTTGCATGTTTGCATGTTTGCATAGTTGCATTTCATCACTTGGTTTGGGGTGTCAAACCAAGTATGGGAATTGAGGGGTGTTTGTACTCCAAGTGACTAAACACACCTCAACTCCCATGTCACTAAGGCCCTTGATATTGTCATGATAGGGACTTAGTTAGCATTTTTGTGTTGCATGCATTTTCAAATCAAAATGCAACCTTGGTTCTTTAGGCTATCATGCATCAAATGCACTATTGATGGCCCAAGAACCAAGGGTCATGCCTCCTTGAGTCTCTAAATATGATAGGAGGTATTGGACATGCTGACATATGCCCAAAAAACCATGCCTTGCATTGCTGTCTGCTGCTTCTGTCAAAATCTGTCCTCTGCAGGAACTTTCTGCCGGCCGGCAGAAAATAGTGCCGACCGGAACTATTTTTGTGCCGATTAACATCGAAAGCAGCCGGTGGTCTAATGGGTCAGCCGATGATCACTCTATTCAGCCGGTGGGGTATTTCAGACTATTTGGAAGATGTTCCAGAATGTTGAGAATTTTTGGAGAGGCAGAGCAGTAAAAACAGAGGCAGCAGTGTTAGGGTACGGCTTTTCCGGGCAAGGCGGATCGAGCACGCATCATTCGCGCATCCCAAGGCAGGGCTGAGGCCCCTTTGCATTTATTTATTTGCTTTGATTTCAATATTTGGAATTTTGTAATAATTAATTTATTCGTTTATTTCTTTCGGGTCTGTATTATTTATTTATTCGGTCCCTCCGAGTGAGGGCAAAAATGTAATAAGTGTGGGTGTGTGGGCATGTATGTCTTCCAACCCCCACCTCTTTCTTCCCTTTTATTTACCTGCTTATGATGGTAGATTAGGGCATATTTAAAATTAGCATACCTTATGCAATGCATGCGTGCATTCATGCATTTGTTGACATGCATCGGGCTCGGTACATCATACAAACTGCATCGTACTTTCAATTCCAAAATTGAATACGTGATAGTTGTTGCATTTCATGTGCCATGCTTAGGGTAGCCGAGCCTGTCTAGATTGCATCTATGCCTGTGTTGCATTAGCCATTTAACGTGAACTAGGTCATGCATGTTTGCTAACCGAGTTATTGTTTTTGGCACGGAGTACGATGTAAGTTTTTATGCTTTAGCACTTCGCATGCGTGTGAATGTTAACATGACAGTATGCTTGCCATGCGGCTAAGTGCTTATGTGATAAACTGCTTGAATGCCCGTGGGTGGAGGTTGGATTGCGTGAGTTGGAACAACTCATTGAAATCCGTATTTTAGCCTACTTTCGAGTAGCAAAAAACCAACACGTTTTTCGAGACAAAACGGATATGCAGTGTTTATTTCCAAATTAGGCAATCCAGTCTATACTTGTTTGCTGTGCGCATAACATAGTAATTCTAGGTTAATAATTGGGATAAGAGCATGTAAAGTTTTCAAAAACGGATATCATGGTTAGTAGAGGCCGGTCTTCGGACCGGGCGAAAGGGGGTGCTCATAGCTGACCTTCCCCGATCGTACCCAAGCTCCCGAGCCAAGACCACTTTGGTGATGACGGACATGTGGCCTTCGGCACCGAGTCAGGGTTTCCTAAATTTCCCATTTTAAAATATTTAGGTGGCGACTCTGTAATCTGGCAAAGCAGTCCATGTTTGGCACTACTTTTTTCAAAAATCTGTTTTTCTTCAAAACGATTTGCCGGATTTGGACTCTTTGGTTCAGATTTAGAACCGCGACACAAATCGAGTCCGAACTGTAGCCGAGGTCCCCCGCGGACGTGCTACAGTTTCTGGCGACTCTGCTGGGGATTAGTTTAGAGAGCTTGACTCGAACTCGTGATATCCTATTTTGACTACGCCTATGTGTTTCTTCGCATTGCATGTGCATTGGTGCGCCTAGGACACCGTGTTGGCCATCTGCTATTCCTGAGCGGTTTGCCGGAGGCTTGTCTTGTCAAGACATGTCCGTAAGGCTGACCGGTTGCGGGCTCTGCCAGTATGGGAACACAAACCCCGGTTTTGCCGGGGCACCCTTTTCGACCTTTCGACCTAGTGCATATTCGGATCCATAGTGACCATTCCAAATTAGGACAGGTTGCTCACCCGATATTAGGTTGTTTGAAACCGCTGTGTGCGTAGTGAAACCCTAGCTCCTGACAAAATAGGATAGGGAAACCCTACCCCAACATAGGGGTGTATTGGCTCTCTTTTATCTGCTATGTGTTTTTAGAATGCATCTCTGCAGGGAGAACGCACATATCAGTTTGCAATCTTTGATATTGATATTTGGCCCGAGGGCACCAGTATCAGTTTTTGGGGAATCAGTTATATCCGCGGGTATCAGCTCAGTTTTGAACAGTGAATCTGGGGAACAGTGATCAGCAGTATAGTACCGTTGTTTGGCTACACCCGTGTTTGATCTGTCTGGGGCTGAAGTACCGTTTGTTTTCCGTTTCAGTTCAGAGATTCAAAGAGTTGGGCTAGAATAGCCAGTGTTTTCTTGCTAAGGCAGAACTTAGCATGATGCAGAATCCAGAAGAGCTTGTGGTCATGACGGCCGCATTGAATCAGGGGATCACCCTACAAGATGAGACTACCGTTGACATGCCGCATCCGCCCAGATCGCCGGCTGCGCACCCGGTTTGGGCCCCTCAGCTGTATCAGGCTCGCGAGCCCACTACATTTGAACTAATGGGGATGATAGGTGATCTTCAAAGGTCCGTGACGGATCTCGCCTATGGAATGTCAGCTCCATCACCAGCCGCACCGTATGCCGGGAGCTTTGTACCTCAGGAGCCCCCGCTGTTAGGTCGAATTGTGATTGAATTGAGTCAACCGGAGATGGCCTCCAATTATGGCAGCGAGGCGCCGCCAACGAATCAGGCCGAGGCCAGAGGAAAAGACAAGATGAAGGCAGATGCCGACCCCATTGAACAACTGCTGTGGGCAGTAGAGGCTTTGAAAGCCGGAGGGATGAACAAGCAACAGATATCTGCAGTTATGTCAAAAGCTGTAGAGGATGCTTTCCCCACCCCGCCTGAGGGCAGTTCCAGTCAATCAGAGAACCGGGATAGGCCCCGTCATGCCAAAACAGTTCTTCCCGTTTCCAGCCTTGCATTCAGAAAGAATCAGAAATCCAAAGCCGCACCCGCTGACCCGTTCGCTAGTGCATCTAGCAAGAGTATTCAGGCTCCAAAGTACCTGCCCCGAGGGCGCAGGGCCTTCCACCCTCTTTACATGCCTTTGTCCAGGGCACTCCTGATCTTGACCAAAAAGGGGCATCTTACACCCCTCGATCCTAGGCCACTCCCCAAACCCCTTCCAGCAGGCCATGATGCCACTCAGTACTGTGCGTACCACCAGCAGTCATGCCATGCTACTGATAACTGCTTCCGCCTCCGTCACGAGGTACAAGATTTGATTGATAACAAGGTTATCCTCCCGCCCACCTCGGCCAAATCAATCACTACAGGGTTCTTGGAGTACGAGGACACAGATACGGAGGACACAGATACCGTGAGTATATAATCAGCAGATGAATTGCCTGTGGGCAGTGTCTGGTACATTTTTGGATGCAGCATTTGGTACGCATTTTTGAGCACTTGCCAAGGCTAGTTTTAGTAAATTCTGACTTGGGTGTCGAGTCGGTCTTTTGTTTTGTCTTGAACCTGTCTCATTGTTTTGAGACATTCCTTTTGCTTAAGGGTCTGTCTAATTGTAATGAGTCAATCCCTCTTCTATAGAATACCAGGTGATTTCGGGGTTGTTGCCTCAAACACCGTTTTGTTTTATAAACAGTTGTTTTTGCTTTTTGAGTCTGTTTCTGTCAGGGAGCCAGTTATGCCAACAAATCAGAATGAAACAGCCGTGGCTATCACGTTCCGTACTTGTTGCTATTTGAGTTGCCGTGCCAAGGGGTGTGAATGGAACGACAGTGCGTACCGCCTGCTCTCTCGTGCCTTGAACATCGTTATGATGACCTAAGCTTTTCATAAAACCCTTTTTAACACTGTGGTGATGAAAACGAAGAGGAAGTAATTCCTCGGGTTTTGGCAAAACTTTGATCATTTTGAGAAAAAAAGAGACGCATGCTAAGCTTTTCATGAATGAATTTATGCTTGTCGGCGTGAGTACTGAGAAGGACCCTGGCCTGATCCGGACTGGTTCCACACTATCTTCAGCACGAGCGATTTGTTGCTTTCTTGAAAACTTTCAAAAAATAAATATTTTGCGCAGTCTCGCGAAGACTTGTGTGGAATCGTTCTTGAGATTGTGTAGCCCAGGATCGCTCTCGGCCTCAAATTCGATTTATCTGTTGTGAACCGGAATCTGTTCAGAACATCCAACAGTACCATGAAACGCCTGTGTGGCCCATTTTGAAGCAGCCCTCGAGCAAAGGGCCTCAAAGTCAGATCAAGGAGATCATATCCCACCAAGCAAAGCTCGAGAAGCAACCATGATGGACTTTTCCTGCAAATCAACCCAACAGTCACTCTCCCGGATACAGAGGGCTTCCATTTCAAAAACCATTTGGCATGGGCTTGCTACACTTGTACCCTTTGAGAGGCTCGCTGGGCCGAAAACCCAGAAGGGCGGCCCAGGCAAAAGTTAGAGCAAAGAAAAGAAAAGACAAAAAAGAAAAAATACAAAAAGAAACAAAAAGAAAAGAAAAAGAACAAAAATAGCAAAGAAAAAGAAATGAAAATACAAAAAGAAAGGAAAAGAAAAGAAAAAAGAGAAGAAAAACATAGCTCGCAAGGTCGAAAACCCGCATTGGGCGCCTTGGCAAAAGTTAGAGCCTAACAGTGAAGGTTAAAATACCCGAGTGTACCTTAACCCGGAACTACGTAAGGCTTGATTCCCATGTTTGGGATACGTAGGCAACTTCATCCTGAAGTCCAGCCCCCAACGCTCCCATAGCGTCTCAGTCCATGTAATGGTTTTGATTACCCATGCTTCCTCCGAATCCGATGTGTCGGTTGCAACAATTGGAGCTGCGTGATCAACTTCCTTCTGGAACCCAGTCACCAACACCTTCAAGGTGACTGTGTCCATATATTGTTTGTGGCTGTCTTCGCCCGTTCCGTGCCTGAGAGCCCGGTCGAGCTCAATCATCAATAGGCATGCCGCGGCATCATCCAAACAAGGGGCAACTTTCCGTTGCCATCTATTGCCAAAGTTGCCCTCAGTCGTCATCCAAGCTAGGGGCAACTTTCCGTTGCCCTTCCTCTCCCCCTTTTAAGCCAGGGGCAATTTTCCAAATTGCCTCCGATCCGAGGTTGCGCATCTCGAGGGTAAGTTCTGCGCTCGTTGAGCGTTCACTGTTCGCAAAAATAGTTTTTGAAAATTTTCACTAAAGTTGACTTAATTTCTCGACAACTATTTCATTTTTCAAAATTGGACCATGTTTGGACCCAAAAGGAAAGCTTTCAGTGCTTACAGCCTGGCTTGCATGATTCTCAAATCAAAAATTGCTCAAGCACGCTAATCTGGCGTTCATTTTGATCAAAACTGTTTTAGAAAATAGAAACAAAGAATGGTCAGAGTAACGAACTAGGGGCACAGTTGAGCCAGGTGTTCTGTCTCCCCCCTTTGTCATCAACGCGCTCGCCAGAAAGGCGCTCTATCTACCAGAAGGAATAGCCGCGAGCTAGCTGTATCAGGCATGAATCCGCCGCTTCCTATTCATCTATCAACCACTCAGGGGAGGGATGGAAAATGAGAGAATAAAGAATAGAGAGGTGTAAGCCGAGAGAAAAGTGAGAAGAAGGTCTTGTGAGAAAAACCGAGCTCGAGGGCCGAGCGATGTGAGTATCACAAAATCAGAAAGGGTGGGGCATAATACCCGGAGGAACTGGCTCCTCGAGATTTGAGGACCCCCTTGTAAACATGTCTGTGCGTCGTGTCTTTTGATTTGTCGGTCTCAATTTAGTTTTGAGTCTTTTCCGAGCGTGTCTCGTTGTGTTTAGGTCGTGTGCCTTTTATTTTCTTCACTTGAGTTCTCCGGCGGTGTCCAGTTGTAGGCTCGATACCCAAGTTAAAAAAAAAACCTCTCTTTACCTCAAGATCGTCGGTGCTCAGAATGCCGTGCCATTCTCTACATCCATGCCAGGTAAGAGAAGAAATGGAAAAATTTGGGACATCCGAGTGTGTTTCAACCTTAACCATTTCAGTTTTGAGATCCGTCTTGTCAGATTGGGCTGTTTGTTCAAAGTTTGCCGTGTGCGGAATGGACCGAATGTTGGGTTATGGGCTGTATGCAGATTAATCCCCGGCGGAATGCGGGCTGTGTTCAGTTTGAGCAGTGGTTTGTATGATTTGTTTGCTGTTAGTTGGTTGGTTATCCGATTGTTACAGTGCAAGTTCCCAATTTCCAGGCAGTAAAACAATTTCAGTTACATCGAGATGTAATATGATGCAATGCAGTGCAAAATAGGAGATATGTAAACATAACACTTTTCAAATAAAAAGTTTGTTTTATATAATCTCTTTCAGAGTACAAACTTTTGAAGAAAGCAAAAAAATCTGCCTGCGGCAGTACATAGTACTCTATCTACCAAAAAGAGAAAAGTACAAGAAAAGAAATAAAGAAAAGAAGCAGCAAAATCATCATCATCAGCAGCAGGCCTCATGACTAAGGATCAGTCCTCGCCCTCTTCCTGGGCAAAAGCACATAAGCACCGTCGGAGCTGTCACTGTCGGAGCCCGAACCCGAGCTGTCCCCGTCCTCCTCCGCAAATGACTCCGTCCCGCCTCCGACTCACCATCTCCTGGAACTGGAGCTCGTGAGCTGCTCCCCACGTGACCACGTCCCCCTCTAGTGCGAGGGAATATCCTGCCATCCCGAGTAGAGAGGGGAGGCCCAGCTGGAGCAGCGCCACCCACTGGAGGGATCGGGAAAGGAGGCTGAAAATACAAAGAACAAACACATCAGAAAACCGTGAGCAGTTTATCAGTACAGAATGCAGTGTATGAGTACAGTATGTGAATGCCGTGAGCAGTTTATCAGTACAGAATGCAGTGTATGAGTACAGTGTGTGAATGCCGTGAGCAGTTTATCAGTACAGAATGCAGTGTATAAGTACAGTGTGTGAATGCCGTGAGCAGTTTATCAGTACAGAATGCAGTGTATGAGTACAGTGTGTGAATGCTGTGAACAGTGAATCAGTGCAAGATGCAGTGTATGAGTACAGTGTATGAAAGCCGTGAGCAGTTTATCAGATTTTTGTGCAGTGTAGCAGATTGTGCGAAACAGAGTATGATTTGAGACTGTGGTCAGAAGAACATACCGGCAGGCTGTAGACGGCCAAAGCGTCGAGAGTCCGCTGCAACATCCCCATCAGGGAGGCATTCAGCTCCACAGACTGACGGGTATACTCGGAGGAAGCCTGCAAAAGTATTAAATGCATCAGTATTCTGTGGGATATTTGAATGAACTGAAATGAAATAACAATGCAAGATGCAGAAATAAAGTAATACATACCGGAGGCAAGTCGGGAATGCCGGCCAACTCATGACCAGCTGGGGGAGGAGCAAAAGGGATCTGGTAGGTCTCCCCACTCTGCCCCCTGTATGTCAGCATGGTAGGCAGAGCGGGCCAGCCCGTCCCTCGTCCCCTCTGCACTCCCCTCCTGCCGCGAGCTCGGGCCCTCTGTGACGACCCCACTCCTGCTCCTGCCTCTGCCCGGGCCGCTGGCGCCGCAGGTCTCGCTGGATCAGCTCGGGAGCCCCCGCTCAAAGGCCGCATCAAGAAGGTCCGGACGTACTCTGGGTAGTCGCCCTCGCCCCTATAGCCGTCCTCGTCCCAGCCGAGGGTGTAGTCCTCCATCTGCTGCACAGAAAACCTCTCGGTATCCCTCATGTGCTCGGGAGGGTGAACCGGGACTATCTGCTCTGGCAACCCGAGGGTCTGGCGCAGAAAACGCTCCCCCAGGTACCAAGCCCGACAGACCGGGCCCTCCAGCAAAATCCGGTAGCGCGAGGTCTCGATGGCGCCGGCATATCGATCTCGTATCACCGCTGGTAGTGGAGCCCACGGCTGCCAGGTGACCTGAAATGAAATACAGTTGATTATCTACTGATATAGAAATGTACGCTTGAAAGCGAAGTTTAAACCGACTGTAAGAAAAACAATACCTCGGTGGGGGTGATGGTGTCGAAGAAACGGCGGAAGAAGCTGAATGTGTCTCGGGGCCTCCGAGTGCACCTCCCATCGTAGCGGCGGGAGAAAGGAACGACCAGAGGGGTCTCCGTCTCCGGCACTGGCTCTAGTCTGGGGAAGTAGGCGTACACCCACAGCTGCAAAACAGACGTCAGTATGACTATCAGATCAAGCAGGATGCAGAATAAAGCAGAAATAACGGAGCCGTGTGTTGTGTATTGTGTTGTGCAAAGTGTACAGCGTAAACAGTGTGCAGTCAGTGTAAAGCGGAGTATGTGTGTGCCGTGTGTACAGTATATAGACTACAGTGTGTGTAGTGAACAAAATACAGAACAGAAATGTAAAGTAGAGAAGAAGACATACCTCCCAGGCTCGCCAGTAGCCTCCTAGCAGCTGTCCACTGCCACGAGAGACTGAGCTCATATAACCGTAAAGGGTGGCCAAAGCCGCGCCCCCCCAGTCATACTGCACAATCCTCTCGACGTCCACCAAAGCGCTGAGCAGGCAGAGGGGCACTGTGTTCGCCCGGTCGGCAAACAGGGTGGTCCCCAGCAAGAACATGAGGAAGCCGCGTGCATATCTCTCAGCGGCCTCCTGGGTCATCGGAGCTGCGTCCACCAGCGCGGGCTGCACTCGGAACTGCACCTCGAACCAGGAGTAGCGGACGAACCCTGGACGAGCAAGTGGCGGCACCTCGCCGAGCAAGTAGACCTGGGCTGCGGTCCACTCATCCATGTCTATATCGAAGGGGATCGGATCACCCCCCACCCCGATGCCGGTGAGCATCGAGAAGTCGTAAGGGGTCATCGTCATGTCCCCAGTCGCTGATAAGTGAAATGAATCGGTGGTGTCCCACCACCTCTCTGCCAGGGCGGCAAGAAGAGGTCTACAAGCAGAGAGTCTGGAGAGTCCCCTGCAGAAGGTGCCAAAGCCGGCCCGATCTACAATGCGGCTAACGGCGTCAGGCAGCGCGGCGTACCAGTCGCGAGCAACGACGTTCCCATACCCGCGGACGGCATGGGAATCTCCCTGTTTTCAAAAAAAGTAGTTGCAAAGCAATATGAGATGTACAATTTCGAAGAAACAGTTAAAGTCAGTACAAATCTAGCATGCGTGCAAGTCTTTCAGATTCAAACAGAAACCGGGTACCAGTGTGCTTACAGTAAACTACGGCGCGTGATGCGTCAGTGTGCTTTGAGTGGTCCAGTGTAAATTTGGTGCACGTGTGCACATTTTTCAGATATAAGCAAATGTCAGGTTTCAATGCATCAGTAGGTGGACTACGACCTGTGACGTGTCAGTACTCCCGTGCGGATCAGTATAAGTCTAGCATGTGTGCAAGTTTTCAGATGCCGGGTACCGGTATGTTTTAGTGGATTACCAACGTATGATGCGTCAGCAGGCTTTGTGTGGTTCAGTTTAAATACAGCATATAGTGCGTTTTCAGATTCAAGAAGTTACCGGGCGTCGGTGAATTTGCAGTGAAGTACGGTGTGTGCCGCGTGTTTGAGTGCTTGAGGCTAGCGCAGTGTGTGTACATGTGTTCGTCTCAAACAGATATTAGTTGTAAGTTTGTCTACGATCAACTACAGTACGGTGTATCAGAGCTAAGGGTTGTAATCAGCTATGGCAGTTGACAGCTTATAGTTCTACATTGCAAAAAAGAAAGAGTAAAAAAGTAAAACAGAGAAGAGTGTTACCTCGACAGTGCCGAAGGACAGGTGAGAGGTCGGCTCGCGCAGTAGAAGCTCCGGGTCCAGAACCCTGTCAAAACCGCGGAAGTGGCGGAGTCCATCTGGCGGTAGCACATGGATGGCCGGGCGATAGGTCGCCGGATCGAATGGGCGCTCGCTCAGTGGCAGGAGCTCAACCCCGGGATCCATCTCGTGGTCCGGGGGAGTCCCAACATGTGGAACATCATCGGCCATAGTGATGGAGAGGAGAAAATAGCCAAAAAAGGAAAAACGGGCCAGAATGCGAAAAGTCAACCGGCAAAGTCAACCCCGAGAGGGTCGGAAATGGCCGGGAAGGCCGGAAGAGGAAAATGCACGGAAATGAAGACAAAATCAAGGGGAACAAGTCCCGAAAAAGCGAAACTAGCAAAAAGTGCACCGAAACGAAGATTTGTTCGGGTGAAAATGTCCGAAATGCGAAGAATATCGCGAATCCGACGAAAAAATGGGTGTAAAACGCGAAGAAATTGATGAGAAATCAAGAAAACAAACTCTAGAGAGAGAGAGTAGGGATTTTCGGCGGTTTAGAAGTATGGAAAATAGGGTTTAAAACCCTATTTTATAAAGCCCGGAGTGAAATGGCAGTTCTGCCCCCGATCAGGCATTTTCTGCCGGTCGGCACTATTTTGTGCCGGTCGGCACTTTTTGGTGCCGATGGATGAGTTCAGGCAGCCGGTGGCAGCCGGTGACCACCCCACCCAGCCGGTGGTGTTCCCAAGGATGTGTTTAGGCTATATGAGGGGTTTTGGGTCTTCATAGCTCAAGAAAGTGCATCCCACATGCTCAACCGGCCTCCGTTTCGACCTCGGACCGTGTCTTCTGTGCATGGCACTCAAATTCAAGTAAAGATTGTATCCTTTCGTATCCTTTTTATCTTTCATAAGATTCAAAATTGCCCTATGTGCGCTACGTGCATCCATCACTTTGTCTAGTGCGGCACGTCGCGCCGTTTTAAACGTCCTCTGCGACTTGTACTGTTTTTGTATTTTGTGCGACACGCGTGTCACACCCGCATCACTTTGTACGTCGTGTTGCATGCATGTCGCACTTAGCATTCATTTCATTTTCAATTCGCGCGAGGTGTACCACCTCCCGTGTTTCCTTTGCATTTTCGTTCGCGCGAGGTGTACCACCTCGCGTGTTTCATGTCATTTGCATTGTATTTCAAATCCTATGAGGTGTGCCACCTCATTTGTATCATCTACATTGTTCGCGCTATTTTGCGCACCCCGCCTGTTTGCACTGTACGTGTATCCCCAACGACGGTCCGGCGGGACCCTAAACACGCCCGGTCTAGGAGACCTTAAATCCTTGGAAGGTGCGAAACCCTCGTCTGATGAGGTACGCGTGCCCCATCTTGCATTTCATTACATCTCGAGGCATGTAGGCCTCGTTTCGCACTTCATTTTCCATCCTTTGAGGTTCGCATACCTCATTGCACTCCATTTTCCATCCTTATGAGGCACGCATGTCTCATTTGCCCTATCGTGCATTGTGCATTGCCCCTCGACGGTCCGGCGGGACCCTAAACACGCCCGGTCTAGGAGACCTTAAATCCTTGGAAGGTGCGAAACCCTCGTCTGATGAGGTACGCGTGCCCCATCTTGCATTTCATTACATCTCGAGGCATGTAGGCCTCGTTTCGCACTTCATTTTCCATCCTTTGAGGTTCGCATACCTCATTGCACTCCATTTTCCATCCTTATGAGGCACGCATGTCTCATTTGCCCTATCGTGCATTGTGCATTGCCCCTTTACGGTCCGACGGGACCCTAAACACGCCCGGTCTAGGAGACCTTAAATCCTTGGAAGGTGCGAAACCCTCGTCTGATGAGGTACGCGTGCCCCATCTTGCATTTCATTGCATCTCGAGGCATGTAGGCCTCGTTTTGCGCTTCATTTCCCATCCAATGAGGTATGCGTGCCTCATGTTTCATTTCATCCTCACTTGCATTGTTTTGCATCCCGTGTGGCACGTGTGTCACATTATGCAAATTGCCCCAACGAGGGTCCGGCGGGACCGAAAACACGCACGGTCCGGCGAGACCTTAAACCCGTTCATTTGCATTTAGCATGCATCTCAAAGCCGCGCGTTGGCGCGCATTTCAACATCATGCATCATGTGCATTTCAATGCATACGCTGTGCATCCCGGTCTAGGAGACCTTAAATCCTCTGAAGGTGCAATTCCTTTGGTATTCGTCGTGCCCGAACGACTTTCGGTGGTCTGGTAAAGCCACCTGTCTGTGCTCGCGGTGAGTTCCTAAAAGACCAACTGGGACGGTGAAAACTAGAGTTTGAAGGGCTTATGCCTAGAACGCAAAGGTTCGGAATTTCCGAGACTAAAGTCTGGTTTAAATACCCAGGGGCTATACCCTCGGCTTGAAATCTGTATGGAAGCCCCATAGGTTGAGGCGGCATGTTTACGCCTCGATTCTGGATACTGAACCAACCTAGTATATCGCCCTGTTGGTAAGATAGGGAAAGCTGCGATCATAGCCATGCATCATAGTGCATTGTCATGCATCATTAGCGCATATGTCATGCATATCAAAAAAAAAAAACAAACACACATGCATTTGTCATGCATCATTGTAGTATAGTGCATATGTCATGCATTTTCTATAAATATCCATCCCATTGCATGCATCCATTGCATCATCTTCCATCTATGGCCTGCGCCCTTCCTTGTTGAGCTTGGTCTGGTATGTGCCCATATTTTTCGTGTCAAAACACAGTTGTCGAGCTTTTGTGTCCGAGCCTTGAGGGTAGCGGCACCGTTTCTGTGTTAGACATGGTTTGTATGTGTGCGTGCCTTTCCTAGGCAAGATTCGGTTTGGCCCGCGTGCCATATCCCTTGTATCCATCCCATTGCGTGCATCCATTGCATCATCTTCCATCTATGGCCTGCGCCCTTCCTTGTTGAGCTTGGTCTGGTATGTGCCCATATTTCTCGTATCGAAACACAGTTGTCGAGCTTTTGTGTCCGAGCCTTGAGGGTAGCGGCACCGTTTCTGTGTTAGGTACAGTTTGTATGCGTACATGCCTTTCCTAGGCAAGATTCGGTTTGGCCCGCGTGCCATATCCCTTGTATCCATCCCATTACGTGCATCCATTGCATCATCTTCCATCTATGGCCTGCGCCCTTCCTTGTTGAGCTTGGTCTGGTATGTGCCCATATTTCTCGTATCGAAACACAGTTGTCGAGCTTTTGTGTCCGAGCCTTGAGGGTAGCGGCACCGTTTCTGTGTTAGGTACAGTTTGTATGCGTACATGCCTTTCCTAGGCAAGATTTGGTTTGGCCCGCGTGCCATATCCATTACATTACATTGTAGTGTAATTATTGCATCCTGCATTAGGATCATTATTCCCTCATCAGCGGGTCGTTTCCCCACTTATGTCATTCCACCCAATACTTGTTCTTATGTCTGTCTACATTACTCATAGTTCTGTGTGCGCTCGCGCCTTGAGGGCTTCGACACCTTTTCTATGGTAGACAGACTTGTTACCTCCATCAATCTATTTGACATTCGCGTGGATTCGAACCGCTCATGATTGAATCATGATTCAATTGCCCTGCACGTAGTTTGCATATAGTTTCAATCGCATTGCATTATTAGTTGCATTATTCATACATAGCTTTGTATATATTGCATATTATTTAGCATTCACATCGCATATGTCATGCATGTTGCTAACAATATTGTACCTGTTAAGTTTGCTTTCTTTGCAGGCACGATATTGTATGTACGGTTCATTTACCGCTGGTGGAACCAGGCGAGCCGCACAGGTATTGTATCCTCCGGGTGAGACGCATCGAGAATTACATAATTCTCTTACATCCTTTCTGCATTGTGATGTAGACTGTTGCATGCTAGCTTATAACTGTCGCATGTGTGCTTCATTACAGCTTTCTTTGCATGATCATAAGTTATGCTCGGCTTCTTGCATTTTCGGTTGCATTTTGCCCCCGCCTACGGGCGCATATCTTATCTGCGGCTTGTATGCCTGTGCATGAACTACGCTGGTTTGATTCCTAAGGGATACGTAGGCAGCTTGCGAGTTCAACCATTTGCGCTTTGTGTGTTTGTCTAAGTCTTCGGCCTTGTCAAAAATGGGTCGTCTCTGGGCTTTGACATTCACTCCCGTCATTGTTATGACTTTCGAGTTCTGTCAAAGAGGGGCAACTGTAGACACCCCATTTTTGACTGTCCTCAAGACTTGGACGTCACCGCTTGAACACTTGGTGATTATCCATGTTTGTGTTCGTTTGAAGTTCCCGGAGTTCTCGGCCCGCGCGCCTTGCCTCAGGACCTCCAAACTCGATCGTTTTGTGTCTGGTTTTGCACCAAACACTTGTGTTTTGCCTTGGAAGGGCAGGGAGTGCCTTGTGAGACACCCCCACATACCACCGGCTGTGGCTAGAGGCCACCGGCTGGCTGGTTTTTCCATCGGCACTATATTGTGCCGGTCGGCACTATTTTTGGCGAAATGACCATTTTGCCCTGCCGACTACTGTGCACTTGCTTTCTGGGATATTTTCAGACAGCTTTGTAGCTTTTGCTCCCCTCCATACACGTGTATGGAGGGGATACACTCCTTCCAAGCTTGTTTGACAAGCTTTACAATGCTTATAAGAGGAGAGCTTCTCCTCTTGGTGAAGGGTTAGCTCTTGAGAGTCAAAAACCAGAGCTTAGATACATATATCTCTGTCATATATCTATATCATCATCTCCCTCCCCTTATGTGTGTGATCTAAGGTCAAAAAGTGTAGATTTACCTCACTTTTGCACCATTACACACACCTTTACACCTTAGCTCGAGTTTGAGAGACTTGTAAGGTTATTTTTGTTGGTTTTGGACTGGTTTTGAGCACTAGAGAGTGGCTGCACCACTTGTTCTTCAAGGGATCTTCAAGGGTAAGAACATCACTTTATATTCCCCATTCTTGCAACCCTTTTCTACCCTCTTTTCTTTGTGTTTTTGAGTTTGTGTTTAAGATAAAAAAAGTCTTGTTTTTACTTGTTCTTGAACCTTCATTAAGGTCTTTTTTGGTTTGAGTTAAGCCTCATCACTTTAGGCCTTGTATGGCCACTTTTGGTGCCTTTGCTTAAGCCCCTTTTTACTTGTTGTTCTTGGACTTCTCACCACTGAAAACCAGTGGGTTTTCAGTGGTGAGGGAGGTGTTTTGAAGTCACATAAAGGGGAGGGACACCCCTCTCCCCTTGATCCCTTGTTTGCCTTTGTTTTGGGTTCAAAGAATAGCATATATGCATAGTCTTGCTTGGCTTCATTTAAGAGTTTTTTTGAGTGTTTTGGAGCATGTTTAAATTCTGTTTTTGGTCGGATTTGTCACCTCTAACATGTCTCTCGTACTTGTTTTGAAATGCTTTCTTATGCTCAAAAGCATGCCATACTTTGAGGCCCTGATTTTAGTATGTTTTTTTAGCTTAGTTTCATGGAGATGCTAGTATTATTTTGCCATATTAGAGGGCTGTGAGCCACTGTTTTAGTCCCATTTGGTGTGCTTCACATGGTTGTTTTGTATGATGGCTTGTAAGCCTTGAGTGTGTGATCCATGCATGTACATTGGTTAAGTCATTTAAGCGATTTGGAGCCTTTTGCCATGCTATTTCAGACCCTAATCCATGCTTACATGCTCAGATTTGTCATCTCTTTTTATGCTTTAAGGGTGTGCCCTTTAAGCCTTGAAATGTGCATAGTGTATGTCTTATGCTCTTGGGTTGTTTTGGGACTGCCATATGTGGGGTTTGGGTGTATTTTTGCATAATAAATATCTGTTTTTTTTAGTTGTCCAACATGTGCCATGAGTGGCCATGTTAATGGCATTTAGATGCTCTCTTTGTTGCCTTAGTTTAGGCCCATCAATTTGCATGCTTGCATAGCATTTTATCTATGTTTTGGGGCACACTTTGCCACTGTTTTGGGGAGGTTTGAGGCCTCCCCCATGGTGGTTAAGACCATCATTATATGCTCATCACATGCTAGTTGCATACTTGGTTGATCCCATTGCATACTTAGCTCATTTTTGTATCACACTAGCCTCTTTTACATCCTAGCATTTTGCATGACTAATGTGTTAGTTGTGTGGTACTTAATTTGCTAACATCCTAGTTTGCATGTTTGCATGTTTGCATAGTTGCATTTCATCACTTGGTTTGGGGTGTCAAACCAAGTATGGGAATTGAGGGGTGTTTGTACTCCAAGTGACTCAACACACCTCAATTCCCATGTCACTAAGGCCCTTGATATTGTCATGATAGGGACTTAGTTAGCATTTCTGTGTTGCATGCATTTTCAAATCAAAATGCAACCTTGGTTCTTTAGGCTATCATGCATCAAATGCACTATTGATGGCCCAAGAACCAAGGGTCATGCCTCATTGAGTCTCTAAATATGATAGGAGGTATTGGACATGCTGACATATGCCCAAAAAACCATGCCTTGCATTGCTGTCTGCTGCTTCTGTCAAAATCTGTCCTCTGCAGGAACTTTCTGCCGGCCGCCAGAAAATAGTGCCGACCGGCACTATTTTTGTGCCGATTAACATCGAAAGCAGCCGGTGGTCTAATGGGTCAGCCGATGATCACTCTATTCAGCCGGTGGGGTATTTCAGACTATTTGGAAGATGTTCCAGAATGTTGAGAATTTTTGGAGAGGCAGAGCAGTAAAAACAGAGGCAGCAGTGTTAGGGTACGGCTTTTCCGGGCAAGGCGGATCGAGCACGCATCATTCGCGCATCCCAAGGCAGGGCTGAGGCCCCTTTGCATTTATTTATTTGCTTTGATTTCAATATTTGGAATTTTGTAATAATTAATTTATTCGTTTATTTCTTTCGGGTCTGTATTATTTATTTATTCGGTCTCTCCGAGTGAGGGCAAAATGTAATAAGTGTGGGTGTGTGGGCATGTATGTCTTCCAACCCCCACCTCTTTCTTCCCTTTTATTTACCTGCTTATGATGGTAGATTAGGGCATATTTAAAATTAGCATACCTTATGCAATGCATGCGTGCATTCATGCATTTGTTGACATGCATCGGGCTCGGTACATCATACAAACTGCATCGTACTTTCAATTCCAAAATTGAATACGTGATAGTTGTTGCATTTCATGTGCCATGCTTAGGGTAGCCGAGCCTGTCTAGATTGCATCTATGCCTGTGTTGCATTAGCCATTTAACGTGAACTAGGTCATGCATGTTTGCTAACCGGGTTATTGTTTTTGGCACGGAGTACGATGTAAGTTTTTATGCTTTAGCACTTCGCATGCGTGTGAATGTTAACATGACAGTATGCTTGCCATGCGGCTAAGTGCTTATGTGATAAACTGCTTGAATGCCCGTGGGTGGAGGTTGGATTGCGTGAGTTGGAACAACTCATTGAAATCCGTATTTTAGCCTACTTTCGAGTAGCAAAAACCAACACGTTTTTCGAGACAAAACGGATATGCAGTGTTTATTTCCAAATTAGGCAATCCAGTCTATACTTGTTTGCTGTGCGCATAACATAGTAATTCTAGGTTAATAATTGGGATAAGAGCATGTAAAGTTTTCAAAAACGGATATCATGGTTAGTAGAGGCCGGTCTTCGGACCGGGCGAAAGGGGGTGCTCATAGCTGACCTTCCCCGATCGTACCCAAGCTCCCGAGCCAAGACCACTTTGGTGATGACGGACATGTGGCCTTCGGCACCGAGTCAGGGTTTCCTAAATTTCCCATTTTAAAATATTTAGGTGGTGACTCTGTAATCTGGCAAAGCAGTCCATGTTTGGCACTACTTTTTTCAAAAATCTGTTTTTCTTCAAAACGATTTGCCGGATTTGGACTCTTTGGTTCAGATTTAGAACCGCGACACAAATCGAGTCCGAACTGTAGCCGAGGTCCCCCGCGGACGTGCTACAAAAGTCCCTACTTCAAAGTTAAGAGACAAACAAAGCAAGCTGGAACCTTCAACAACACCGAAACCAAGTTTCAATCGGATCAAAACAGAGCTCTTGGAATGCTCTAACTTTTTCTCAAAGACACTAGGGTATAAAACCCAATGAATCTTGGTTAAAATGTAGAGAGAGTGTGAGTTTTAGAGAAGGAGTGCCGATCTAGGGTTTTGGAAGAGAAAGAGCAGAAAAAGTAGGCTGCTGCAAACTGATATACGCATAGTCCGCTCGGGCGCAAGAGTTGACGCTCGAGCGTAAGACACAATAATTTATTCCGCTCGAGTGCAGGAAGTGAAGCTCAAACGCAAAATACACGCATCCAGTAGTTTTGCAGATAGACGAACATCGCTCGAGTGCCATATTGGTTGCTCGAGCATCCACCTACTCAAGCGTTGGAAATGCCGCTCGAGCGTAGAACACACTCTCCTAGTAGTTTTGCAAACCTGCAAAAGTACTGATAGTTCACAAAGACTGCTCGAGCATAAGAAGTGCCGCTCGAGCAGAAGAGCAAAAATCTGGGCAACATAAGGTTTGAAAACCAAGCAACTAACCTATTCCAAACACAACCACTACAACCCAATAGCCAAACTCAAGTAAGAATAAGGAGGGAAAAGACATGAACAACATTCAGAAATCATAAAACCCAAGTCCAGAATACAAGAGGGTCGGGTCAAAACCGGAATCGCTATAATCTCCCCCCCTTAAAGAATTCCGTCCCCAAAATTACTAATTAAGTTTCAAAACCAAGTTTTAACCAATTACCATAATGATTGTAAATCAATTTCAACCTCATGACCCATCCTCCGGTTATTCGATCCCATCAACATGATAAACGAATTCTCAATATTGCATACACAATTCATATTTCCAAAATATATACAATGTTCATAATAAACTCACATTTCCAAAACGTAAACAATATATACAGTGTTCCCATATCTCATTAACATAACAACAATATAATACATGATCAAACATTAACAAACAAGTTCGGCTACTTTTCACGGACTTCCAACTCACGTTCCCAAATTGCTTCCTCAACCCCGTGATGTTTCTACAATACCTTAACCAAGGGAATTGTCTTGCCTCGCAAGACCTGGTCCCGAGTATCCTAGACTCTCACCGGTCTCTCCTCATATGAGACATCCTCATTTACCTCTAAGTCAGTCCAATCCAACACGTGCGATGGATCCAGCTTATACTTCCAAAGCATGCTAATATGAAACACATCATGAACCCCGGAAAGCTGTGGTGACAAGGCTAAACAGTAAGCTACTTCTCTAATCCGCTCAAGGATCTCAAAAGGCCCAATGAATCGAGGGGACAACTTCTCACTCCTTCCAAACCTCTCTTAGGTGATATCTTTAAGATACATAGTCTCCACCTCAAAAGACAAAGGCCTCCTCCTACGGTCAGCATGACTTTTCTAGCGACTCTGGGTCGTAACCAACCTCTTACAGATAAGTGCAACTTTCTCCATCGTTTCCCGGACCAACTCTGGACCCAACATAGGTGCATCACCCACCTCGACCCAACACACAAGGGATCTACAAGGTCGACCATACAAGGCCTCAAATGGTGCCATGCCAATACTTGACTAGAAGCTATTGTTATAGGCAAACTCCACTAAGGGCAAGTGCCTCTCCCATGAACCCTTAAACTCAATGACACAATCTCGAAGCATATCCTCTAAAATCTAAATAGTGTGCTCTGAGTGTCCGTTAGTCCGAGGATGATATGTTGTGCTAAAAGTCAATTTTGTGCCCAAGGCACTCTGTAGCTCTGCCACAATCGAGCCATGAAACGCGGATCTCTATCCGAAACAATCGTCATAGGGACCCCGTGCAACATCACTATGTCCCTAATGTGAAGGTTGGCAAGATGATCTACCGAGTCGCTCATACGCATAGCAATAAAGTGCACTGACTTCATCAACCGGTCAACTACCACCCAAATTGCGTCACTACCCCGCTAAGTTCTAGGAAGACCCACAACAAAATCCATCGTGACATGCACCCACTTCCACTCGGCTATAGGCAAGGGTTGTAACAAACCAGCTGGCCTCTGATACTCGGCCTTCACCTGCTGACAAATAAGGCACCTTGATACAAACATGGCTACAACCTTCATCATTCCTCTCCATCAAAACTGGTGACTAAGATCGTAATACGTCTTTGTGCCTCCCGAATGCACCACAAGGCGTGAATGGTGAAACTCTCGGAGTACTTCCCCTCGGCAAGACTCCGGTACGAACAAATGGTCACGGTATCTCACACTCAAGTCGGGATACACATTCAGGCCCCTCTCTACCTTCCACTAGAGATCTTTCCTTGGAGGGATTCCACCTCAAGGTCACTCTTCTGTGCTTCTATCACTCGATTCACAAGTGTAGGTTGTACAACTACCGAAAAACAAGACTGCAGACTCAACGGACTCACCAAGATGCAAGTCAAACTCCCCAATAGCACCCAACATCTCCCATTCCCGGATGGCAACACTAGCCACACTACCAATAGATTTTCTACTCAAAGCATTAGCCACAACATTGGCCTTCTCCAGATGATAACATAATTAAATGTCATAATCCTTTATAAACTCCATCAACGTCCTCTGTCTCAAATTTAAGTCTTTCTGAGTAAACAAATATTTCAGACTCTTGTGATCAGAAAACACTTCAAACTTCTCACTATACAAGTAATGCCTCCAAATCTTCAAGGCAAAGATCACCGCCACTAACTCTAAGTCGTGAGTAAGGTAGTTCCTCTCATGAGTTTCCAACTACCACGAGCCATAGGCTACTACCTTCCCTTGTTGCATCAAAACACAACCAAAGCCTTCCCATGAAGCATCACAATACACTGAGTAGCCCAAACCCCTCTCCGAAATAATCAATACTGGAGCAGTGGTAAGTCTAACCTTGAGCTCTTGCAACGACTTCTCACAGGTCTTACTCCACACCAACTTAGCTTTTTCCTCATCAATCTAGTTAACAGTGAGGCTAATCTAGAGAAATCCTTCACAAACCGACGGTAATACCTGGCCAACCCCAAGAAACTACGAATCTCAAAAGCATTCTTAGGTTGTTCCCAATCTTGCACTACCTCTATCTTGGATAAATCTACAGTCACTCCTTCCTTGGATATCACACGGCTTGTGAACTTAACCTCTCTCAGCCAGAATTCACATTTTCCAAACTTAGCATACAATTTGTGGGCTCTAAGTAACTCAAGTACTACTTGCAAGTGTTCATCGTGCTCTTCCTCAAAGGGTGAGTAAATCAAGATGTCATCCACAAAGACGACCACGAAATAGTCTAGGAAGTCACGGAAGATCCGGTTCATCAAATCCATAAACACAGCTGGCGTATTGGTTAGCCCAAAAGGCATCACTGGAAACTCGTAATGGCCATACCACGTATGGAATGCTATCTTTGGGATATCCTTCTCTCTTACTCTCAACTAGTGATAACCAGATCTCAAGTGTATTTTAGAAAAGCAACAAGACCCTTTCAATTGATCAAACAAATCATCTATACGAGCATTGGGTACTTGCTCTTGACAATCACCCGGTTCAACTTCTGGTAATTTATACAAAGTCCCAACGCACCATCTTTCTTTTTGACAAAAAGAGCTGGTGCTTCCTAAGGTGAAGTACTAGGGTGGACAAAACCCTTATCCAACAATTCTTAGAATTGAATCTTCAACTCACTCAACTCGGCAGGCGCAAATCTATACGGTGCCATGGAAATCGGTGCCGTGCCGGGCACTAAATTAATAGAGAACTCAATCTCTCGATGAGGTGGTAAACTGGTAAGATCCTCTGGAAAAACATCCGGGTATTCACATACTACCCTTGGCAACTCAGCTCAAACTTCATCACACTCAATACTCAAGTTGGCAAGGAGGTAACTAAGCTCACTCCGTCCACGCGGATAATACACCGGTGATAAGACTCTATCAACTCAGTCCCCCAAGAAATAAAAACAATCATCGCTCAAGGTACATACAGTAACCCTCTGATGGTAGCAATCTATGACAACCCGATATGAAGACAACCAGTCCATACCAAAAATAACATCAAAGCTAGACATGTCAATCAATACAAATGCAAAAGGAAGTCGGCGACTGGCAACCTCTATGTCACAACCCCGACACCCCTGCTTCAAAATAATCTCACCACCAATAGGTCACTCTACGCAGATAAGAGATGCTAACTGAGCCAACTCTAACCCCAAAACTGATGCAAATGAAGACGAAATAAATGAATAGGATGCATCCGTATCAATCAACACATTAGCAACCAAATTGCAAAACAAGAAAGTATCTCTCACTACGGAAGGCACTAGTACTAGATCTAGCGCGGTAACAGCATACACAAGCCCTGTAGGTCTCTGCTCAACCTGCCCACCCCTCGAAGCATAAGCCTGATGCACTGACTAAGCCGAAGAGGCTCCCTGATTGGCCCTCGAGGCTTGTGCTGACTGTGCAGGTTTGTGGCTTTGTGTCTGTCTCGAACCAGACACACCGGATATGCCACCCAACTGAGAGCAAAATCTCTTCATGTGCCCCACCTACCCACACTGATAACAAGTGAATGGCTACCCTCTCCCTTGACTCTGGCTCTGAGAACGAGCCAAGGACGATGTAGACCATTGCCCTCCTCTTCTCTGTGGGCAAGCTAGAAACTTGTGACTCAACTAGCCACACTTGTAACAAGTGAAATCTTTCTGACCACCTCTTCCAGAACCTGAAATCAGTATTGAAAAAGTGGACCTTGATTAAACTCCCTGGGACCACTGTGGGTTAGAATCCTTTTGCCACTTACTGTCTCCTGAAGCCCCTATCTTCTCTTCCTCCATCTGCATCACGGTCTCAAGGTGAGTTATCGACTCTACAAGTCACCCGTAATCTCTAATCATCGAACCGGTCACCTTAAAAAGAAGCCCGGTCCTTAACCTCTTTTTAAACTCCAAGCAACGGCACTCATCTATCACCACTAACTCTGGTGCAAACCTAGAGAGGCTAGTAAAGGCTGCCTCAAACTCAACCATAGATGCGTTCAACTGCCTGAGCTGAGAAAACTGATCCCTTAACTTCTCCCTAACAGTCGGAGGTAAAAACTTGTCCTAGAAGGCGTTGACAAAGGCCTCCCAAGTAACTCCAATGCGCCTATGTGCATACTTCCACCACTGACCCGCATCTCCCTTCAACTGGAAGGATGCCAAGGTCACTCTCAGTCTGTCGTCCTCGATGCCAAGCATCTTGAACGTCTTCACTATCTATTCTAGCCACTCATCTGCCTTCAGTGGCTCCATGGGATCACCTACGAACTCATCCGGATTCGATCGGAAAAACTCCCGCTTCAAGAAAGATGGCCTTGCCTCAGCTACTTGGCCTTGGACTTGATTCTCAGCTCTAAGAATGTCCATGGATTGCCTCAATGCTCCAGCCATTTCCCAGGCTAAGGTGCCCATGGCCTGTTGACCAACTGGTTCGGCCACATTGGCCTGACCAACTCCTTCTTCCTATGCCAGAATTTCATCCGGTAAAGGCACCTCATGCCTTCTAGGCCTACCACGCCTATCGCCACCATGTCTATGACCTGACATCCTAATGAAGGTAACAGAATAGATTAGCACATTTACAAATGTGCCGAAGCTAACTGCCATGACCCGAACCTGCCCCTATGGGTTAAGGTCATAATCGGCCAGTAATCAAGAAATTACTTGCGGCCTCAAACCTGATTAAACATATAGCAATAGAAATAAGGGGCCAAAACGGAAGCAAATTTAAAAATTTTGTCCAATGAACTATGTTTACATGGTAAAGCAAAACATTCCATAAGCAGTCCATAATAACTCATACATATAAATAAAGTTAACATCTTATACTTCCAGGAACTTTCAGATTTGCAATCAACCAACAAAAAGCTTATGTACATAGGTGATCCAATGTATTCATCCGGATAGCAAAAAGAGTAAACAAAAGAACAAAAACAAAGTCTCATGCGTGAGACATTCAGGCTGACTTTACAAGACTTGACTTCCTCTCACTTTCTTCACTGAGGCTGGGTTTGGACATCTCTTTGCTCACCTACATGCATATAAATGAGAGTGAGCGAAAGCCCAGTGAATAATATCAAAATAAGGAGGTTACATGAATGAAATTCCTAATAGAAATATCAAACGGCCTCAAGCCCAACATATCAAACAGCCTCGGGCCAATTCATTTATGTCCAATGGCCTTTGGCCCAATCATTCATGTCAAACGGCCTTTGGCCTAATCATTTACGTTAAATAGCCTTAGCCCAATCATTTACATCAAATGGTCTTTGGCCCAATCATTCATGTCAAACGGCCTTTGGCCCAATCAGTTATATTTATGCACATTTCATACTTGAGGTCATAAGCATATCATAATCATAATCATGTTCTAACAGCCTTATTCATTCATTGGCATAACGAATATTCAATTCAATTAATAAACCCGTAGAACTCATACAAAAGTAAGCATTTGGAAAGTAGCATACTTCAACACATACTTACTAAGATATTACTCACAGTGTTCTGCCGATGGATTTACCCTCACGCTCGACCCTACACATTTCACAACACATTGGGTCACAAGAAATTCAATCTGTTATTATGCTATTCATTTCTCTTAGGCCTCTTTCATAACCTTTTAGTTCATTTATAATGCTCCATGCATGCCTAAGAGTGCTTAGAAATGAAGGAGAATGGAAAACGAAACACAAAACAGCTTTTCAAATTTTTGAAACAGGGTCCTCCGCGCGAGCGCAGTTTTGATCGCTCGAGCGGACTGCAAAGCTCTGTAAAAGTACTGGTTGTATGAATTTTACGCTTGAGTGAGACTTCTGGCACTCGAGCAAGGAGTCTTGTAAGACAGGGTTCGCTCGAGCATAAGGTTTGCCGCTCGAGCATAAGTGCAATTCACTGAAAAACTTATGGGAGCTTGATTTTCACGCTCAAGCGACACTTTTCTCGCTCAAGTAGATAGGTCGAATTCTGGGTTTTCCAGAATTTTGTTTGAAGCTCAAAACACAATTCCAAGGGTCCAATTCGAGTATAACTCACTCAATTATGTAAGAATACTCTCAAAAACATATATTTGAAGAGAACCTTCAACCATAGTTCAAAATTTTATGGGTTTAACAAATTTCAAACCATAAACTTATATATACACAATTCATGTTTTGTATTTTGCATGGACAAGCTTCAAGGCTTGAAGTCAAGCTTCAACATATGGAGATTCTTACATGCATGTGTCAAATAACCCTCAATAACATGCTTCATAGTCAAACATGCAAATTTGTGGCTAATCCTCACATGCATGTACATATTAACTTCAAATTCATTGCAATCAACTCAATTCTTGTTCTTAATTACATATCTTGCTTGAATTTTCTTAGTTATAGATTTCAATTCATGAATTTGAGTTCAATTACTCACCTAAGAGCTTCAACCCTTGAAATTTTGGCCATTTCTTGAGTCTAGCTTCCAAATGCTTCAATCTTGAAGTCAATTCTCCAAGAATTTGGTCCCTCTCTCTAGATCAAGTGTTTTTCTTCTCTAAAGTGTAGAACTCAGCCAAGAGGTGAGAAGATGAGCTCAAAAATATGAATTAGGCCCCTAATTAGCATATATATAGGTCTCACTAATCATATTGGTTAATTAAGGCTTAGGCCTAATCAAATGAACATAATTAAATCAGATTAATTTAATTATTTTGATCCGAATCAATTTTTAATTAAATTTCATCGGAGGCTCTAATTATTTTGTCGCCTCTACGGCCTTTAATTAAAAATTTTGTAGTAGATATTCAAACAGATCTTCCTGCGACGAACAGATACAATTTCAAAAACACATATAATCACATAATTAGCATTCAAAATCATATGAAGCTCATAATTGTAGGCATAATTAGGATTAATTAACATAACACGGGACAGGATTATCACACTAGCTTACTCACGTCCTAAAGCAGTGGACAACAGTAATTCATTCCACATAAGCACGTAGTCACGTAAACACATATGAGTTTCATTTCCGGATAATGACCGTCATGTGGCGTTGCTAGAGTTCCAATTAGAAACAGCAGTGATCAAGTGCTCTTCTAATAGGATATCTAGAAACCCATAGACTTAATCAACATCCTAGAAATTAAATCCCATACCCATATAATTACATAAGCATGTTATCATATAAGCACACATCGTTCATACTAAAATCTCTATCAAGCGAGACAAACCTATTGTGGTACTAACCACTTCCCACATACCCAAGTATTCAAATCCGGTACGCTCTGATACCAAGTTGTAATGCCCCAAAATAATTACAATAATCCATCCACAATATCCAATATAAGACAACAACAATAATAAGGTTATCTTCCATTAATTCAATATGATATACAAAAGAGAAACATATGCATCAAACATTCATAAAGCCTAATCCTGAATCTATAGCATATATTGCCAGTTAAAGGAGATAAAGGAAGATAAATAGATAAAAGTGCCCTGAGGGCTTACATATTTCCAAGATCGTGCTTGGTTATAACAAAATGAGTCATCAGCTCAACACTAGTAAAGCCCTAGGCTTAAAAAGAAAGTAAACAGAAATTGAGCCTTCAGCTCCACAGTCCTCCCAAGTTAATTTCTTGGCGGAGGCATATCACCAGCACCTGAAAATGGTTTTTCCAAAGTAGGGTGAGCTAAAGCCTAGTAGAGACAATCTATCACAGTATATGAATCTTAACAAAAATATAAGTATGATGCACATGTTCAATGCCCAATGACAAAACCTTTTATAACTCTCTTTTCCAAAACCAAGTCATGCCAAACTTACATCTGAATCCATTTTATCTCAGTTCATTAATTATACCCGCTTCATTTAATCAACCTAACAGAGGATACACCCCATAGGTCTCCAACCAATATAATATCATACAAATACATTGACTTGTCATTTTACGAAAACTTCATCCACGGGAATCGGCACCCCATGTATACATGCAATTTTCGGGACTTTCACCCTGGACACATAAACTGACTTCATTTAATGGAGTCTATCCACTTTCTCCTATCAAGTATGGAGTACATCCTTCTCCTCCCAAATATCATACATATACAATGTATACAATTCACAATCATATTCAATGATTACGGCTAGGTGATAGTTTCAATATGCGAAATCCTCATGCAATTTCTACAAAAATCATAGCTATCCTCCACCGATATCCCAAGACAGATATTTCTAAACAGATATACAGTCTTCACAACAGATAAATTATCCAAACTAACATAGGTGGGAGATAATACATATCTGACTACACCATTCATATAAACAACCTCCCAATTTTACATTTTCAATACTAATTTCATTATTTATACAAAATAATCATTTGAGTCGTTTTAGGGAAAAACTACCCTTTCTCTCGATTTCATCCCAAACACCAAAATACACCATTCTAACCCAACACAAGCTCATAATTACTCCAATAACCATTTCCATTACATTCATTTGAAATTTCCTCTTTTCATTTTAAACTAAAACCCTCAGTTTGTTCAAAATCACTATAAGTTCCAATATTTCTTACACATCAACGAATAACTAAAGTAAAATTCATAGAAGAGTGTAGAAAGTCCCTACCTCAAAGTTAGGAGATGAACAAAGCAAGGTGGAGCCTTCAACAACACCAAAACCAAGTTTCAATCGGATCAAAATGGAGCTCTTGGAATGCTCTAACTTTTTCTCAAAGACACTAGGGTATAAAACCCAATGGATCTAGGTTAAAATGTAGAGAGAGAGTGCCGATTTAGGGTTTTGAGAGAGAAAAGGATGAAAAAGTAGGCTACTGCAAACTGATATACACACAATCTGCTCGAGCGCAAGAGTTAACACTCGAGCGTCAGACACAACAATTTGTTCCGCTCGAGCGCAGGAAGTGAAGCTCGAGCGCAAAATACACACATCTAGTAGTTTTGCAGATAGACGAAAATCGCTCAAAGGCCATATTAGTCGCTCGAGTGCCCACCCGCTCGAGCGTAAGAAACGCCGCTTGAACGTAGAACACACTCTCCCAGTAATTTTGCAGACCTGCAAAAGTACTGAGAGTTCACAAAGACGGCTCGAGCAGATGAAGTGCCACTCGAGCGAAAGAGCAAAAATCTAGGTAATATAAGGTTTGAAAACCAAGCAACCAGCCTATTCCAAACATAACCACTACAACCCAATAGCCAAACTCAAGCAAGAATAAAGGGAAAAAAGACATGGACAACATTCAGAAATCATAAAACCTGAGTCCAGAATACAAGATAGGTCGGGTGAAAACCGGAATCGCTATAGTTACAGCTTTTGATAAATACAAACCGAAAATGTCAATAATCCCATATTCACATAAACCCTAGTTATGGGTTTCTTACCAAAATCAAACGAATCAACATTGCTAAACAGGAAAAAAAAAAAAAAGTCCCACTGACGTTTCGGGGCCATCAGTCATCATCGGTTCACCAGAGACACAATCCAGAGCTCACCGTTCCGTCGCACCTTGCCGTCGAATCGCATTGGTGTTTTCTCTTGGTGGTGGCCTTACCAAATTTGTGTAATGAAGCTTGCCTTTTCATTAGACTAATGAAACATAAAATATCTCATATATTTTGTTTCCTAAAAAATAGCCTAATCAAAGGTGTAATCACCAAACAGAACATCAATTTTGAAATTTAAGTTCACATCCATATAAATATGATCATAATTTATGGTAGCATTTAATTTTCCATATATGGTATATATTAACTAATAATATCGAGGGAAAATGTGTCAACAAACTTTCTACAGGACTTATGTGAACAAAAGTTTTTTTTCTAGGACCATATGTAGCATAAGTTTCCCAAATAGAATTTATAAATAATTTTTCTTTATATTTAGTCTTTTTTTTTTTTACCTTTAATTTTTATTTAAACGTATTTCAAAAGTTAATTTATGTCCAAAATTATACAAAAATTGGTACATTAATAGCCATATAACATAAAAATATTTTATTATATATCTCTCAAATCTCCGACACAAACCAAATTGTAATATAATAATATGTTTTTACGTCATGTAAAAGTTAATGTGATATTTTATGTTTAATTTTAAACATAAATTTGCTTTAAGAGTAAATTAAGAAAAAATTAAATCATAAAATGCCAAAGTGAGAAAAAAATGCAAGGACAAAAGTAAACATAAAAAAATTTTAAAAAATGACTAGACATAAAAAGGACAAAATATAAATTACTCTTTTATTTATTTATTATTTTCCCATGCGCTACTGTAGTGTACATGATATGTGACAAAACAATTTAAATATATTAAAAATTAATTATTTCAAAATTGTCTAATGTAAAGAGCATGCATAGACTAATTGGTGTTTATTTTTGGGGAAAAAAAAATCATAAATCGAATCATCTTTGGGGAATTGATAATTTTTCAATTTGTGTTGTTAGCACTATTATTATTACTAGTAGTAATAGTAGTATTAGTATAAATAGTAATAAAAAATAAATAAAATAAAAAATTGATATACAAATCTACTTTTTAGATCTATTTTATAGTTTAGTAATGTGTTAAGAAGATGATTAGTTGATAATATTATCAATCAATCATTTTCTTGATACATTATTAAGTTTAGAAAGTAGGTCTAACTTTTGAGTTTGACTTTTGGATCTGAATAACAATATTCTTAAAAAAAATTTAATCACTACAATTATAAGGGTGTCCCAGACATATCATTATGAATTGATAATTTTTTATCAATTCTTATATCCTAAAAGTATACAAAACTTAGATAATTGTAGATGTATTATTCCTATAAATATAATAATGTTTAAAGAGTCTAAAATTTGGAGAAGGTCAAAAATTACAATAGGAAGCAATTGCGAAGCCCAAAACTTGCAAGTCCTATTTTGTTCATACTTATTTTTTTTGGTGTGACTAATACATTTTTTTTTTAATTGGTGAAAATAGAGAGATTTATATTTTGCGTGAACCATTAATAAATTCTAAATAGTGGTCTTATGATTTGTTTGGCCCTTCCTTTTTTCTTATGGATTCAAAGTTCTCATTCTAATGTGAATTATATAAAGGGTCGGATATAAACGCTCGTGTGTTATATGTTGAGCGACAAATGTGAGTTTTCTCATATTGTTGAAATTACTACACGTACACTTCAAAAAAATTCATTAGTGTATTTTTTCCAAATGTAACTCTCCAATGTAACACTCCTAAAATGTAACACACTAAAAAACTCATTAATGTATTTTTATCAAACGTAACAACGTAACATTTTAAAAAAAACTCCTCAGTATATTTTTCTCAAACTTAACAATCCAACCAATTTAAGATACTGAAAAATTCCTTAGTGTACTTTTCTCAAACGTAACAACATGACATTCTAAAAAAACTCCTTATTATATTTTTTTTCAAACGTAATACTCCAATCAAAGCAACACACAAAAACTCTGTAGTATACTTCCAAAAGTAATACTTCAACGTAACACACTAAAATACTCCTTAATGTACTTTTCTCAAACGTAACAATGTAATATTACAAAAAAGCTCCTTAGTGTATTTTTTCTAAACATAGCACCGCAACCAATGTAACACACAAAAACTTCTCAGTGTACTTCTTCCGAATATAATACTCTAATGTAACACTCTAATGTAACATCAGAAAACTACACTAACAAAAATGTAGATTTCTATGTTTAACAACCAACACTTCAGCCACCAATTGCCCAAAAAAAATCTTACATATCTCACATTTCTATTCTCATCCACGAATTAGAAAATTAGAAAAATCAATCACGAAAGGATATTCATTTAAACTCAAATGGTACTAAATCAAATAAATATAAATTTCCGAAAGAAAATGAAATAATTGGTTCATAAGAAAATTTTAGGACTAAATGGATCAACATTCTCCCATATGAGATTTATGGGTAGATTTTCCAAAATTTAGATTTTTCATAGTTTTAAGAAGTTTCACAATTTAGAATTGGAATTCCCTCAATTGTTAAACTTTTCAATTTCCAGAGAACATTTTCTAAGTATTCATATAAAAATCAATTGAAAAACTTTAAAAAATGAAACATATTCGTGAAAAATATCAGAAAAATTATATTTGATTAATAAATAATACGAAGAAAATGAGATACAAATAGATCAGATTGAAGCACATATATCTCATTTTCTTTAAGAAGATCAATCCCATTGTGGTATGAAGAATCCAAAGACCAATACAGCAGTCACTAAACTTTGACTTATCCCTTTTAGGATATATCCCGACCACTTGTCGTATGGTTCAAACCAACTCTACATAAAATGGTGAATTCAAAGCTCCACCAAGAAAAATATCATTCTTTGACTAGTAATTTCTCAAGTGTAAAAAGAGTTGATATAAAAATGAGTAGATGAGAGGAATAATTTATAGGCTACTAAGACTTTACAAATTACACCAAAAATAATAATCCATTAAACTAGAAAAAATGGAGAGTCTCAAAACCTCAAAACACTAACTCACCACCGAGCCCATAACCTTTCAATAATCCTCATTCATGGACAAGATAAAATGTCACGAAATAAAATAAATAACCAAAAATATTAAAATTGTCCAACGAAATATTTCTCTCCTACAAACATACATGGAATTATTTTACAAAAACTAAAAAGTTCCATTGTTTGGAAATTGAGAAATTTCTTTGTTTCACCAAATAGAGAATTTCTCACTTTCTAATTATTCATGTAACAATTAGTTTAAAACTAATTCAAATGAAAGAAATTCATCTAAGCGACTGTTGAAATTAAAAATAAATGAAATAGGTCTTTCAATAGAAAAGTTCAAGGTTGGCATACGTAAAACTTCTTGATGAGTGTATAGATATACATATATAAATATATGTACATCGATTCACAATGGAATGGTTGGTTCTTCAAAAAAAATATTATATATATATATAATATGTGCAATGAAAGTTATGATATTATCAAATTTTAAAAAATAATAAAAATAAAAAAATGTACTAATCTTGTTTGATTGATCATGATAAATAGGTTTTAAAATTATAAATGTTACAAATGTGTAAACTAAAAATTATTCAGTCCGGTTAGTTTGGTTTCAAAATTTTATTCTTAATTTTTTTTATTAATATAAATTAGTTTGATAAAAATAAATATTAAAAATATTTTATCCTTAAAAGAGAAAATTATATGAAAGTGAGTTTTTTATTTTATATTTCAATTTTTTCCCACCAAACTAGCTTTTAATTTTAATTTATATATTTTTTTTTAAAAATAAAATTGAAAAATGAAACTAAATTGTGTAATTACATTTTAAAATCTAAAACATAAAAAATATAAAATTACCATGTACTGCTTTAAACTAGTAGTGTAGTAGAAAATTTTACAAATAAAAAATGTTGCTAACACTTATTCAATAGTTGAGTGATAACGAATGATCCATAAAACGTTCATCAATAGCTAATTACTCAGTAATCCTTATGTTCACGAAGTTTCATTGGTAAAGACTTGATACCAACTACTTCTATCTCGTACAGTATTGGCTCAAGATTATTGGAGGACTTAGGGTTCGTTTGTCAACTATACATTTTAGTTAAAAAATCAAAAGGTCACTATAAATTATCATATCACACTCTCTACTTTTATATATATTTTTTTATAAAAAGTCAAAAAATTACTAAAATAACATATTTCCAAATGAGGCCTTAGTCTAAATATAAAAATGATGCATTATCTAATTAAATCTTTAAAATGACGTGGGACTAAATTTTTATTTATTTATTTACTTTTTTAATAAACTATAGACAATAGTCTAATTAACTTAATAGGCAAGCCATCTCAAATCTCCTCCATCACCATGATTATTTGTGGGGTAATGGTGACAGAACCTTTTTTTCCAGGAAACATCATTCTTAAAGACTAGAAAATTCACACCTATGTTATTGTCTTTTAAAATGCTTTCAATCACATTCAAAAAGTCACTTTCTATCTAGAAAATGTGTCCCCTGATTTGAAAAAATTAAATATTAACACAATATTTATATATTCTATATATTATCGGTCTCACACTCTATGTGACTATTATGTAAAATATTTAGTAGTTTTTTTTGATGTCTCCTAATATTGCTCCGTTAAGGACCTTCTTTTCAGTAAGTGGGTGATTGAAATTGGCTTTTTTTAATGAAATTTTTTATTAATTTTTTTGTTTTTAGTATTTTGAAAAATAATTCAAAAAAATTTAAATTGTTAGAATCTACTCGATTAAAGGAACCAGAAAAGTAAACAAATTTAAAGAAAAATCCACTAAAAAAAAAAAAAAAAAAATAGTTGTATGAGTTTTCAAAAATAGTTTTGTGAGTTTTTAATTCATATTTGGTAGTTTTAGTAAATTTTAAATTTTTTCTTTTCTTTTTAGATCCACTTAATCTTGATATACTTAAAAGTATAAAATTTGTATAAAAATCTTTTTCAAAAATCATTAATTACAACAAAATATAAAAATATATTGAATTTTTATTTTTTTTAAGTATATCTAGATTAGGTGTATTTAAAAAATAAAAAAATTCCATAAAATATTCTTTTTTAAAAAAAATTCACTAAACATTTTTTAAAAAATGGAAAACAAAAAACTCTATTTTCAAAAGAAAAAAAAAAGTGTAAACCAAACAAGGTTTTTTTTTCGTTCTTTTTTTTTAATATCTTTTAAGAACTTTTTTTTTTTATATTTTTACTTTGTAGATTCATCTACACTACGACGGACCATAAATTTGACACAAATTTCAAAAAAAAAATTTCCTAAAGACGAAATTTTTTAAGTTATAAATCTCTTTCATAAGAGTAAGTCCAACAAACTTTGTATATTGTGTCTATTAGGCATTTTATCTAGCCAAATCATAATTTTAATATTCCAACAGGCTTGGCAATAATATACTAGACATTATACATCATCTGCAAGGGACTAGATACAATTGAAGAATCAAGAGAGTCTAGGCAAACGATTTCTCTACGCGGCTAACTAATTATAAAAAATTTTGTTAAAAATATATATTGACTAAAATAATTAGATAAAATAAAGAATATATATTTATTTATGTACTTTTGAAAAACGTCTCCTAGTGCTAAAGTTGTTGTGGAAGCTTGATACCAATCACTCCTTTCTCACCTTAATTATTGTCATTTGAAAAGTTTTAATTCAAACATTTAGCTAAATCATTGCCCTCTTAGCCAATTTTTAACTGGAAAATGAGCCCCTATATTTTGTCACAAACTTTCTTTCTCGGAAGTTACTTTGGTAAAGACTTGGTTCCCATCACTCCCCTCTCACCTAAATTATTGACTATTGAAATATTTTGAACCACATTCATTTAAGTCATTTTCCTCTTCGCTGCTTTGATAGTTCGATAGCATTATTATAAATTTGATTTTAATCAATTATGATAAGTTAAATTAATGAATGCGACCTGAAAGCTTATCTTTTCATATGACTTTTGGCAAAATTTGAACTCAAATAATATATCATAGGTATGAATATTCTAAATACACTTCATAATATCTCTTTAAATTTATTGGTAATAGTATAATATCCGTCTTACGTAGGGTCATAAATAAATAAATAAAAACCTCTAAAATTAAATAAATAAAAATAATAATTTTAGAATTAAAAAAATGGTAAGCAAATTTTAGCAAATTTCATCACAACTACACAATAAGTAATTACCCAAAAACTACACAATGCGTTTTTATTTTTTTTTATTTTTTATATATCATGTTAATAATGATGTGTTTTACAAATTAAATAACAAAAACATGTGTCATAGTACAATTGGTAAAATTTAAAGACAAAAAATAGGGTAAATTAGAAAAATAGTAAAGTCATGTGTGTGAGTGATTTTCTGACCACACTGCCCAACTTAGTATTCTGCTGGAGAGCACTGCAGAATAGATGATACATGGCTGACCTGCAACAGAAAGAGAAGATCCCAGCAGTGGTTCGTCCACCCGGGGGCACTCCGACGATCAAGTCAGTATATCTCTCAAAGATAATCAATAGTGCTAAATTCACTATTCAGAATATAAATTGCGTACCTTAGACCCATCAGGGGTGCCTCTCTTTTATAGTTAACTCAATCCTTATCCCACTAGAAGCTTAGCTTCAATGGACTCTTGCTCAGTGCTTATCCTGGACTCCCCAAGTGATAAAGATAAACTCCCTAAGAGCTTTATCCTTATCCATGCTAAAGTCCCCTTATCACGCTAGGACTCTTGTGCCCTATCCGCTTATCTCGGATTCTGACATCTTCGGAGATAATCTCAACCTTGCCGAGATCACCTCGGCGTCATGACCAGGACACATGGCATCTCGGCTGATATGTCGGCGTCACCTTGGCCACGTGTTGGTACTCAGAAAGTATATCCCCACAACTGCCCCCTAGGTTCTATTACCTCGACATTCTGAGGTGATGGAACCTATATCGGTACTTCCTGTCAATACATCGGCATTAGCCGAGATCATCATTATAGGCCGACATGTCTTCTTAAAGATCAAGAATTCCACAAGCTTTTTCACGTGTATGAGCTGTCACGCATCACAATCCAACTGTTTCAGCTACGTGTCTTTCTCTTACTGGATCGTACTTGGCACGTGCTTCTTAATCGTCTCGCGTATGCGTGCGTCGTCTGACACTCACGTTGTTTTAGGTGCATTTAGTGCCCTTTTTGTCGCCGTTTCAAGTTTTTGACAAAAACCTGTCTCTTCCCCCTTCGTCTTTTCACTTTTCAATTTCGCGCCTGAAGCCTTCTCTCTCTAGCTTTTTCTTCCAAACCCTCCATTGCTTAAGCTCCTAAAGCTCTGCAACTCGCTTCATCCACCTCCTTCGGCGAGGCTCTTGCTAATCCCTTCCGTAGCTTCCGTTCGTTGGACTTCGGCGAACTCAACACCGGCTTCTTCTCTTCGGTAAGTCTACTGTTTCTCCTATTTTCAGTTTCTGATGTTCTTCATTACTCGTTGCCATTATTGCTTTGTTCAAACATTCGATCTGCGAATCATGTATCTGAATGTGATTATTCCACGACTTTGCTCTTGCTCACGTCTTGAATGCACGTACTGTTCACATCCTTTTTTTTTTTTTGGCACCTTTGCCACTGTTCTTGATTTCATATCCTTTGTACTTGCGATTTTCTTGATAGTCCATCTTTGTTCTTGAATCTGAATCGTATTCCTGTTTTTGTTTGCCGTGTTTTTCCAGATTCTCGTCTTCAATCTTTGTTTCCATAGATCTAGCTTTGGGATTTGTTTTGTAGAACCCACAATTTCTAAGAAAAAACTGAAACGAATTCCTTTTAGATCCATACAAGCCCTTACCATAGTAAAATTTTAGGTTTTTAGCCGAGGTCCTTTAAACCCTTCCAAAATACTTCCTCTTGAAATCCTGTTTCAAGCCAACATCATGGGTATGTGGAAACATAGGGTAGATACCCCGACAAAATTAGAATACTTTAGGCGAGAGTTTTCCATCCCTGCCGACGTCCACTTGAGGTTGGCTGGGGAGGATGACTCTATCATGCCCGATGTAAACCTCATGCCTTCCCCAGTGGTAGCGTTTATTGAGTGTGGACTTAGGTTTCCACTTGACCCTTTTTTCCCTGAAATCATTTATTTCTATAAGTTGAACCCAATGCAGCTTGCCATTAATTCTTACCGAATTATTAATGGTACCATAGCCTTAGCCAAATAAGAGGATGGTAGGATTACTCTTGCCAATTTCCAGTACTGTTATACCATATGTCACCTAAAATCGAAAAAAGGCCACATCTATTACCTCAAGCCGAGGTCCACGGAATACAAAATCGTTGCCGACCTCCCTGACTCCAACAAGGGAGCGGAGGATGATTACTTCATCGTTTCTAGTAACTGGGAATTTCAGCCAAACGATGACCTCCATCTTTATCCCCTAAGTCGAACAGTTTTCGGGGAAGGAGCTGGTAAGGGCCACCCTTCACAAATCTTTCTTGCTTTCTTGTATAAAGTTTTCAACATTCTGCTCTAATGTCTATGGTTTTTCTTCTTTTTTGCAGTTCTCCCTCAGCCACCAAAGGGCTTCCATCAGTCTTTCTTTCCTAGCAAAGACTTGAAGAAACTATTGAATTTCCCAGTTCATAAGCGAAAGGCCCCTCTGCTTCTCAACTTCATTCCTACTTACAAGTCGGCTCTCCCCGACATCCCAAAAAAGAAGAAGAAAAGCCTTTCTCCACCTTCTACCACAACTCCACAAGTCGCGTCCACATCTCGGACAGACCAAGGATCAACCTCGGCTCCATACCTGATCCCACCATCTCAGCGACAACGTCGGCGAAGAACAGTGTTTTCTTCCGAGATGGACCGTCAGAAGGTAGTCGCCAAGGATCTTTTGGCCAGCATTCCTTCCTCTGTTGACACTCAACCAACTCAATCCCAGCCCCCCCCCCCCGGCCCCGCCAAAGCCAAAGAGAGTAAAAAAGGCTCAACCAAAGGCGAAGGTAACTCAGGCTGAGACTGAGGATACCTTGCCGATTTCGAAATTGGCCGAGAACGACAAGTCCCAATTCGCTGCCGGGAAGAGGCGTTCTGAGGCCCAACCATCCGAATCCCCAAAATCAAAAAAGCCGAGGTCATCCTCTGCAACCACCTCGGGGTCCAAAAAACATGATGCCTCCTGGGCCCCCAAAATCACTCTAGAAGATAAGCCAGTCATGGCCAATGATAGTGCCGATGACATCAACGTCGGTGTTGCTCTCAGTACTGCTCTACTTCTTCCCGGCGATCTTGACCGGAATGCCGAGTTGAGCGAGTATGAAAACTACGCTCTGATGCTTCAGCGTTCTGTCCAAGTGAGTGTCTTTATGTGGTCATTTTTCTTTATTTCTATTCATTCCATACTTGTAATTTTTTCTAACAACTTCTGCTCTGTTTACTTTCAGGCCATCCAGCATGCCCATTCTTTCTCGGTACAATCCTTTGAGAACCGGGAGAGGCTGGCCGAGATGAAGAGGGAGGTCTCCAGTCTTCAAAAAGCCAACAAAGGTTTACAATCAAAAATGAAAAAGTTGGAAGACCAGGCCGAGGCTGCCATCAAAGCCTAAACTGATGCCGAAGAGAAGGCGGAATCTGTTGAGGTTGCTAAAAAGGTTCTTGAGGCTGAGAAGAAAGAGGCGGAGGAAAAGATGGCTGAAGCTCAAGAGGAACTTCAAGATGCTCTGGCCACCAAAGACGCCGAGCTAAAGGAGGTCGATCAGAGGGGCTACAATGAGGGTGTGGCTAATGTCACCGCGGACTACGAAAAGCAAGTGAAGCAGGCATGCAACAAGGGTTTTACCCTTGGTTGGATGTATCTTCTAAAAAAGCTTGAAGTCCCCGAGGACTCGCCCCTTAGAAATATCGACATCATTCCCCTTCCATTCCCTCCAACTCCAACTCCAACTCAATCTGACAATGACTCTGATTTTGAGGAGGAGGTCTTGGTGCGGAAGTCAAAGGATGCTGCTGGGGCCAAGTCCCCTTCTCTAAATGAGCAAGTCCTGGACTTGACTCAAGATGAGGAGGGTGAGGAGGTTCCAAAAGATGCTGCAACTGAGAAGGCATCAACCGACGTGACCCTCGCCGAAAAGAGCCTTGATGAAACCCTTAAGGAAATTGATGCTGAGCTTGCGGCCAAGAAGTCCGGCGAGATATCTTCCCAGCACTCATCTGAACCTCAAACCCAACCTGTTGATGCTGAAGAACCTTAACTTTGATGTTTTTTTCTTTTGTCTTTTGTACTTTTGTTTTTCTTCTTGAAGTAATGTAAACTCTTCACATCGCCGATGTGCCTTCTTATGAATACAACTTCCTTCTTGTTTAAATGTTTGTATGTTTGTTTTCTCTTTGCTGCTTTTGCATGATTCTATACTTAGAATATTTTGCATATGTTCTAATATGTACTTCATTTTTTGTGCAACCTTCTCGGGGTGATACACCTCGGTTATACAAACTAATAATTTACCACGGCAAGTAAAAAAGTACTCTTCTTGGCATCACCTTGGGTTCACCTCGTAAATTCTTCATAAAATTTCATCAAGTGTTTAATCTTCGTCTTCAACTTGTAAACTTTTCTCAAGTTTCAACAAGTATTAAACATAATTTCGGTTTAAAAACTTGTAAACTTTTCCTAAGTTTCAACAAGGGTTAAACATCATCTCGGTTTAACTTCAACTTGTAAACTTTTCTCAAGTTTCAACAAGTGTTAAACATCATCTCGGTTTAACTTCAACTTGTAAACTTTTCTTAAATTTCAACAAGTGTTAAACATCATATCGGTTTAACTTCAACTTGTAAACTTTTCTCAAGTTTCAACAAGTGTTAAACATCATCTCGATTTAATTTCAACTTGTAAACTTTTCTCAAGTTTCAACAAGTGTTAAACATCATCTTTCTTCTCTCTGCCCCCTAATGTGAACCTAAGTTCCACTTGGGTTCTTATTATGCATGTATTCCAGAAACAACATTATGTATCTTTATCTGTCACAAGTGTTGAAGAATTCTGCTAAAAATTTTATTCATTATGTCGGCAAAAAACAAGCAATATCTAATGGTAGAAAATTTCAGATTACAAGTATTCCAGGGTCTTGGCAACTCTTTGCCCTCACTATCTTCAAGCCGATGTGCCCCGTTGCCCAATACCGAAGTGATTCTGTAGGGTCCTTCCCAGTTTGGACCAAGCTTGCCCTCCCTGGGATCCTTCTTGTTGCCGATGACTTTTCTCAGGACAAGGTCACCGCTTTGAAACTCCCTTGGGTTGACCTTTTTATTATAAGCTCTGGCAAGCTGTTGCTGGTAGGCTGCGAGCTGGATTGCAGCTTTCTCTCTTCTTTCTTCTAGTAGGTCCAGATCTCGGGCTAAGAGGACATCATTAGTCCCATTCTCTACTCCCTGGGTTCTGATTCCTGGGATGCCGACTTCCAAGGGAATGACTGCTTCTGTGCCATAAGCCATGGCAAATGGGTATTCTCCCATTGATCTTCTCGGCGTAGTTCGATATGCCCAGAGCACACTTGGTAGTTCATCTACCCACTTTCCCTTTGCTGCCGACAGCCTCTTCTTTATCCCATCCAAGATGACTTTGTTGGATGCTTCTGCTTGCCCATTGCTTTGAGGAAAGCTTGGGGTTGAAAAGTAGTTCTTGATCTTGAACTTTGCGCAGAAGCTCTTGATTAGCTTATTGTCAAATTGAGTTCCATTGTCGGTAACTATTGCTCTCAAAATCCCAAATCTGGTGATGATGTTCCTCCATATGAAGTTCTTCACGTCCACATCTCGGATCTTGGCTAGGGGCTCAGCTTCTATCCACTTGGTGAAGTAATCTATTGCTACCAGTAGGTACTTCCTTTGTCTAGTTGCTTGGGGCAGTTGTCCAACAAGATCCATGCCCCATTGGGCGAACGGCCAAGGACTGGATACTGGGTTCAGGTCTGCTGCTGGTTAGTGTATCAAAGGTGCAAACCTTTGGCACTTTTCACACTTTTTCACGTAGGCTTCTGCATCTTTCTGCATGTAGGGCCACCAATACTCCTGGGTAATGGCCCTATGGGCAAGTGATCTGCCCCAGTGTGGCTTCCAAAAATTCCTTCATGAATTTCATATAAAAAATCTTCTACTTGTGAAGGATGTACACACCTCAAAAGGGATCCAGTGAAGGATCTTTTGTAGAGATGTCCCTCTGCTGTCAGACTGAATCTTGCCGACTTCAGCCTCATCTTGTGTGCCTCTTTGTGGTCATCTGGCAGCTTTCCATCTTTCAGGAATGCAACAATTGCATCCATCCAGCTTGGTCCCATGTCCACACACATTGCTTCTCGTTCTGTGGACTGTGGTTCGATGCTCAGGCCCGACAAGTAGTCAACCATTATTGTCCTCGCTTTTCCAGGTTGTACTGCACTAGCTAGGTGTATACACCCCATTTTTGACCGTCCTCAAGACTTGGGTGTCACCGCTTGAACACTCGGTGATCATCCATGTTTGTGTTCGTCTCAAGTTCTCGGAGGTTTCGGCTACGCGCCTTGCCTCAGGATCTCTCGACTCGACTGTTTCGTGTCTAGTTTTGCACCAAACACTTGTGTTTTGCCTTGGAGGGGCAGGGAATGGCTTGTGGGCCATCCCCACACTCCACCGGCCATGGCTTGAGGCCACCGGCTGTGTTTTGTTGCCACCGGCCAAATGTTTGGCCGGCCGGCACTATAGATGGCCGGCCGGCTATCTTTTTTTGGTCAGTTGCATTTTTGGCCGGCCAACTACTGTGCATCTGCTTTTGCAGATATTTTTGGGTAGCTGGCATACACTGTCACCCCCTCCATACACGTGTATGGAGGGATTTCCCTCTTGTTAGCTTCCTTTGGAAGCTTTACAAGACACATTGTCTATAAAAGAGGGGCTCTTCTCTCTTGTTGAAGGGTTAGACATTTTAGACAACATTTTTCCAGAGCTTTGAGTTCTAGGGTTAGGGTTTGCATATATCCTATCTCTATATCTCTCTCTTTGTGTATTTTGTGTGTGTTTTGCCTTAGTTTTGCACACAAACACCCACCATCACACCTTTTCTTGGAGCTGAGGCCCTTGATGGTTGTTTTTGGAGTTTTGGAGCTGGTTTGAGCTTAAAGAACCAGCTGGTCCACCATTGGTAAAGAGGGTCTACAAGGGTAAGAAACTTGTCCCTTTATTCCCCATTTTTGCATTGCATTTTTACCTACCTTGCATCTGTTTTTGAGCTTTGTGTATAACATATAAAAGTTCTTATTTTTAGCGCTCTAAATAGTTGGTTCAGGTTTCTTTAAGCTTTGGGGTTATTTGACCCCTCCTAAGCCTTGAAAGGCTCCATTTTGTGCCATTTTGGTTGAGCTCCGGGACCATTGTGTTTGGGCCTCCTCACCACTGAAATCCGCCTCACCACTGAAATCTTGAGGGATTTCAGTGATGAGGATGGTGCCTTGAGGCCCCAGGAAGGAGAAGGCCACCCCCTCTCCTTGTTGTCCTTGAAAAGGGCCTTTTTTTGCCTCTTGAGGGAGCATCTAGTCTAAGTGTGTGTTGGCCATGCCTTAGCTGATTTTCATGCTTATTATGTCATAATATGCCTCTGTTTTTAGTTGGTTTGGACACACCTTGCTTGTTTAGCATACATGTCTTGTAATGCCATATTGTAGCCTTAACATGCATCTAGGTTTTGACCCTTATTTTAGCATGTTTTTGGCCAAGCTTTGTGAAGGTTTTGTGTTTATTTTGGCATGCTCAAGTTCTGTTTTTGGTTGTTTTGGTCGACCATGGCATGCTTAGTATAGCCCCTTTGTATTCTTGGCTTGTGAGCCTTAAGTGCATGAACCATGAGCATGCATTATTTGCATTATTTCAATGGTTTGGAACCACTTACCATGTTATTCCAGAGCTTATAATGTATGCCTTGCATCCATGTTTACATCCTCTTAAGTATGCTTGAGAGTTGCTCTTTGTGCCTAAGTGATGGACCATGTTTATATGCATGCTTGCATGTGTATTTGGCTCCATTTCCTTAGTTATTGGCCGCTGTTTTGGGCCTAGTTAGGGCTGCCTAAATCAGTTTAAGACCATCATTTTCATGATATGGCATGCTTGCCTTGTGCATTGTTGCATACTTGGCCTATTACATGTTATTACTTGCTTGAAATCATGATGCATTTGGCATGCATTTCATTGGTTAAGTTGCTTTGCATTGTTCCTATGCTTAGTCCACTTTACATGTTGTTGCATGTTTGCCACTAGCATAGTTGTCACATGCCTTGCATGCTCATTTTGCATACTTAGCTTCCATGCTTAGGATTGCATTACATTGGCATGCATGCTTGGCCTCTTGAAATGCTTGTGATAGAGGTTGAGCCCCTTTATTTGCTTATGTGCATTGCATTCCAATATCAAAATGCACACTTGATTCTTTGGGCCATCATGCATGGAAATGCGCGATTGGTGGTCCGAGAATCGAGGCCCATCCTCCTTTGAGTCATACACATGATAAGGAGTGTGGTTGGTGCATACATTTCTTGAAATGCATTGCTATGCTATGCTTTGCCTTCTGCTGCTGTCAACTGCAGGTTCTGCAGGATGTTTTGGCAGACCAGCCATATACAGTGCCGACCGGCCATCCATTGTTGGCCGATGGATTCATTTGTGGCCGGTGACCACTCTCCATGGCCGGTGGCCATTCTTCTCAGCCGGTGGTGTTCCAAAGTGTCCAGAAAGCATACCTTGGGAGTTGTGCAATTTTCAGAGGAGCAGAGCAGGGAAAGCAGAGGCGACTTGTGCATGGCGGTGGATTTCCGAGCAAACCCGAACACGCATGCATTGGACCCTCTTCCCAAGGCCTTTTACTGCTTTCAGTACTTAATTGATTTGCTTAATTAATTAGGTGGTCTGTAATTATTTAATTAGCTTGTAGGTTGATTAATTGTATTATTCTTTCGGTCCCTCCGAGCGAGGGCAAATTTGTAATAAGTGTGGGTGCGTGTGTGTATGTCTTCCAACCCCCACTTCTTTCTCCCTTTTACTTACCTGCTTTCGATGGTTAGTTTAGGGCATGTTTACTTTAGCATACTTTATGCTATGCATGCGTGCATTCATTCATCAGTATTGCATGCGCCGGGCTCGGCGCATCATACTAATCTGCGGCGCATCATACTAACTGCATAAGTATTTCAAATCTAACTTGAATACATGCTACTTGAGCATTTTCACACATGTCATTTATAGACTAGCCGAGCCTACTCTATGACATTTCGTATGCGTTGCATTAGGCATTTAAACATGGACTTGGATCATGCATGATTGCTAACATGTTCTTGTTTTGGCGCGGAGTACTAGGTAGCTTTTTATGCTTTAGCATCTCACATGAGTGTGAATGTTAACATGATAGCATGTTACCATGAGGCTAGATGCTTATTTGATTAACTGCCTAATGCCTGTGGGTGAAGGTTGGATTGTTTGAGTTGGGACAACTCATTGAAATCCGTATTTTAGCCTACTTGCGAGTAGCAAATTCCAAAGCGTTTTCCAAACAAACGGATATGCAATGTTTTGTTCCAAATTAGGCGATCTAGTCTATACTTTTTGCTGCGCGCATAACATAGTAATTCTAGGCTAATAACCGGAATAAGAACGCATAACGTTTTCAAAACAAGATATCACGGTTAGTAGAGGCCGATCTTCGGATCGGGCGAGAGGGGGTGCTCATAGCTGACCTTCCCCAATCGTACCCAAGTTCCCGAGCCGATGCAACTTTGGTGATGACGGACACGTGGCCTTTGGCACTGAGTCAGGGTTTCCTAAATTCCCCCATAAAAAATATTTAGGTGGTGACTCTGTATCTGGAAAAACAGTCCATGTTTGGCACTTCTTTCAAAATCTGTTTTTTCTCAAAACGATTTGCCGGATTTGGACTCTTTGGTTTAGATTAAGAACCGTAACACAAATTGAGTCCGAACTGTAGTGAGGCCCAAGGGCGCGTCTACAGTTTCTGGCGACTCTGCTGGGGAATTTAGAGAGCTTGACTCGAACTCGTGATATCCCGTTTTGATTTCGCTTATGTGTCTCTTTGCATTGCATGTGCATTGGTGCGCCTAGGACACTGTGTTGGCCATCTGCTATTCCTGAGCGGTTTGCCGGAGGCTTGTCTTGTCAAGGCATGACCATAAGGCTGACCAGTTGCGGGCTCTGCCAGTATGGGAACACAAACCTCGGTTTCACCGGGGCACCCTCTGACCATTCGACCTAGTGCATAGTCGGAATCCGTAGTGACCATTCCAAGCTAGGACAGGTTGCTTACCCGATGATAGGTTGTTTGAAACCGCTGTGTGCGTAGTGAAACCCTAGCTCCTGACAAAATAGGACAGGGAAACCCTACCCCAACATAGGGGTGTTTTGGCTCTCATTTTCTTGCTATGTGCTTTTAGAGTGTATCTCTGCAGGAGCGCACATATCAGTTTGCAAGTGTGAGTATCAGGCCTGAGGGCACCAGCGTCAGTATTTGTGGGAATCAGTTATATCTGTGGGTATCCGATTCTGTGTTTTGAGACAGTGATTTTGGGAAACAGTAATCAGTAGTAGAGTACAGTTTTTCAGCTACACCTGTGTTTGATCCGTTTGGGTTGAAATGCCGCTTGTTTTCCCTTTCAGTTCAGAGAGTTGATACAAAATAGTCAGTGTTCCCCTTTTGCTGTGGCAAGACAGATATCTGATCCGTCAGTCACCGTTCAATACAGCGGACTTATGATGACGCAGAATTCGGAAGAGATTGTGGTTATGACAGCCGCATTAGATCAAGGAATCACTCTGCAAAGTGAGACCAATGTCGATGTACCGCATCTACCCAGGTCGCCTGCTGCACGCCCGATCTGGGAACCCCAGTTGTACCAAGCTCGCGAGCCCACCACATTCGAGTTGATGGGGATGATAGATGACCTCCAGAGGTCCGTGGCGGATCTCGCCTACGGAATGTCGGCTTTGCCACCAGCCGCACCATACGCCGGAAGCTTTGTACCCCAGGAGCCCCCATTGCTGGGTCGGATTGTGATCGAACTCAGCCAACCTGAGGTGATCTCAAGTTACAGCAATGATATGCCAAAAGCAACCCAAACCCTCGATCAGGCTGAGGCCAGAGGTAAAGACAAAGTGAAGGCAGATACCGATCCCATTGAACAACTGCTGTGGGCAGTCGAGGCTTTGAAAGCCGGGGGGATGAGTAAATAGCAAGTATTCGCAGTCCTGACCAAGACTGTGGATGACGTTTTCCCCACTCCAGCCGAAGGCAATACAAGCCAGTCAGAAAACCGGGATAGGCCCCGTCATGCTAGAACAGATCCTTCCGCTCCCAATCCTGCACTCGGGAAAGATCAGAAAGTCAAGGTAGTGCCTGCCGACCCTTTCGCTAGTGCGTCTAGCAAGAATGCTCAGCCTTCAAAGTACCTGCCCCGAGGGCGCAGGGTTTTTCATGCTCTCTACATGCCTCTGTCCAAGGCACTCCAGATCCTGGCCGAAAGGGGGCACCTTAAACCCTTGGAGCCTCGGCCTCTCCCGAAGAATCTCCCTCCCACACATGATGCTGCTTTGTACTGTGCGTACCACCAGCAAACAGGACATGCTACCGATAATTGTTTCCGCCTCCGTCATGAGGTGCAAGATTTGATCGACAACGAGGTTATCCTTCCGCCCACCTCAGCCAAGTCCGTTACTACCCAGCTATTGGACTTTGAGGATACTGATACTGCGAGTATATAATCAGGGAATGAACCACCTGCGGGCGGCGCTTGGTGTATTTCTGGATATGGCGTCTGGCACGCATTTTTGAGCATCTGCGATTGCTAGTTTTGTGAATTCTGGCTTGGGTGTCGAGTCAGTCTTTTGTTTTGTTTTGAGTCTGTCTCATTGTCGTGAGTCAGTCCTTTTGCTTAAGGGTCTGTCTTGTTGTAGCGAGTCAGTCCCCTTTGTATAGAATGCCAGGTGATTCCGGGTTGTTGCCTCGAACACCGTTTTGTTTTGTAATTACCCTTTTCCTTTCTTTTTGAGTCTGTCTCTGCTGTGGAGCCAGTTGCAACCAGGAAATCTAAATGAAACAGCTGCGGCTATCATGTTCCCGTACTTATTGCTAATTTTGAGCTAGTTGTGCTAGAGGATTTGGATCGAATGGCAGTGCATTCCACCTGCTTTCTCGTGCCCTGAAAATCATTGTAATGACCTAAATTTTTCCAAAACCTTTTTGAGCACTGTGGTGATAAAAAACGAAGAGGAAGGAATTCCTCGGGTTTTGCAAAAATTTGATCAACTGAGAGAAAGAGAGGCATGCTAAGCCCTTAATGAATGAAATCATGCTTGTTAGCTTGAGTACTGAGAAGGACCCTGGCTTGATCCAGATTGGTTCCACACTATCTTCAGCGCGAGCGATTTGTCGCTTTCGTAAAAATTTTCAAAAAACAATGTTTTGCGCAGTCCTGTGAAGACCTGTGTGGAATCGCTCTCGAGATTGTGCAGCCTAGGATCGCTCTCAGCCTCAAGATTCAATCCATCTGTTTTCAAGCCTAGACCATAATCTAGACTGTTCAACGATCAACTGCCACGTAAGGCCTGTGTGGCCAGGTTTGAAGCAGCCCTCGAGCAAGAGGCACCAAAGTCAGTCAGATCAAGAGGTTAGACGTCGTCAACGGAAGCCTGCCAAGCTCGAACAGAAGCATCCCTCAAACTAGGAACCGAAAAATGTCAGATGTGCTCGAAGAGCCAAATATGGATCCTTCTGCAAATCAATACAACAGCCATTCTCCTGGATACAGAGGCTTCAATCTCAAAACCATTTGGCATGGACTTGTTACACTTTTACCCTTTGAGAGGCTCGCTGGGCCGAAAACCCGGAAGGGCGACCCAGGCAAAAGTTAGAGCAAGGAAAATATATACAAAAAAGAAAAGAAAAAAGAGAAACATACAAAAATGCAAAAAAATATAAGCAAAAATATGCAAAAAAAAAAAGAAAAAAGAAAGAGAAAAGAAGAAAAAGAAGAGAAGAAGCTCGCAAGGTCGAAAACCCGCATCGGGCACCTTGGCAAAAGTTAGAGCCTAAAAAGTGAAGGTTAAAATACCCGAGTGTACCTTAACCGGAACTACGTAAGGCTTGATTCCCATGTTTGGGATACGTAGGCAACTTCATCCTGAAGTCCAGCCCCCAACGCTTCCATAGCGTCTTAGTCCATGTAATGGTTTTGATCACCTTTGCCTCCTCTGAATCCGATAGTTCGGTTGTGACAATCGGAACCACGCAATCAACTTCATCCTAAAGTCCAGCCACTGACCCTGTCACAGTGACTGTGTCCATATATTGGTTTTGACCATCTCCGTCTTCTCTGCATCTGAGAGTTCGTTTGCAATCATCACTGACGAAGACTGTTTACCAAATGCTGCGGCGTCATCCAAACAAGGGGCAACTTTCCATTGCCATGAGTTGCCACGAGTCGCCGTTCAAACTAGGGGCAACTTTCCGTTGCCATCCACCCCTTCCAAGCCAGGGACAATTTTCCATTGCCTCCGATCCGAGGTTGCGCATCTCGAGGGTAAGTTCCGTGCTCGTTTAGCACCGGCCGTTTGCAAAAATAGTTTTTGAAAATTTTTACTGAGGTTGACTATTTTCTCGAAAACTATTTCATTTTCCAAAATCAGACCATCCTCTTGGACCCAAAAAAGGAAAATTTTCAGTGCTTACAACCTGGCTTGCATGATTTTCGAATCAAAAAGTGAACAAGTATGTTAATCCGACTCTCATTTTGGTCAAAACTGTTTTTTAGTAGAAAACCAAAAAAATGGTCAAAGTGATGAACTAGGGGCACAGTCGAGTCAGGTGTTCTGTCTTTCCCCGTCATCAACATACTTGCCAGAAGGGCACCCTATTCGCCGGAAGAAGGCACAACTAAAACTGTCTGTAACGGGCTGAAAGCTCTCAATATCCTCCAAACAACGAGGTATTAAGCCAAGTGCGAAGCACAAATTGGGACAGATCAAGATACACCATTTCCTGTCTGGAACATCGACTAGACATCACTAGAAGAAATAGCCGTGAGCCAATAGTGTTGGGCGTGAACCCACAACTTCCTATTCATCTGTCAATCACCCTGGGGAGGGATGGAAAATGAGAGAATAAAGAATAGAGAGGTGTAAGTTGAGAGAAAAGTAAGAAAAAGGTTTTGAGAGAAAAACCGAGCTTGAGGGCCGAGTGATGTGAGAATCACAAATCAGAAAGGGTGGGAAACATACCCAGAGAAACTGGCTCCTCGAGATTTGAGGTCTCTCGTTTTTGTAAACACGTCCGTGTGTCGTGTCTTTTGTCTTGTTTAGCCCAACTTTTGTTTTGGGTCTTTTCCAAGCGTGTTTCATTGTGTTTAGGTCGTGTACCTTTCGTTTGAGTCTCTCTCGCTGTGTTCAGTTGTAGGCTCGATACCCCGGTTGAAAAACCCTCTTTAAATTTCAAAATTCGTTTATGCTCAGAGTGCTGTGCCATTCTCTACATTTAGGCGAACCAAAAGAAGAAAAGGGGAAAATTTGGGGCATCTGAGTGTGTTTCAATTTCAGCCGGTTCCACCTTCGTATTCTGTCTTGTCAGACTGGACTATTGCTCAGGGTTGCCGTGTGCAGAATGAACCGAATGCTGTGTTACGGGCTGTATGCAGGTTAATCCTCAACAGAGTATGGGCTGTGTGTTCAGAATCAAGCAGTGGGTTGCTTGGGTTATTTTACTGTTGGTTGGTTAGTTATCTGATTATTAAAGTGCAAGTGTTCAATTTTCAGACAACAAATCAATTTCATTTACATTGAGGTGTAATATGGTGTGATGCAATGCAATGTATGAGATATATAAATGTAACACTTTTTCAGACAAAAAGTTTGTTTCATTCCATCATCTTTTCAAGTACATAAGTTTTGGAAACAAAATCTGCCTGCGGCAGTACAAGGTACCCTAGCTACCAACAAAAAGGAAAAAGTACAAAAGAAAAGAAAAATAGCAAAAATCTGTGTCAATATCAAGTGGCTCCAGGGCTACCGGTCCGTCCTAGTCCTCTTCCTGGACGAAGGTCCAGGAGCATCATCAGCACTGTCATCTGAGCCCGAGTCCGAGCTGTCTCCGGTCTCCTCCTCTGATGACTCCGCCTCCGCCTCGGACTCCTCCTCATCATCATCATCTGGAACTGGCGCCCGAGAGCTACTCCCGACATGAGTGCACCCCGCTTTGGTGCGGGGGTATACTCTGCCCTCTCCATCTCCTCCGGCAGGAACAGGAGGCCTGGCTGGAACACCTCCTACGGTGGGAATCTGGAAGGGAGGCTGAAAAGTATAAAAGGCAAATGCATCAGTATACTGTGAGCAGTTTATCAGTGCAGAATGCAGTGTATGAGTACAGTGTGCGAATGCCGTGAGCAGTTCATCAGTGCAGAATGTAGTGTATGAGTACAGTGTGTGAATACTGTGAGCAGTTTATCAGTGCAGAATGCAATGTATGAGTACAGTGTATCAAATGCCGTGAGATCAGCGTGTCAAGTATTGTGTTGCACATCAGATCATGTGAAGCAGTTTATGAATGGTTTAAGACTGTGGTTGAAGAACATACCGGAATACTGTAAAGGGCTAGGAGGTCGAAGGTCCGCTGCAGCATCCCCATCATGGAGGCATTCAACTCCAGGGACTGCCGGGTGTACTCGGAGGAAGCCTGCAAAAGTATCAGATACATCAGTATTCTGCGGAATATCAAATAAACTGAAATGAAATGACAATGCAAGATGCAAAATACAGTAGTACATACCAGAGGCAAGTCGTGGAAACCGACCAACTCGTGATCAGCCGGAGGAGGAGCAAAGGGGATCTGGTAAGTCGCCCCACCCTGCCCTCCGTATGTCAGCGAGGTGGGCAGTGCAGGCCAGCCAGCCCCCCGCCCTCTCTGAGCTCCACCCCTGCCGCAGACCCGAGCTCTCCGCGACGCTCCTGCTCCAACCCCCGCTCCTACCCTAGCTACTGGCGCCACAGGCCTCTCTCCCTCAGCCCGACGGCCACCACTCAGAGGCCGCATGATGTACGTCTGCACATACTCTCTGTAGTCGCCGATGCCTCGGAAGCGGATCGCATCCCAGCCAATAGTGTAGTCGGCCATCTGCTCGGCAGTCAATCTCTCGGTCTCCCTCATGTCCTCAGAAGGGTGAACCAAGACTATCTGCTCTGGTAACCCTAGGGTCTGGCGCAGGAAACGCTCGCCCAGGTACCAAGCCCGACAGACTGGGCCCTCCAGCAGAATCCGGAAACGCGAGGTCTCCTCAGCACCGGCAAATCGATCCCGAATCGTCGCTGGCAACAGAGCCCAAGGCTGCCAGGTGATCTGAAAATGAAATATAGTTTGTTATCTACTATTATTGAAAACATACAGTGAAAAGCGAAGCTTAAATGAACTGCAAAGTTGAACATACCTCCGTGGGAGTGATGGTGTCAAAATAGCGGCGGAAGAAGCTAAACGTCTCCCGGGGCCTCTGCACGCACCTCCCGTCGAAGCGTCGCGAGAACGGGACGACGAGAGGGGTCTCCACGTCTGGCACTGGAGCAAGTCTAGGGAAGTAGGCGTAGACCCACAACTGCAGAATAAATACCAGTACGTTTATCAGATAAAACAGAATGCAGAATAAAGCAGAAATGACAGAGTCGTGTATCGTGCAGTGTATTGTGCAGACAGTGTATTGAGCAGTGTACAGTGTGAGCAGTGTACAGTCGGTGAAAAGTAGAGTATATGTGTGCCGTGTGTGCAGTACACGATTAGCGTGAAGCAGACCGCAGTGTGTGCAGTGTACAGTATATAGTACAGAGTACAGTAGTAGAAAGCAGGAAAGTAAAGCAAAAAAAGAAATGTACCTCCCAAGCGCGCCAGTTGCCCCGAGCAACTGTCCGCTGCCACGGGAAGCCGAGCTCATGTATCCATAGAGTGTGGCCAGAGCGGCGCCACCCCAATCGTAGTGCAGGATCTGAGTGACATCCACTAAGGCGCTGAGCAAGCAGAGGGGCACGATATTCACCCGGTCGGCGAAAATAGTGGTCCCCAATAGAAACATCAGAAAACCGCGCGCATATCGCTCCATAGCCTCCTGAGTCATCGGAGCCTCCTCCACTAGGGCTGGCTGAACCCTGAACTGGACCTCGAACCAGGAATAACGAACGAAGCCTGGACGGGCGAGAGGTGGCACCTCGCCAAGCAGATAGATTTGAGCAGTAGTCCACTCGTCCATATCGGTATCAAAGGGGATCGGATCACCCCCTACCCCGATGCCTGTGAGCATCGAGAAATCATAGGGAGTCATCGTCATATCTCCCGTCGCAGAAAGGTGGAACGAGTCGGTGGTGTCCCACCACCTCTCCGCTAGAGCCTGGATAGCCCTCTGCAGAATGCGCCGAAGCCGGCCTGATCCACGATGTGGCGAACCGCATCGGGTAGCTCCGCGTACCAATCTCGAGCGGTGATGTTCCCATACCCCCGGACGGTATGGGAATCTCCCTGTTTTCAAGCAAACAATTGCGGAGCAATGCTAAATACACCAGTTTTGAAAAGCGTTCAGAATTAAGGCAAATACAGCATGTGTGCACGTTTTCAGGTTCAAACGGATACCGGGTACCGGTGTGCTTACAGTGAACTACAACGTGTGATGTGTCAGTGTGTTTGAGTGGTTCAGTGCAAATACAGCATGTGTGCATATTTTCAGATTCAAACAGATATCGGGTACTGGTGTACAGTGTGTGCAGTGTGTACTATGTCAGTGTGTTTGAGTGGTTCAGGGTCAGTGTAGTGTGTGTACACGTGTCAGTTTCAAATAGATATCAGTTGCAAGCGTATTCACAATTAACTACAGTGTACAGTGCATCAGTGTATCTGAACTAAGCAGTTAAAGAACATAATCAGCTATGGCAGTTGGCAGTTAAGTGTTCTACATTGCAGAAAGTAAAACAGAGGAAGGAATGTTACCTTGGAAGCGCCGAAGGACAGGTGAGATGTAGGCTCACGCAGGAGAAGCTCTGTAGGCATCGCCCTGTCAAAACTCTGAAACTGACGAAGCCCGTCGGGAAGCAAGACGTGGATCGCCGGCCGGTAGGTCGCCGGGTCGAATGGACGGACGCTCAGGGGGAGAAGCTCGACCCCAGGATCCATCTCATGATCCGGGGGAGTCCCGTCCCGTGGAATATCGTCCGCCATGTCAAAGGTGACGAAAAATGGCCGGAAGAGGGAAAACCGGATGAGAATACGAAGGGCCAACTGAAAAGTCAACCCCCGAGAGAGTGGAAAATGGCCGAAAAAGCCGGGAAGTGGAAAATGTGGGGAAATCAAGGAAAACTTGGGGGAAACAAACCCCAAGAAACGGAAATCAAAAAGGAAACACCGGAACGAAGTTTCGATCGGGTGAAAGTGTTCGAAACGCGATAAACTTCGCGAATCAAACGATGGAACGGGTGCGAAACGCAAGAAAATGGAGGATCGAGGGGGAGAAAATGCTCTAGAGAGAGAAAGAAGCAAATTTCGGCCAAGAGAAATAAGGAAATAGGGTTTGAAACCCTATTTTAAAAGACCCAAGGTGAAAAGTCAAAACTGCCCCGAAACAGGCATTTTTGGCCGGTCGGCTAAATTTTTGCCCGGCTGGCCAAATATTTGGCCGGTGATGTTTTTTGGTGGCCGGTGGATGGCCGGTGGCCTCCCCATGTGGCCGGTAAGCCTCCTACAACCTTTTTTGGGTCAGATGAGTGGTTTGGGGTCTTCATTGCTTAAGACAATGCAAGAAATGGTATTTCTGAAGCTCAACCGGCCTCCGTTTTGACCTCGGACCGTGTCTTCTGTGCATGACACTCGAATTCGTGCAAGGTGTATCCTTTCCGTATCCTTTTGTCTTTTACAAAACTCGAAAGTTGCCTCATTGCATTTTGCATGCATTCAATCGCGCTATCTTGCGCACCTCGATCGCACTATCTTGTGCATCGCATCATTCGCATTGTTTTGTGCATTGCATTTCAATCGCGCTGTTTTGCGCATTTCATTGCATTTTGCATGCACTCAATCGCGCTATTTTTCGCATTTCATCGCATTTGGCACGCATTTCAATCGCGCTGTTTTGCGCATCTCATTGCATTTGCCATGCGTTTCATCGCGCTGTTTTACGCATCTCATTGCATTTGGCATGCGTTTCAATCGCGCTATTTTGCGCATCTCATTGCATTTGGCATGCGTTTCAATCACGCTATTTTGCGCATTTCATCGCATTTGGCATGCGTTTCATCGCGCTATTTTGCGCATCACACTGTCCTATGCGCGCCCATGGTCTGGCGAGACCTTAAATACGTTCGGTCTGGCGAGACCTTAAATCCGTTTGGTCTGGCGAGACCTTAAAACCGCTCGGTTGCATTGTCATGCATTTCAAACTCACATGCATTGTCATGCATTTCAAAGTCACGCGTTGTCACGCATTCTAAGTTCACTTGCATTATTATGCATTCCCCAGCAGACGGTCTAGGAGACCTTAAATCCTTTGAAGGTGCAAGACCTTCGGTGCATTGGTGTGCACAGTTCATTTGCATTGTCATGCATTTCAAAAGCCGCGCGTTGCTGCGCATTGTAAATATTGCATGTCATGCATTAAAAATAAAAAAAAAAAAAAAAAAAAAAAAACATGCATATGTCATGCATCATTGTAAATACTGCATATGTCATGCATCATCGTAATATAGTGCATATGTTATGCATTTTTCTATAATATTCCATTCCAGTGCATATTAAATATCGCATTGTAGCTTGCATGCATTCACTGCATCATCACCTCCATCCATGGCTTGCACCTTTCCTTGTTGAGCTCGGTTTGATATGTGCTCATACTTTTCACGTTAAAGCACAGTTCTGCATGTGTACGCGCCTATTCCTTGATGAACTTGGTTTGAGGGTGGCGGCACATTTTCTGTGTTAGACATGGCTTGTATGTGTACATGCCCTTCCTAGGCAAGATTTGGTTTGGCTGCATGCTACATCCACTGTATATATTACATTGTAGTGTAATTTTTGCATCCAGCATTAGGATCATTGTTCTCTCATTAGCGGGTTGTTTCCCCACTTATGTCATTCCACCCAATACTTGTTCTTGTGTCCGTCTACATCACTCATAGTTCTGCATGTGTACGCGCCTATTCCTTGATGAACTTGGTTTGAGGGTGGCAGCACCTTTTCTATGGTAGACGGACTTGTTACTTCCATCAATCTATTTGACATTTGTGTGGTTTTGAACCGCTCATGATTGGATCATGATTCAATTGCGTTGCATTTCTTTTGCATTGTTTCAATTGCATTGCATTTTCATTTGCATTATTATACATAGTTTTGTATATATTGCATATCATTTTGCATTGTCATGCATGTTGCTAACAATATTATACCTGTTAAGTTTGCTTTCTTTTCAAGCACGATATTGTATGTACGGTTTATTTGAGGCTGGTGCAACCAGACGAACCGCAAAGGGATTGTATCCTCCGAGTGAGACGTATCGAGAATTGCATAATTCTCTTACATCATTTCTGCATTGTAGTGTAGTTTGGTGTATGCTAGCTTAAAACTGTCGCATTGTATGTGCTTCGTTACAGCTTTCTTTGCATGATCATAAGTTATGTTCGGCTCTGTGCATTGTCTTGCATCTTGCCCCTGCCTTCGGGCGCATATCTTATTTGTCTTGCATGTTTGTCTAAGTCTTCGGCCTTGTAAAAAATGGGTCGTCTCTGGGCTTTGACATTCACTCCCGTCACTTTGTGACTTTCGAGTTCTGTCAAAGAGGGGCAACTGTAGACACCCCATTTTTGACCGTCCTCAAGACTTGGGCGTCACCGCTTGAACACTCGGTGATCATCCATGTTTGTGTTCGTCTCGAGTTCCCGGAGGTTTCGGCTACGCGCCTTGCCTCAGGATCTCTCGACTCGACTGTTTCGTGTCTGGTTTTGCACCAAACACTTGTGTTTTGCCTTGGAGGGGCAGGGAATGGCTTGTGGGCCATCCCCACACTCCACCGGCCATGGCTTGAGGCCACCGACTGTGTTTTGTTGCCACCGGCCAAATGTTTGGCCGGCCGGCACTATAGATGGCCGGCCGGCTATCTTTTTTTGGTCAGTTGCATTTTTGGCCGGCCAACTACTGTGCATCTGCTTTTGCAAATATTTTTGGGCAGCTGGCATACACTGTCACCCCCTCCATACACGTGTATGGAGGGATTTCCCTCTTGTTAGCTTCCTTTGGAAGCTTTACAAGACACATTGTCTATAAAAGAGGGGCTCTTCTCTCTTGTTGAAGGGTTAGACATTTTAAACAACATTTTTCCAGAGCTTTGAGTTCTAGGGTTAGGGTTTGCATATATCCTATCTCTATATCTCTCTCTTTGTGTATTTTGTGTGTGTTTTGCCTTAGTTTTGCACACAAACACCCACCATCACACCTTTTCTTGGAGCTGAGGCCCTTGAGAGTTGGTTTTGGAGTTTTGGAGCTGGTTTGAGCTTGAAGAACCAGCTGGTCCACCATTGGTGAAGAGGGTCTACAAGGGTAAGAAACTTGTCCCTTTATTTCCCATTTTTGCATTGCATTTTTGCCTACCTTGCATCTGTTTTTGAGCTTTATGTATAACATATAAAAGTTCTAATTTTTAGCGCTCTAAATAGTTGGTTAAGGTTGCTTTAAGCTTTGGGGTTGTTTGACCCCTCCTAAGCCTTGAAAGGCTCCATTTTGTGCCATTTTGGTTGAGCTCCGGGACCATTGTGTTTGGGCCTTCTCACCACTAAAATCTTGAGGGATTTCAGTGATGAGGATGGTGCCTTGAGGTGCTAGAAAGGAGAGGGCCACCCCCTCTCCTTGTTGTCCTTGAAAAGGGCCTTTTTTTGCCTCTTGAGGGAGCATCTAGTCTAAGTGTGTGTTAGCCATGCCTTAGCTGATTTTCATGCTTATTATGTCATAATATGCCTCTGTTTTTAGTTGGTTTGGACACACCTTGCTTGTTTAGCATACATGTCTTGTAATGCCATATTGTAGCCTTAACATGCATCTAGGTTTTGACCCTTATTTTAGCATGTTTTTGGCCAAGCTTTGTGAAGGTTTTGTGTTTATTTTGGCATGCTCAAGTTCTGTTTTTGGTTGTTTTGGTCGACCATGGCATGCTTAGTATAGCCCCTTTGTATTCTTGGCTTGTGAGCCTTAAGTGCATGAACCATGAGCATGCATTATTTGCATTATTTCAATGGTTTGGAACCACTTACCATGTTATTTCAGAGCTTGTAATGTATGCCTTGCATCCATGTTTGCATCCTCTTAAGTGTGCTTGAGAGTTGCTCTTTGTGCCTAAGTGATGGACCATGTTTATATGCATGCTTGTATGTGTATTTGGCTCCATTTCCTTAGTTATTGGCCACTGTTTTGAGCCTAGTTAGGGATGCCTAAATCAGTTTAAGACCATCATTTTCATGATATGGCATGCTTGCCTTGTGCATTGTTGCATACTTGGCCTATTACATGTTATTGCTTGCTTGAAATCATGATGCATTTGGCATGCATTTCATTGGTTAATTTGCTTTGCATTGTTCCTATGCTTAGTCCACTTTACATGTTGTTGCATGTTTGCCACTAGCATAGTTGTCACATGCCTTGCATGCTCATTTTGCATACTTAGCTTCCATGCTTAGATTGCATTGCATTGGCATGCATGCTTGGCCTCTTGAAATGCTTGTGATAGAGGTTGAGCCCCTTTATTTGCTTATGTGCATTGCATTCCAATATCAAAATGCACACTTGATTCTTTGGGCCATCATGCATGGAAATGCGCGATTGGTGGTCCGAGAATCGAGGCCCATCCTCCTTTGAGTCATACACATGATAAGGAGTGTGGTTGGTGCATACATTGCTTGAAATGCATTGCCATGCTATGCTTTGCCTTCTGCTGCTATCAACTGCAGGTTCTGCAGGAAGTTTTGGCCGACCGGCCATATACAGTGCCGACCAGCCATCCATTGTTGGCCGATGGATTCATTTGTGGCCGGTGACCACTCTCCATGGCCGGTGGCCATTCTTCTCAGCCGGTGGTGTTCCAAAGTGTCCAGAAAGCATACCTTGGAGTTGTGCAATTTTCAGAGAAGCAGAGCAGGGAAAGCAGAGGCAACTTGTGCATGGCGGTGGATTTCCGAGCAAACCCGAACACGCATGCATTGGACCCTCTTCCCGAGGCCTTTACTGCTTTCAGTACTTAATTGATTTGCTTAATTAATTAGGTGGTCTGTAATTATTTAATTAGCTTGTAGGTTGATTAATTGTATTATTCTTTCGGTCCCTCCGAGCGAGGGCAAATTTGTAATAAGTGTGGGTGCGTGTGTGTATGTCTTCCAACCCCCACTTCTTTCTCCCTTTTACTTACCTGCTTTCGATGGTTAGTTTAGGGCATGTTTACTTTAGCATACTTTATGCTATGCATGCGTGCATTCATTCATCAGTATTGCATGCGCCGGGCTCGGCGCATCATACTAACTGCATAAAGTATTTCAAATCTAACTTGAATACATGCTACTTGAGCATTTTCACATGTCATTTATAGACTAGCCGAGCCTACTCTTGTGACATTCCGTATGCGTTGCATTAGGCATTTAAACATGGACTTGGATCATGCATGATTGCTAACATGTTCTTGTTTTGGCGCGGAGTACTAGGTGAGCTTTTTATGCTTTAGCATCTCACATGAGTGTGAATGTTAACATGATAGCATGTTTACCATGAGGCTAGATGTTTATTTGATTAACTGTCTGAATGCCTGTGGGTGAAGGTTGGATTGTTTGAGTTGGGACAACTCGTTGAAATCCGTATTTTAGCCTACTTGCGAGTAGCAAATTCCAAAGCGTTTTCCAAACAAACGGATATGCAATGTTTTTGTTCCAAATTAGGCGATCTAGTCTATACTTATTTGTTGCGCGCATAACATAGTAATTCTAGGCTAATAACTGGAATAAGAACGCATAACGTTTTCAAAACAAGATATCACGGTTAGTAGAGGCCGATCTTCGGATCGGGCGAGAGGGGGTGCTCATAGCTGACCTTCCCCAATCGTACCCAAGTTCCCGAGCCGAGGCAAATTTGGTGATGACGGACACATGGCCTTTGGCACCGAGTCAGGGTTTCCTAAATTCCCCCATAAAAAATATTTAGGTGGCAACTCTGTATCTGGCAAAGCAGTCTATGTTTGGCACTTCTTTCAAAATCTGTTTTTTCTCAAAACGATTTGCCGAATTTGGAATCTTTGGTTCAGATTAAGAACCGTAACACAAATTGAGTCCGAACTATAGTGAGGCCCAAGGGCGCGTCTATACTAGGTTGGCCAATGCATCGGCATGGCTATTGTCATCTCGGCTAACCTGAATTAGTCGGCAGTTCTGAAACAAGGCTGACAACCTGATGACCTCCTTTGCGTAGGCTGACATCCTTTCATCTCGAGCTGCGAACTCTCCCGTTGTCTGGTTCACTATAAGTTGTGAGTCACAAAAGACTATTACCTCATCTGCTTGTACTGTTGCTGCCAGCTTCAGTCCTGCAATGAGTGCTTCATATTCTGCTTCGTTGTTTGAGGCCTTGAACCCCAAACGAATCGATTGTTCAAGTATCTGCCCATCTGGGGATACCAGTACTACTCCTGCCCCCGCTCCCTGTCGATTGGAACTCCCATCAACAAACAGTCGAAAGGAGTCGCCGATGTAAATGCTGCAGGGTCTGAGTTTTTCCTCTTTGCTTTGGTCTCTTGCCTTTGGCTGGGTTCTTCCTTGCTTGTTTGGGCATCGTTCATCTTGGCTCAACGGAGCCCGATGTTCGATGGATTCTGGTGTAAACTCCGCCACGAAGTCGGCCAAAACTTGGCCTTTGATTGCTGTTCTGGGTCTATACTCCAGGTCATACTGGCCCAAGGCGACTGCCCATCTGGCTATTCTTCCTGTCAAGTCTCCTTGTTGCAGCAAGGACTTCAAGGGGTGTTCAGTTAGCACCACAATTTTATGGGTCTGGAAGTAATGGTTTAGCTTCTTTGAAGCCATTACTAAAGCCAGTGCCAATTTCTCTAAGGGTAGATACCTTGTTTCTGCATCGGCGAGGGTTTTGCTTACATAGTAAACAACCTTTTGCTCCCCTTTCTCTTCTCGGATTACCACTGCACTTACGGCGTGTTCTGAAACGGCTAAGTACAGGAACAGTTCCTCTCCAGGTTCTGGATTTGAGAGGACTGGAGCCGTGGTCAGATACTTCTTCAGGTCGGCCAAAGCGGCTTCGCACTCCTCGGTCCATAGGAAGTCTGTGGCTTTCTTCACTAAGTTGAAGAAAGGTTTGCACTTGTCCGAGCTTCTGCTGATGAACCTATTCAGGGCTGCGGCCCTTCCAGTTAGCATCTGCACTTGTTTTACCGACGTCGGGCTCTTTAAATCCATGATGGCCTTGATCTGATCTGGGCTGTCCTCAATGCCCCTTCTAATCACTAAATATCCCAAAAACTTACCAGATCCAACTCCAAATGTACACTTTGATGCATCGAGTCGGAGCCGATATGTTTTAAGGATATCAAAGACTGCTTTCAGGTCGGCCAGATGGCCTTCTGGTTCTTTGGTCTTCACGACCATGTCATCGATGTAAACTTCCACCGTTCGGCCAATCAAGTGTCTGAACATCTTGGTTACCAACCTTTGGTAAGTTGCTCCTGCGTTTTTCAACCCGAAAGGCATCACTCTGTAACAGTACAGCCCCTTGGGAGTGATAAACGCAGTCTTCTCTTCATCCGGGGGTACATGGCAATCTGATGGTACCCCCTGTAAGCATCCAGGAAGCTCATCCTTCCATGCCCTGAAGTGGCGTCTACCAATTGGTCAATCTTGGGTAGAGGGAAACTGTCTTTAGGACAGGCCTTATTCAGACTGGTAAAGTCTACGCAGACTCTCCATTTGCCATTCTTTTTCTTCACTACTACTGTGTTTGATAGCCATGTCGGGTAGTTTACCTCACAAATGGCCCTGGCTTCCAGTAGTCTGTCTACTTCCTCCTCTGCTGCTTCGACGTGTACCAACGTCGGTCTTCTCGCTCGTTGGATTACAGGTTTGGCCGACCTGTCAACGTTCAATTTATGGCAAGTGACCTCGAGGTCAATGCCAAGCATTTTGTAAGGCGTCCAAGCAAACACCTCAATATTTGCTCTTAGGAAAGTTTCCAGCTCTTTTTCCTCTTCTTCGGCTAAGCCCGAGCCGAGAAGAAAGAAGTGTTCTTCATCTCCCTCCTGAACGAGGATTTTCTTCAGTGCCTCTTCACTCTTCTCGGCTGGCTCCTTGCCAACATCCTCTAGGACCTCCATGTCCTCGTCTTCGATCTCTGTCTTCTCTGGTTCTTGAATGCTGCAGGTGGATTTCATTGCTGCCATAGAGCAATTCTTTGCCTGCAGTTGATCTCCTCTGACCTCTTCAATCCCATGTTCTGTTGGGAACCGTAATAGTTGATGCAATGTTGAGGGAACTACCCCCATTGCATGCAACCATGGCCTTCCCAAGATGATGTTGTAAGGGGAGGGTGTGTCAATTACGGTGAACTCTGTTGTTATCTTCCTGGTGCCTGCCTGCACCTCCAAGATGGTAGTCCCCAGTGGCCATGTCGACGTTCCATTGAACCCGACCATTGGGCTATTGGATTGTTTCATATCATCTGGGTAGAGGCCGAGCTCCTTATAACATCGGACGTACATGATGTCACAAGAGCTGTCTTGGTCAATCAGGATGCGCTTTTGTGATACCCATGTTCTGTATTATGTTAATTGGTCCCTAATACGTATGTGATTATATGTTTTGATATGATTTTGTGTACCATTATGTGGATATATGTGATTTTGGGATTCTATCTGTTCATCGTAGGAATATCTGTTTGAATAATCCGCTTCGGGAATTAAATTGAGTCTGGTCAATTTAAACTGATTAAATTGATAAATTAAGTGCCCTATTATTTTATATTAAAATATTTGTTAGTGGGGCTTGTTGTATATTAGCATTGCACCCTCTTTTAGCTCTCTTAAACTCAAAATCTGAGTTAGACAATTGAGAGTGAGAGAGAGGCCGGCCATAGTGAGAGAGAGGAGGAGAATTGTGCATTTTAGCTTGAAGCTTGGGAACTTTGGAGGTTTAGCTCAAGAATTGTCTAGAGCTTGAAAGATCAAAGCTTCTAGGTAAGTGAACTCATGGATTTTTGTTGTAAATGTGTAGATTCAAGTGTGTTTGATGATCAAGAACATGAGTTAGCTTGATGTTAAGGAAATGGAGTTGTTTGTGTTCAATTGATGGTCAATGAAGGCATGCATGTATATAATTGTTGTAGAATTGCATAATCTAGCATGTATTGAGTTGAACATGGAAGTAAAGGTGTTAAATCTTACATGCAAGCATGCTTTTGTTGTATTCCATGAGAATGAACACCATTTGTTTGGTTTGGGTTGGAAATGAGGTCAAAAATTAGCATGCATGTTTGAATAATTATGAGATGAGCTTGAATGCATGATTTTACCATATTAGAATGAGTTTTGGGGCATGCATGTGAATTATTTGTGAATTGAGCCTCATTGAGTTGTAATTAGGGGTCTATACCATGTTAGGACAATTACATTTGAGATTTGAGCCATTGCATGCAAGAATTGTAGCTGGAAAATTGTTTTGGAGCTCAAGAACACAATCTGGGAAACCTAGAATTTGGATGTCCGCTCGAGCGGGGGAATGTCCGCTCGAGCGGGGATTTCGAGCTCCCAGTATTTTGTTCTTGCAGGCATGGTGTCCGCTCGAGCGGGGAAGTTCACGCTCGAGCGAGGGATCATGGAGGATGAACTTCCGCTCGAGCGTCCTAGTCCACGCTCGAGCGTAAAAATGACGCATCCAGTACTTTTTGCAGACATAGCGTCCGCTCGAGCGGGAAAGGTCACGCTCGAGCAGGGATCTATGTTGAGAGGCCATCCGCTCGAGCGCTATATTGGGCGATCGAGCGCAATTTCCACCTATCCAGCACTTTTGCAGGCCTTAAGGGTCCGCTCGAGCGGGGAAGTTTACGCTCGAGCGGGGACCCTGATTTCTGAAATTTCGCTTTCTCATTTCGTGTTTCGTTTTCCGTTCTCTTTCACTTGCAAGCACTCTTAGGCATGTGTTAAGCATTGTAAATGAGTTAATGAGATAAGAATATAGCCTAAAGAGGAATATGTGAATTAAAGAACGAATTAAGCTATTAGTGACCCTTTTGTGTTTGTGAAATGTGTAGGGTCGAGCTCCAGGGCAAATCCACAAGCCGATCACTGTGAGTAATATCGATATTTGAATGCTTGTGAATGTCCGATTGTTTATTCCCTTATAAGCTTACGAATTGCTAATTGGGATTGTGGATGTAAGTTAAACATGAATGAACCCAAGGTCGTTTTGATAAACATGAATGGACCAAAGGTCGTTTTGATAAACATGAATGGACCAAAGGTCGTTTTGTTAAACATGAATGGACCAAAGGTCGTTTTGTTAAACATGAATGGACCGAAGGTCGTTTTGTTAGACATGAATGGACCAAAGGTCGTTTTGATAAACATGAATGGACCCGAGGTCGTTTTGACATGAATGAGTGGGCCGAAGGCCGTTCTGACATAAATGAATGGGCCAAAGGCCGTTTTGATACGAATGTGTGGGCCAAAGGCCGTTTTGACATACATGATTGGGCCAAAGGCCGTTTCGACATAATCGAATGGGCCGAAGGCCGTTTTGACAAAATGGAAATCTGAATGGGCCAAAGGCCGGAATGTTTGGAACTGCAGTCACTTGACTTGTGTTTAGTTGTATATATATCTGTTAAATAGAAATACAAATTGGGCCCAAGGCTGTTTGGAATATGTTGTTTCACAATGTTATGTAAATGCTATATTTGATATTATTCACTGGGCTATCGCTCACTCTCATTCATGTGTTTGTAGGTGAGCCAAGAGACACACAAACCCAGCCCCAGTGAAGTCTGCCAGGAACAACGTGAATTTTGAGGAGTCAACCTTGTGTCTCACGCACGAGACCCATCCTTGCCATTTTGTTATGTATTTACACTTTGTCTTGTTGGCAAGGGCCTTGTGTATGTCTGTACATAGTCTGTTATAGGTTGACTCGTTTGGATGATCCTGTCTGTAATGAATTTTGTGATATGGTACTTTTGACGTGGGTTATTAATGTATCTGTGTATGGTTTGCTTGATGTGCATATAAGCACGGCTCTATGGATAAAGTTTTAAATTTTTACTTTCGTTTGGCCCCTTTACTCTGATAAATTATGTCTGTTTTGATATGAGGCCGTAGGTAATCACAGGATTACTGGCCGGTTATGTCCTTAACCCATAGGGGCAGGTTCGGGTCATGACAGAGTGGTATCAGAGCACGAGTTAATAACTCACACACTTGTCCAAAAAGAGCAATAAGCGTCTAGATGAGATCTAGGATACATTCATGTGATAAATATGAAATTGGAAGCATTGATTATGTGCTTAAATGTTTTGATACGAACAGTTATATATATTGTAAGTTGAGAACTACTTGCATTGCAAACTATCTGAACATATGTGCTTCTTAGTATATGCATGCTTGTGTACCTTTGTATGAAATGTAATGCAAGTTTAATCAGATGGTGAGAACCAGAGGTGATGAGATAGAGGAATCTTCTACTGCCAGACTGGACAGAATGGAAAGAATGGTTCAGGAAATGGCAGAGGCTTTGAGACAGCAATAAGAGTGGCAACAACAGTGGCAGCAACCACACCCGCCACCTCCACCTCCGGCACCACCCGCGCCAGATAATAAAAATGATGACCGGATTATAGCTCTCACCAAGGAATTCAAGAAAATGAAACCACCACAGTTCCACGGGGGACTAGATCCATTGAAAGCCGAAGCGTGGGTCCTCGGCATTGAGAAACTATTTGAAGTGTTCCCCTGTTCAGAGACTCAGAAAGTGCTTCTAGCCACTTTTATGCTAGAAGACGAAGCAAGAAGATGGTGGATGTTGATGCGAGAAAATCATAAGGATGTTGACTGGGTGAAATTCTTAGAAATATTCTATGACAAGTACTTCCCGCAGTGTGTTCGGGATAGGAAAGTGGCCGAGTTCATAGACCTCAAGCAAGATAGCATGACAGTGGCTGAGTATGAGGCCAAGTTCACTGACTTTGCCAGGTTTGCACCACATGTAATTGACACGGACTATAAGAAAGCAAGACATTTTGAAGGTGGACTCCGCAATGACATCCTAGAGCGGGTGAACGTCCTAAAGCTGGAGACTTACATTGGGATGCTTGACAGAGCCATTATATCAGAGACCAACATAACTAGACAAGCCAAGCCAACAACAGAGTGGAAAGGTAACAAAAGGAAAGGCTTCTTCTCAAAGAAGAAATTTTCAAAAAAGCAAAACACGGGCTCCTCAAATACTTCAAATTCTTCCCGAGACACAGCTCCCATGTGCAACATCTGTAGTAGAAGGCACCGTGGAGTCTGTTACCGTGCATCAGGAGCCTGTTTCAAGTGTGGGAAACAAGGACATATAGCCCGAGAGTGTAATCAGAACAGTGGGAAACTAGCAGCTGGTTCAACTGCATCAGTTCCAAAGCCGGGAAATACTTTGAGATCTGCTACTACTGGGGAGACAGTGAGACAGGGGAGAGTTTTTGCGCTGGTCCTAGGTGATACACGGAATGCCAATGCTGTTGTCTCAGGTACTATTTCAATATGTAAGCAGGATGCCTTTGTAATAATCGATTCTGGATCAACACACTCATCTGTGACATATACATTTGCATCTAGACTAAATAGACCCCTAGAGTTATTACCATATTTGTTGTGTGTGTCTGCTCCATCGGGGGAATCTGTGTTATGTGACTATATATATCGATTTTGTGACATGTACATTGAGGATGCTACCCTATATGTAGATTTGTTGCCCTTGAACTTTAGACATTTCGATGTAATTTTGGGCATGGATTGGTTGACCAAGTATTGTGCCACCATAGATTGTGTGACAAAAAGGGTTGTATTTAAACCACCAGGACAAAAAGAGATTGTGTTTGTGGGAATGGGGTAGTGCCTCCACCTTATTTGATATCTGCAATGAAAGCATGTAAATTAATCAGGAAGGGGTGCCAGGGTTATTTTGTGCTATGTGTTGTCTGAACAATCTGAGAATGTTGAATTGAATGATATTCCTATTGTTAGAGAATTTCCGGATGTGTTTCCGAATGAATTACCAGGGGAATTAGTAGACAGGGAGATAGAGTTCACTATTGAGACCATGCCAGGCACCCAGCCTATTTCTATTCTAAGGCTCCTACAGAATGGCTACCCGCTGAAATGAAAGAGTTGAAAGAACAATTGCAAGATCTGCTTGGTAAGGGGTTTATCCGACCTAGCACTTCACCTTGGGGTGCACCGGTGCTATTTGTGAAAAAAAAGGATGGTACTTTGCGTCTATGCATCGATTATCGGGAATTGAACAAGGTAACCATAAGAAAAATATCCCTTACCCGTATTGATGATTTATTTTGACCAGTTGCAGGGATCACAGGTGTTTTCTAAGATTGATTTGAGATCCGGGTATCATCAACTGAAAGTTACAGGCGAGGATGTTTGAGAAAAACCGCATTCAGACGAGGTATGGTTATTTTTGAGTTTCTTGTTATGCCATTTGGAGTGACTAATGCTCCGGCAGCATTTATGGACCTAATGAATAAATTTTTAAAACCTACCTTGATGAGTTTGTTGTAGTCTTCATTGATGACATTTTGATATACTCTAAAGACAAAGACTTGAACATGAACATCATTTGAGGACTGTTTTACAAATACTTCGGGAAAGGAAATTATTTGCCAAACTAAAGAAATGTGGAGTTTTTGGTTGGATGAAGTTGTTTTTCCTAGGGCATGTGATCAACAAGGAAGGAATTTCAGTGGACCCGCAGAAAATAGAAGCAATTGTGAATTGGCCTACACCGACCAATGTGACAGAAGTCCGTAGCTTCATGGGCTTAACTGGGTACTACAGGAGGTTTGTGAAAAAATTTTCGAAACTAGTTGTGTCTCTTACCCAATTGACACGTAAAGGGCAACCATTTGAGTGGAGCAGTGAAAGAGAATCAGCCTTTCATGAATTGAAGACGAGATTGACTACTGCACCAATTTTGACATTACCTTCAGGTACGAAAATTTCGTGATTTTCAGTGATGCGTCTTATAATGGTTTGGGTTGTGTGTTAATGCAGAACGGAAAGGTTATTGCTTACGCCTCTCGACAGTTGAGGCCACATGAGAAGAATTATCCAACACATGACCTAGAGTTGGCCGCGGTTGTTTTTGCTTTGAAAATCTGGCGGCATTACTTGTATGGGGCAAAGTGTGAAGTCTACACGGATCATAAGAGCCTGAAATACTTCTTCATGCAGAAAGAGTTGAATATGCGTTAGAGAAGATGGCTAGAACTGATAAAAGACTACGATCTAGAGATTCAGTATCACCCAGGAAGGCTAATACAGTGGCTGATGCTTTGAGTAGAAAATCAACAGGGAGTATGGCTTGCTTGCTTACTGAGCAGAGGGAGATTTTGCAGGACTTTGAGAAGTCTGAAATTGAAGTGGTGGTATGTGAACATGGCGGATTGATAGCCGCCATTACAGCCGAGCCGACGATCATTGATGAAATCAAGCAGAAACAGAAAGAGGATGAGTTCCTTAGAAAGGTAATTGATGAATTTGAGACGAGTCCAAAAGCAGAATTCAGCATTGAGAATGAACTGTTGAAATTCCGAAACAGAATGTGTGTCCCTGATATCCGGAACTAAAGAAGAGAGTTTTAGATGAAGCCCACAGATCTGTATTTGCTATGCACCCCGGCAACAATAAAATGTATCGGGATTTGAAACAAACCTATTGGTGGCCTAAGATGAAGAAAGAGATTGCAGAATATGTGTCCAAGTGTCTTCAGTGTCAGCAAGTTAAGGCTGAACATCAGAAACCAGGCGGTCTACTTCAACCTCTCCCTATTGAATGGAAGTGGGAACATGTGACTATGGATTTTCGTTGTTGGCCTACCTCGGACTTCTCGAGGTATGGATTCTGTTTGGGTAGTAGTTGATAGACTGACTAAATCTGCACATTTTCTGCCTGTCAAAACTACATTTACTGCTTATAGATTGGCTACCATTTATGTTGATGAGATTGTCCGTTTACACGGTGTTCCAGTATCTATTGTATCGGATAGAGATCCGAAATTTGTGTCTAGATTGTGGAAGAGTTTGCAGGAAGCTATGGGAACAGAACTAAGATTCAGTACTGCATTCCACCCACAGACAGATGGGCAGTCAGAACGAACGATACAAACCTTGGAAGATATGCTTCGCATGTGTGCTTTAGATTTTCAGGGGAGTTGGGAAGACTACTTGCCACTTGCAGAATTTGCTTATAATAACAGCTTCCACTCCAGCATCGGTATGGCACCATACGAGGCTTTGTATGGTAGGAGGTATAGATCACATATTTGTTGGATAGAGGTCGGGGATAGAGCTTTGCTTGGGCCAGAAATTGTGCAAGACACTTCTGAGAAAATCAAGACTATTCGCCAAAGGCTCAAAACAGCTCAGGACCGACAAAAGAATTATGCAGACGTTCGGAGAAGACCTCTTGAGTATGAGGTTGGTGACCATGTGTTCATCCGTGTTTCTCCGATGAAAGGCCAAGTCAGATTTGGGAAAAAGGGCAAGTTGTCGCCCCGTTACATCGGACCGTTCCAGATTCTGGAGAGACTTGGTCCAGTTGCTTATAGAGTTGCTTTGCCACCGGGATTTGAACAAATCCACAATGTGTTTCATGTGTCGATGTTGAGAGGTTACCTCCGAGACCCGTTCCATGTGATTGATTATCACCGGGTTGCTATTGATGAAAATATGGAATACGCGGAATGGCCAGAAAGAATTGTTGACCGACAAGTGAAAGAATTGAGGAACAAGTCCATCCCAATGGTGAAAGTAAATGGAAAGAGCACTATGGACGGATGCCACGTGGGAAAAAGAGGAGGAAATGCGACTACGCTATCCACATTTGTTTCCCGACGAAGGTAACTTAAGTTTGGAGGACCAAACTTCCTAAAGGGGGAGACTGTGATACCCCTGTTCTGTATTATGTTAATTGGTCCCTAATACGTATGTGATTATATGTTTTGATATGATTTTGTGTACCATTATGTGGATATATGTGATTTTGGGATTCTATTGTTTCATCGTAGGAATATCTGTTTGGAATAATCGAGCTTCGGTGAATTAAAATTGAGTCTGGTCAATTTAAACTGATTAAATTGATAATTAAGTGCCCTATTATTTTATATTAAATATTTTGTTAGTGGGGCTTGTTGTATATTAGCATTTACCTCCTTTAGCTCTCTTAAACTCAAAATCTGAGTTAGACATTGGAGTGAGGAGAGGCCGGCATAGTGAGAGAGAGGAGGAGAATTGTGCATTTTAGCTTGAAGCTTGGAATTTTGGAGGTTTAGCTCAAGATTGTCTAGAGCTTGAAGATCAAGCTTCTAGGTAAGTGAACTCATGGATTTTTGTTGTAAATGTGTAGATTCAAGTGTGTTTGATGATCAAGAACATGAGTTAGCTTGATGTTAAGGAATGGAGTTGTTTGTGTTCAATTGATGGTCAATGAAGGCATGCATGTATATAATTGTTGTAGAATTGCATAATCTAGCATGTATTGAGTTGAACATGGAAGTAAAGGTGTTAAATCTTACATGCAAGCATGCTTTTGTTGTATTCCATGAGAATGAACACATTTGTTTTGTTTGGGTTGGAAATGAGGTCAAAATTAGCATGCATGTTTGAATAATTAAGAGATGAGCTTGAATGCATGATTTTACCATATTAGAATGAGTTTTGGGGCATGCATGTGATTATTTGTAAATTGAGCCTCATTGAGTTGTAATTTGGGGGTCTATACCATGTTAGGACAATTACATTTGAGATTTGAGCCATTGCATGCAAGAATTGTAGCTGGAAAATTGTTTTGGAGCTCAAGAACACAATCTGGGAAACCCAGAATTTTGATGTCCGCTCGAGCGGGGGATGTCCGCTCGAGCGGGGATTTCGAGCTCCCAGTATTTTGTTCTTGCAGGCATGGTGTCCGCTCGAGCGGGGAAGTTCACGCTCGAGCGAGGGATCATGGAGAATGAACTTCCGCTCGAGCGTTCTAGTTCACGCTCGAGCGTAAAAATGATGCATCCAGTACTTTTTGCAGACATAGCGTCCGCTCGAGCGGGGAAGGTCACGCTCGAGCGGGGAGCTATGTTGAGAGGCCTCCGCTCGAGCGCCATATTGGGCGATCGAGCGCAATTTCCACCTATCCAGAACTTTTGCAGGCCTTAAGGGTCCGCTCGAGCGGGGAAGTTTACGCTCGAGCGGGGACCCTGATTTCTGAAATTTCGCTTTCGCATTCTGTGTTTCGTTTTCCGTTCTCTTTCACTTGCAAGCACTCTTAGGCATGTGTTAAGCATTGTAAATGAGTTAATGAGATAAGAATAAAGCCTAAAGAGGAATATGTGAATTAAAGAACGGATTGAGCTATTAGTGACCCTTTTGTGTTCGTGAAATGTGTAGGGTCGAGCTCCAGGGCAAATCCACAAGCCGATCACTGTGAGTAATATCGATATTTGAATGCTTGTGAATGTCCATTGTTTATTCCCTTATAAGCTTATGAATTGCTAATTGGGATTGTGGATGTAAGTTAAACATGAATGGACCAAAGGTCGTTTTGATAAACATGAATGGACCAAGGTCGTTTTGATAACATGAATGGACCAAAGGTCGTTTTGTTAAACATGAATGGACCAAAGGTCGTTTTGATAAACATGAATGGACCCAAGGTCGTTTTGAGACATGAATGGGCCAAAGGCGTTTTGACATAAAATGAATGGGCCAAAGGCGTTTTGACATGAATGAGTGGGCCAAGGCCGTTTTGACATAAATGAATGGGCCAAAGGCCGTTTTGATACGAATGTGTGGGCCAAAGGCCGTTTTGACATACATGATTGGGCCAAAGGCCGTTTTGACATAATCGAATGGGCCGAAGGCCGTTTTGAAAAATGGAAATCTGAATGGGCCAAAGGCCGGAATGTTTGGAATTGCAGTCACTTGATTTGTATTTAGTTATATATATATCTGTTAAATAGAAATATGAATTGGGCCCAAGGCCGTTTGGAATATGTTGTTCTACAATGTTATGTAAATGCTGTATTTGATATTATTCACTGGGCTATCGCTCACGCTCATTCATGTGTTTGTAGGTGAGCCAAGAGATGCACAAACCCAGCCCCAGTGAAGTTTGCCAGGAACAACATGAGTTTTGAGGAGTCAACCTTGTGTCTCACGCACGAGACCCGTCCTTGCCATTCTGTTATGTATTTACACTTTGTCTTGTTGGCAAGGACTTTATGTATATTTGTAGATAGTCAGTCATGGGTTGACTCGTTTTGGATGATCCTGTGTGTAAAGAATTTTTGGAACTGTACTTTTGATGTGGGTTATTAACGCATCTGTGTATGGTTTGCTTGGATGTGCATATAAGCACGGCTCTATGGACAAAGTTTTAATTTTTACTTCCGTTTGGCCCCTTTACTCTGATAAATTATGTCTGTTTTGGTTTGAGGCCGTAGGTAATCACAGGATTACTGGCCGGTTATGTCCTTAACCCATAGGGGCGGGTTCGGTCATGACAGTTTACTTGGCATTCCCCAACCTGGAGGGATACTAACCAAGGCATATTATGCGGATGCTGAACATCTCAAGGTGGGCTTCAGCAAAGGACACTATTTTGTCCTTGGCACTCTTCTGCGGTGCCTCTGTTCCGACTTGGTAGATTATGTTGTAAGTGCTTCACCTTCTAGGTTCTCCCCCTGATTCGTTTTCGCTGACTTTCGAGTGTATTACATTAATTACCCGAGGTCCTCCTGCCTGAGGTTGCTGTGGTGGGGGAGGTGGAGCAGCTTGTGCCTGAGGCAGTCTTGCCTGTTCTTCCCTTGTTCTGGCCTCATCGACAAGGTCTCTCAGATGGCCTTGTCTCACCAGGTCTTCCAAGTGTGCTTTCAGGGCTCTTCAACCTTGAGTCATATGCCCGTTTTCATTGTGGTAAGCACAATGCCTGCCAGGTTCCTTTCCATAAATTCTCCTGGTGCCCTTGCTGGTGTTCTGAAATAGGGTTGATTCCGAATTTGATCCAGGACTTTGTGAATTGGGATTCGGAACACAGTTGTCACTGCCTGTGTAGCCCTCAGTTCTGTCTCTTGCTTGTTTGATCCATTATTACCTCGGCCTTGCTTCGGCGAGCCGTTTACTTTCTCTTGCTTTGTCTCCTTAGCTCCCGACGTGTCTTCCTCGGCTCTGGCATACTTCTCGATTCTTGCCATGAGCTCTTCCATGCTTTTTGGCAGTGTCTTTGCCAAAGACTTTCGTAGTCATCTTTTAGGCCGTTTTTGAAAGATATGACCGCCACCTCTTGGTTACACTCTGGTATTCGGTTGAACACCTTGTAGTATCTTTTTGCATAGGCCTTAAGGCCTTCATCCTTGCTGATCTTCGGAGCCATCAATGCATCCACCCTCAATGGCTGCAGTTTGTTTGTTACGAACCTGGCCACAAACATCTCGGCCAGGCCTTCCCAAGTCTTCACGCTTCCCTTTGGTAGTTTGTGGAACCAATCCGATGCGATCTCCCCGAAGGAAGAAGGGAATACTTTACAGAGCAACGGCTCATTCCCACTATATAATGCCATTGAGTTCAAGTATAATCCAACGTGGAAGTTGGGGTCTGACTTACCATCGTATATTTGAAACCTCGGCATACTGAATCTCTTCGGTGCCTCAAACTTGTCCAACTCCACCGAGAATGGTATCCTTGGTTTATCTGGGGAATTTACCTCGGCGTAGGCATTCTGTTGCTTCCTCTTGAGGTAATCTCTTAAGTCCTCTTTTGTCCGCCCAGGAGCTCGGCTATCTCCTGCTTTCAATCTTTTTGGTGCACTGCTTTCAGCTTCGTGGTGAATCCTCTTCGACTTTTCTCTATTAGTTGAGTGAAAGCACAACGCCTGCCCCTAAACATGCCGATGTTCTTTGGGGTCTGCCTCTTTTGCGCGATGTGTCCTCCGTGATTCTTCTTTTCTTCACTCTCCTCATCCGACTTCTCTGGAAGGTCGGTGAGAGTGTCTTTCGCTTCTGGTGTGCTGAGGGGCTACGGGGATTGTTTTCTGCCCTCCCTTCTGGGCATTGGTCGTTGGGATTGGCGTGTCCTGCAGCGGGTATGGCGGCTGCATGACGTTATTTTGCATCATGAAATTGACGACGGATTGCAGGTCTACCAATTTGTTTGCCAGCTCTTTCACTTCTTCGTCCCTTTGCAGGCACCTATCCTTCCATACCTGGAGGTCGGCCTCGTTGTAGTATCCACTTCGATCTGGTTTCTTTGGTACGTCGCCAGTCTGGCCGACGTCTTTTACTTCGTGATTCTGGTCATGAGTTTTCCGTGTTGCACTTGTCTCCTTCGATATCAAGGTCAATAGGTCTCCCACTCCCAGCAGGAGTGTCGCCCCCAATCTTTTCCTTCTGTCCGTTACTGGCCATCTATTGTTCTTTCTTTCCCACAGACGGCGCCAAATTGTGTGAGTGATTTTCTGACCACACTGCCCAACTTAGTATTATGTTAGAGAGCACTGGCAGAATAGGTGACACCTGGCTGACCTGCAACAGAAAGAGAAGATCCCGGCGGTGGTTCGTCCACCCGAGGGCACTCTGACGATCAAGTCAGTATATCTCTCAAAGATAATCAATAGTGCTAAATTCACTATTCAGAGTATAAATTGCGTACCTTAGACCCATCAGGGGTGCCTCTCTTTTATAGTTAACTCAATCCTTGTCCCACTAGAAGTGTAGCTTCAATGGACTCTTGCTCAGTGCTTATCCTGGACTCCCCAAGTGATAAAGATAAACTCCCTAAGAGCTTTATTCTTATCTATGCTAAAGTCCCCTTATCACGCTAGGACTCTTGTGCCCTATCCGCTTATCTCGGATTCCGACATCTTCGGAGATAACCTCGGCCTTGCTGAGATCACCTCGGCGTCATCACCAGGACACGTGGTATATTTGTTGTGTTGGATAGCTCGGACCAAGCACTCAATCCATGGCTAGAATTGTTGGATGAAATGTATCGATGATTTATTTAAATGGTAATTTGTGTAATAGATGTAACTTTATGAAAATTTTCTTTATTTGTTAGAAGATTTATGAGAATCCTCATATCATGTAGTAATTTTATATATTTTTAAACGTTACTCATAAATTTCAAACATGACGCATTATAAAAATGTATGTATACCAGAACTATGTGAATCTATTTTGTTGGTTAAAGCCATGGATAAAACACTGAGAAAATTACACCAGTGGTCCCTATATTTTATCTATTGTCATTTTGGTCCCTATACTTACAATTAACCCAATTTTGACCCTTAATTTTAAATTTTCCGTCAATTTGGTCCAATTGATAATATTGTTGGTGTATTTAAAAAAAAAAAATTATCACTATATTGGTTAAGATTACTTTACTAAATTTGATAAGTCTAAATTTTACCCTTAAAATATGACATATAACACTCTGCATATTTTTCATTAAAAAAAAATGCTAAGAGTTATAACCAATTGGACCAAATTGAGACAAAATTGTAAATTCAATGTCAAAGTCGAGTCCTATCTATAAAAAAAAAAAAAATGTCAAAGTCGAGCCAGTTCAAATTATGGGAACTAAAATAACACAAAACTAAAATACATGGACAACCGTCGTAATTTGCCCTAAACATATTGTCTATAGGAATTTTTGTTTATTTACCAAAACTAATGGGACTGATCAAGCCATTTGGCACACAGTTAGCATTAGAAAATAAAGTGTATTTGATTTATCTTGACAGAAGTTTTGTAATCTACCAAAAAACTATAGTTTTCATTTTTAACATATTGTACATTTCATACTTCAAATAATAACTTGTATATGACACCTAAAGCGACTAAATATGAAATAGGTCGGGATCCAAGCCTTGGGCCGGTCCAACCTTCTAAACCCAAATGGGTCGGACGAACATGTGGGCAAGGCAACTAAGCCCAACTTCACTATCAACAGTCCACCCAAGTCCACAAGCACTTGGGCGCAGTGGAAAGGCCAGACCAACCGAGATACTGGGCTGGGCCGAGCTGCAGGACTCAATCCAAGGGCCGAACTGATGCACCGAATCCATCACCAACACCAAGGTGGGCCGAGTCCAAACAAGGACATCTGAGTGGACCAGCCCATCTCTGTAATAGTCCCGCAAATGGCCGAGTTGAGGCGCAACGAAACCAGGCCGAGGCACAACAGTATCGAGCTGGGGAAACCTCTTGGAGAAACGTGGAAGCTGTGGGTATATGCATGTGCAAGTTGCCACCTCAGCTGGTCCCCTACACCTAGAATCATGGAAACGGTTAAACCAGAGGAATGTGGTTTGTTATCAGCATGACAACAATGAGTATAAACACCTCTTGATAACTACTAGATGGTCCCCCACCGAAGGCCATGCTAAAAGAAAACTGGGTAGCACCAAAGCTCCATGAAACCATCTTGCAAAACAAGCAAGGAACTCTATAGATACTCCACAAACTTCACATTGAAGGTAACTGAACTGATCTAAGCTGAACCACATTTACTACAAACTAAACACTCTTCTCCGATCACTGATTCCCACACCGGAGGGGTTATCCAGCCAACCCTGGCCGGGCAGCTCTTACAGTGCTTCTTCCTGCAGGGACCACAATCCTTGAATAGTCCAACCGAGTGCGGAGCTCCGATCCACTTTCATCTAGTGCGGTATCCGGTACGCACAATTGGTGCGGTGAGCGTGGACACTCTGTTTCTGAGCTCTGTACTCGGTTCCGACGATGGGAATTGTAGACGTCCCATCTTTGACACATACCCCGCAGACGGAGAAGACAAAGAACAAAGGCTTGGCACTCCCAACAGTCTTAGAAAAACAAACTGGAAACACTAACCGGACGGACCCGAGTTCGTCGAGCATCGATTGCCCTTTGCTGGAGGTTCTTCTCATCACTTTCTTCTGGAAAAGGATTATAGAGATCGAATCATAGACTCCATGGGAATGGAGATACAAGAGCTAAAAGTGCAACTCAAAAGGGTGTTGGGTGATCCCACGGAGAAGAAGACTGAAGCAGAGCCCTCTCGCCTACGAAAGAAAAACTCTACCAGGGAACCGCTAGTGAAGAAATTTCCCAGAAATGAGTTCGGCCAGCAGAGCCAGCCAATCCCGGTATAAAGTGAGGTGACAAGCAGCCAAACCCGTGGGTCACGCCGGAGAAGGGCAAAGAGGCAGAAGACGCTTAGCCAACAGACTGAGTACCCTCCTCAGGACCTTCGTACTTGGCTGATTGGCAACAAACAGAATGAACAACGTCGAGATCATCTAGACCGTACCATTCACCAGAGAGAGCACCGAGCGCTGGATAGGCTTGTCTCCTCCCCATTCTCCTCGAAAATTGAGGCCATGAGAGCCCCAAAGAAATTCACCCTACCAAAGTTTACATCGTACAATAGGAAGTCGGACCCATTGACGCATATTAGCCATTATAGATAGATGATTGTAGACACCCCATTTTTGACCGTCCTCAAGACTTGGACGTCACCGCTTGAACACTCGGTGATCATCCATGTTCGTGTACGTTCGGAGTTCCCGGAGTCCTCGGCTACGCGCCTTGCCTCAGGACCTCCGAACTCGACTGTTTTGTGTCTGGTTTTGCACCAAACACGTGTGCTTTGCCTTGGAGGGGCAGGGAATGCCTTTTGAGGCATCCCCACACACCACCGGCAGTGGCTAGAGGCCACCGGCTGTTTGGTGTTGCCATCGGCACTATATTGTGCCGGTCGGCACTATTTTGTGCCGGTCGGCACTCTTTATGGCAAAATGACCATTTTGCCCTGCCGATCACTTTACAGCTGTTTTTGGAGATATTTTCAGATAGCTTTGTAGCATTTGTTTCCCCTCCATACACGTGTATGGAGGGATGAGCCCTTTGGTACCTTAGCTTGTAAGCTTTGATTCCTATAAGAGAAGACTCTCTTCTCTTGGCTCAAGGGTTGAAGAAGTTAGACATTTTAGAGAGAAAATACAGAGAAGAAGGTCTGGTCTTAGCTCAAGGAGGCAACAAAACCACCATTGTTGAAGAAAGGCTTCAAGGGTAAGAAACTAGCTCTTTTTACCCCATTATTGCACTCCATTTTTACATAGCTTAGAACTATTTTTGTGCTTGGTGATCAACACATAAAAGTTCTGTTTTTTAGCCCTCTTGATAGTTTATTAAGGGTACTTTGTGCTTTGGGGAAGTTTGACCCCTCTTAGGCCTTGAAAGGCCTCATTTTGGTGCTATTTTGTTGAGCTCCGGGATTTTGGTTCTTGGGTGTCTTCACCACTGAAATCTTGAGGGATTTCAGTGGTGTAGATGATGCCTTAAAGTCCCAAGGAGGAGAGGGCCACCCCCTCTCCTTGATGTCCTTGAAAAGGGCAAATTTTGCCTCTTGAGGGAGCATTGTGCTTGAGTGTGTGTTGAGCATGTATGGACTGTTATTCATGCTTAGGATATCATGATTTAACATTGCTATGTGTTGGTTTTAGTATTTCTTGCATGTTTTGCATAGATGCCTTGTAATGCCTCTTTGGTCCCTTAACATGCCTAGGTTGCTAGCCTTTGTTTCTAGCATGTTTTAGGTTTAGATTCATGAAGCTTGTATGCTTATTTTGCCATGTATGAGGTCTGTCCATACTTGTCTTGGTCGACCATAGCTTCCATTACATGGCTCCCTTGTATTTGGCTTGTTGGCCTTAAGAGTACAAGTGTGTAGCATGCCTTTGTTTTGCGTCTTTTTAATGGTTTGGAACCATCTAGCATGTCATTTCAGTCCCTCTGGGGTGCTTGTATGCTTACCTTCGTTGCCTCTTTAATGCTTTAAAAACATGAGTTGTATGCTCCATGTTTTGGTCATTTTGCATGCCTCCATGATTGAGCCTCTTAGGTGCCATCTAGGTGCGCCTCTAGCCTTGTTTAGGTCTGCCTTTGACCTGTTTTGAGTCCCCTTTGCCTTGTGAGGCTTGGTGGGTTTGGCCTTGGCTTAAGCCTCCATGGCTCGCCTCAAGTACTTAGGCCGTTTGCATGCTTTGTTTGGTCTATCTTAAGTTAGTTTGGCACCATGTTTAGCATGATTTTCAGAGCTTACAAATGCATGCTCATTGCCTATGTTTGGTCTCCTTAAGTGTGCTTGAGAGTTGCCATGTTTGTGCCTAAGTGTTAGACCATAATTGCATGCATGTGTGTGTATTTTAGCCTTCATTTTTGGGCACTTTAGCCACTGATTTTGGGCCTATTAGGGGCTGCCTAATTCATGATTAGGTCCCCCTTTTACTTGGTTTGTATGCTTGCCTTGTATGCTTGCTTGTATGTTTGCATAAATGCCTTGCACTGTCCATATTGCATATAGATAACATGCTCAGGGTTGCATTGCATCTGCATGCATGCTAGGCCTCTTGAAGTGAAGTTTGATGGAGGTTTGGCACCCTTATTTGATTCTATGGATTGCATGCATTTGAAATCAAAGTTGCATTCTTGGTTCTTTGGGCCATCATGCATGGAAATGCGTGATTGGTGGTCCGAGAATCGAGGCATATCTTCCTTTGAGTCACTAGTATGATAAGGAGTGTGTTTAGTGCATACATGCTTTGAATTACATTGCCATGCCAGTATTTGCCCTCTGCTGCTGTGAGTTGCAGGTTCTGCAGGCATTCAGTGCCGGCCGGCAGTTTTTAGTGCCGACCGGCAGTATATTTGCAGCCGATGGATCAATTTAGTGCCGATGAGCTCAATACACTGCCAGTGGGAATTTTGTGCAGCCGGTAGAGATCTCCAGTACCTAAGGAAGTATTCCTAAGACTTTGGCAGTCTTCAGAGAAGGAAAGCAGGGAAAACAGAGGCAAGCTAGGCATGGTAGTGTAATTCCGAGCGGAATCCGAGTGCGCGTGCATTGAGCCCTCGCCCCGAGGCGGTTTACTGTTTTCCTTAGATAAATTAATTTGTTAATTTAATTAATTTGTAATATTTAATTAGCTTGCGTAGTTAATTATTTGTATTATTCTTTCGGTCCCTCCGAGCGAGGGCAAATCTGTAATAAGTGTGGGTGAGTGGTGTGTATGTCTTCCAACCCCCATTTGTTTCTCCCTTTTATTTACCTGCTTATGATGGTAGATTAGGGCACGTCTATTTTAGCATACCTTATGCAATGCATGCGTGCATCCATGCATTTGTCTAAAACATGCACCGGGCTCGGTATATCATACAAACTGCATTGTACTTTCAATTCCAAATTGAATACGTGATAGTTGTAGCATTTCGCGTGCCATTTTAGGGTTAGCCGAGCCTACTCTAAATTGCATCCTTGCCTGTGTTGCATTAGCCACTTAACATGACCTAGGGACATGCATGTCTGCTAACTAGTTTCTTGTTTTGGCACATAGTACGATGTAAGTATCTTACGCTTTAGCATACCACATGCGTGTGAATGTTGCCATGACAGTATGCTTACCATGCGGCTAAGTGCTTATGTGAGATAAACTGTTTGAATGCCTGTGGGTGGAGGTTGGGTTGCTTGAGTTGGAAAACTCATTGAAATCCGTATTTTAGCCTACTTGCGAGTAGCAAAACCCGAAACGCTTTCAAAACAAACGGATATGCAATCATTATTTCCGAATTAGGCAACCTAGTCTATACTTGTTTGCTGTGTGCATAACGTAGTGAATCTAGGCTAATAACCGGTATAAGAGCATGTAATGTTTTCAAAATCGGATATCACGGTTAGTAGAGGCCGGTCTTCGAACCGGGCGAAAGGGGGTGCTCATAGCTGACCTTCCCCGATCGTACCCAAGCTCCCGAGCCAAGACATTTGGTGATGACGGACACGTGGCCTTCGGCACCGAGTCAGGGTTTCCTAAATTCTCCCACTTCAAAAAAAACATTTAGGTGGCGACTCTGTAATCTGGCAAAGCAGTCCATGTTTCGCACTACTTTTCAAAAATCTGTTTTTCTTCAAAACGATTTGCCAGAGTTGGACTCTTTGGTTCAGATTAAGAACCGTGACAATTTGAGTCCGAACTGTAGTAAACCCAATATGAACGGAACGGGACTTAACCCTCCCGGGGCGTTCGGGGACGTCTACAATGATGTCTCTATGGAGCCGAGATGAGGCGCTGATGTGCAAAGTTTTCCCTTCCAGTTTGGGAGAAACCGGACTTCGATGGTTCGATCGACTCCCCGCTGGATCAATTTATGACTGGAAACAGCTCTCCGAAGAGTTCTTAGCCAGGTTTGTCTCTAACACAAAGATCCCAAAAGAGCCAGATACACTGTTCGGTCTTCGAAATGAGCAGGAAGAGACGCTGCGCAATTATGCTAGGAGATATTGGGAAGAGTACAATGACCTGGAGGAAAACGTGTGCAGTGAGCAAATGGTTGTTATGTCTTTCAAACATGGCCTGCGCCCAGAAAGTAAGTTGAGACAATCACTTACCAAGCGCCCGGCCACGGCATTGAAAGATTTGTGTGCCAGGATTAAGCAGTACACTCTCCTCGAGGACGACCAGATCCCTATCGAGGTAACATCAGCAGAACAAACAACTCGGCACAAGAAGAGAACAGACCGAGGGGAACACCTGGGGCTCCCAGTGAATGAGGTGGAAAAATCCAAATCTCACAAAGCAATGGCGACCGTATTCAAAGAACCAATCTATCATATCTTAGAAAAGATCAAAAGAGAACCCTTCTTTGTTTGACCGCCGAAAATGTTGGGAGATTCGGCTCGGCGTAATCAGAAGCTCAGATGCACGTATCACCAAGACAGGAGGCATATGACCCAGAACTGCAGAGCACTGAAGTAGCACTTGGAAGACCTAGTAGCAGCTGGACACCTCGAGGATTACATTGGTCAGGATAAAGTTGTGGCCGAGAAGGGGAAACCGCCACCAGAATCGAACATCGAGAACCCACCTCGGCTAATAATAAATGTGATCCACGGGACAACGACCCAGGAACGCGAAGAAGCATTGAAAGAGGAGATTACTAAGGCTGTGCAAATTCAGCAAGTCATGTCAGTAGAACCCGCATCGAAAAAGGTATGCACAACACCCAAATCCTCCTTTCGCACTGTTTTGTTTACTAGAAAGGACCTAGAAGGCATACAACACCCACATACTGATGCACTGATTATAACTGTGAGAACTGGGAAACGGTTTGACGTAAAATGAGTCCTGGTAGATCAAGGAAGTGCAGCACGTATATTGTATTACGAATTGTTTAGAAAGCTGGGTCTCTCCGAGCAACACCTCATCCCAGCAATAGCTCCATTAGTCGGCTTCAATTCACAGCCAGAATGGCCACTCGGCAGAACAGTGTTTCAAGTTGTGGTAGGAACAAAGACCCTTCAGATAGAGTTTCTAGTCATTAATACACCATCCCCTTACAACGCCATACTTGGCCGTCCGTGGATTCACCAAATGGAAGCTGTCCCTTCGACCTACCACCAGCTCATCCGTTTCCCAATGGAACACGGAGTAAAGCAGATCTCAGGGGATCAAGTTGCATCCAAACATTGCTTCATGGCGGCATTAAAGGCTAAGCAACTTTGCAACCGGGTACAGACAGTGGAAGTAGCCGAACAGCCAGTCTTAGAAGATGTAGGTGGAACCCTAAAGGAAAAGATGGTAGAGGATTTGGAAAAAGTTTTGGTAAAGGAGGATGATCCGAAAAAGTACTTCCTTATCGGTACCTCGCTAGGCGCTGATGAGAAACTTCAGCTACTTGAATTGCTGAGGGAAAATATGGAGGTATTCGCTTGGTCAGCATATGATACTCTAGGGTGTAGCTCGACTTTTCGCGCTCCCTTTCTGAAGAATGAAATAGGCCTTACAGTTCGGACTCCACTTGTGTGTTGGTTCTGATTCTGACTTCACAAGTGCAATGTGAAACAGTGGAAACACAAAAAGAGTCCAAATCCGGCAAATTCTTTTTGGAAAATCGATGTTTGAATCAAATGCCAAAAATGGACTGCTTTGCTAGATATCAGAGTTGCCACCTAAATATTTATGTTTGGGAAATTTAGGAAACCCATGACTCGTGCCAAAGGCCATTAGTCCGTCATTACCAAAGTATCTTGGTTCGGGAACTTAGGTCTGAGAGGGGAAGGTCAATAATTGAACACCCCACTCACCCGATCAAAGATCGGCCTCTACAAATCATGATGTGGTTTTTATGTACAATATATGCTCTTGTTCTGATTATTTAATAAATCCTAAAATTTATTACGTGAAGCATACAAGGTATAGACAAGTTTGCTTAAATTGGAACAATTCAATTTCATGTTTGTTTCTCAAAAAGGGTTTGAATTTGCCACCTCAGGTGGGCTTAATTTGCCACTTAACAAAGTGGGCTTAAAGTTTGTGAATTTGCCACTACAAAGTGGGCTTAAAACGTACATTCGTTAAATCATTCCAATTCAAGCAACAAGCCTTCATCCACAGGCATTCAAACAGTTTATCATTTAAGCAATTAGCCTCATGGTAAGATGCTAAACATAATAAGAAAATTATGTACAAACGGGATGCTAAAGCATAAAAACTCACATATTTACTGACGTCCCCCGAATAGCTACAAAACAAAGTTAGTAAAATATGCATGATTCCTAACTATACAATGTGACAATGCAACACATGTGATATGCAATTTACTAGGCTCGGCTACTAATATGGCATATGAGATGATTTGATCGCATGTGGTCTAAGCATGTATTCAGAGAAGTGTTGAAACGACAATGTGAATTCGAATGATGAACCGAGCCTCAGTGCATGCAATACGAGTGGATGCGAACATGAGTATGTTAAATGAAACATGATGTCCCTAATCTAACCATCATAAGCTGGTAAATAAAAGGGAGAAACACGTGAGGTTGGAAGACATACACATTATTACATATTTGCGCCCTCACGCAGGAGGGGTCCGAATAAACTAACTAGCTAACTAATTACTTAACTAATTATTACAAAACAAATCAATGAACTATGTTAGCTACAACATCACAATTAATTAATTACACTAATGAATGCATTATAAAATTCTAATGAACTAACTACTTCAACTAATTAATTAATTATAAAAGTCTAATTCACTAACTAATTAATTACACTAATTGATTAATTAATTAACTAAACTAATTAATTAATTATAAAAGTCCAATTCGCTAGCTAATTTATTACACTAATTCATTAATTCTAAAAATTCTAACTAAACTAGATAATTAATTATACTAATAAAATTCTAATGAACCTAATTAATTAATCTAAAGAACTAACTAATTAAGTACACTAATTAATTAATTATAAAATGCTAATGAACTAACTAATTAATTCATTATAAAATTCTAACTCTAATTTAACTAAAACTAATTAACTAAACTGATTAATTAATTCTAAAATTCTAATTCAGTAATTGATTATAACATTCTAATGAATTAACTAAATACCTACATGAATTAACTGATTCTAAAATTCTACTGAATTAACTAACACTGATTAGTTAAATTAATTACATTCTAATTAACTAAACTCCTCTAAATGAAACTGCTGCAGCTCCAATAGCAGCTCCACCTTCAGCCCCGGCCATGTCGAGATCGCCTTCCTCTATTTTTTTTCTCTCTCTCTCTTGTTTTCTTTTCCTGTGGGTCGATTTGTAGTGTGAAGAACAAAATGGTGGAAGATGAGACACACCTAGAGAGAGAGAGAGAGAGAGAGAGAGAGAGAGAGAGAGAGCTTCGTGAAGATGCTGCGCTCATCATGCTTTAGCTTGGATGTGGTTCATCTAGAAACTGAGAGAGAGAGAGAGAGAGAGAGAGAGAGAGAGAGATGATGATGATAACGATGATGAAGATTTTGGCTTCTTGCTTGGAGCTGGGGCCAGAACCTGAGCAGGTGGAGCAGCTGGTGGTGGCTCGGCAGTGATCAACTCATGGCTGAAGGCAGTGGCTAGGTTGCAGGTGGTGGCGGAGATTCCGGTTCCGCAGTTCCGCCCATGATCTGTCTCAGATCAAGGAAGCCACCATTGTTTCTGTCTCTCTCCTTTCTTTCTCTCAATATTTTTCCATCACCCTCTGTGCATGTCTCTCTTTACAGCAGCAGCCATCTTTTTTATGGGATCGATCAGAGTATAGACAATTTAGTTCACATATTTTGGATGGGTGTGTTTTCAGTGAGGTAGAAAACGATGAAGAAATTAATGGAATTGTATGTCACTACAACAAAATTGACTTTTTACGGCATGCAATGCATGCCGTAAAAACTCTTTCACGGCATGCACACAAATGCTGTTATATGACATGCCGTGGAAAGTTAAGCATCATTTACGGCATGCAGGTAAAGTTGTAAAAAGTAATAAATTAAACATTAATGACATACTTTGTATGTCGTATATAACTTTTTACGACATTTTTATCATGTCATAAATCATCATACTTTCCATGACATAATTTTGCATGTCGTAGAAGATTATTTTTAATATATTTATGACATACTTTGTATGCCGTATATAGTATTTTACGACATTTTCTTGCATGTCATAAATCATCACTTTTCACGACATAATTTTGTATGCTGTAGAAGGTCATTTTTAATATATTTATGACATGCCTTGTATGCCGTATATAATCTTCTACGACATTTTCTTACATGCCATAAATCATTACACTTTTCACGGCATAATTTTGCATACCGTAAAAAGTTCTTTTTAATATAATATATATATATATAGGAACATGACCTTGCCTAACCGTATGTAGACAATAGCTTATAAAATGCAACCTGTTACAAACCAAGCAGAAGCAACAACTATGAAGTAAGCAAAAAAATCTAATATCCATACACCAAACAACCTGCATACTAACTTTTATCCTCAACTTCTATCATATCAAACTGATAACAATCTCAAACATACAAATCAAAAAAAATATCCAAATCATAAGATTCACTAATCTCCAAATACGACTTTAAACATCCAAAAAGTATAACTACAAATTGTAAATCAATTTCATCAAAGTTTAACTGACTCAGGTCCCACAGGCTGATTCCTTTCATTGAAGTCAATTTCATCACACTTTTGTTTTCCTTTGTCATGCATCTTTAACTTTGATGTCCCCCTAGTTTTCTTCTTTGGTACTTGAGTGGAGTCTACAACTCCTTCCATATCATGTGATTCAATATGTGGAAAAGTAGAACACTCATCTAAAATTCTGAATGATGCATTTCTTCTTTCATCCATTGTCGCAGCAATTATAGCTTCACGCTCTTTTCTAATTCTTTTCTCAGCTTTTTTGAACTCTGTGCAATACATAAGGAAAAATAAGAAATAATGTGGACAACAATTGGTTATAAATTCAATTTTATGTTAAATGAAAAATAAAGTACCTCTCCAATCATCTTGCTAGTTGACAATTTCAAGATTCAACTGTTAATAAGAAAATTTAACAACAATAAATTATGAATAATCAGGCTTAAAAGAAAGGATTCAACTAAACAAAGTAGCTACCATGTATCATACAACTTTAAGTAGTTCCAATAACTCTCAAGGAAAAATATGCACACACAAAACTTGTAAACACTGTAAATTGCACATAATATTCAAGAACTGGTCAAAATTATTAAGAGGCGTCTATGATGAGTTGCCTCACCAATTTACAAGAGATGTACAGTAGTCTCTACCAGATTTTGGGCATTGGCTAATTCTAAGTTCAAAAGAAAATATGGATACTAGCACCAACTGAAAGAGCAATATCTGAAAATGATAATCAATAAGGTGTCAAAACAACAAAATATGATATCTATGTTCCTTTGTACTCACTTTTTTAGTTAAAGGGTGTTTGTACACTATTTGGTTAACAGCTCCTTCACATTGTGTTAGTTTTAGCCAATAGATAATTGGACATTTTTGGTTTATGGGATATCGTTTAATATGATGATAAATTTATGACAGCATGGTAATAGTAACTATTTTTGGTATAGCGGTTGACTATGAAACCTGTTGACTATGGCGCCCAAACCCCACTTGATATACAAATATGCTTATGCATTGTGTATTCTTAAATTGTGGTATTAATCTCTATCATATATGTGTTGTTTTTGTTAATTTCTAGGCATGTTCATTTCTTGTTGTCCATATATATGCGTAATCCATTTTTCCACTGTCTAAATTTTTGGGAATACATTATGTCAGGTTTACATTGCTCATATGAAATAACAATTTTGTGCAGAATCGACTTAGAAATCCATCAATGAGTGGAGGATATTCTTAGCAAGGTTACCAAGCACGTCCACCAACTAGCTGGGCTCCTCCTGGTCCTCCAATGCAGCAACAACCTGGTTATGGTTACATGCAGCCTGGAGCATATCCTAGTCCGACCCCACAGTACAACATGTCTCAGCCACAATACCCTGGTTATCCTTCTCAAGCAGCATCGGGTGGTTATGCTACTGGTTGGGACCAGACAACTGGTGCACCTAATCAGCAGACGGCTCAGGGAGGCACTTACGATTACTATAGCCAGCAAACTCAGCAGCAGCAAGCCCCTGCTGGCACCACAGCACCTACAGATAATACCAGTTATGGTTATGGTCAGCCACCAGCTTCTGGCTATAATCAATATGATGAAAATTCATCACAATTTATGAGACAAGGTTTATATGCACAAAAGCAATCCTGGTTACCGACAATCTCCCTGGAAGATATCTGAAAAAACCACATGGATGCCATAATACGAAATATACTCATGTGTCTCATTCTCATTTCCCTAAATACTCATGTGTCTCATTCTCATTTCCCTAAATAGCATACTGAAAGCTTATTAGACATTAAAAATTAAAACATTACGAGAAATTATAAGAGGCACATTTCCTAATGATAAGCACAAGACAACCCATCCACAGGTCACAAACGGTATGGCCAATATAAAATTTAAAAAACCACAAATTTCAAATCAAACATCAATACATACAACTTTACAAGCCAAACAATAAATCTTTATAAGCCAAACAATAAATTCTTGATAATATTGATTTCAAAGACAGCACAATATTCACCTTACAAGTATATTCACTCATATTAACTTCAAAGAAAATAGCTAGTGAAATTATATAGAAAGGAAAAAATAAAAAGAACGACAAGTAAAAGAGAACTAGTCAAGCCCAATAAGCATTCAGTTATATGAAAATCAAATGTTCCTACTTCGCATTAATCATGCAACACTTCCACACCCTCACAATCCATCCTCACGTAATGCTCATCTTCATCATTAGTATTTGCACCAAGTCTAGATGCATCTAAAGGTGCAGATGGCCTATAGGCATCTTCATCATACATATCCAAATCACGAAAGCCTCTTGAAGGTGCTTTAAGTACAACTTCCCAACTAGATGTATCATTATCCCTCAAATAGAACACTTGTTTTGCATGTGATGCTAGAATGAATGGATCTCTCTCAAATGGATTTCGTCCTTTTTGGATGTTGACCAATGAAAAATTTTCAAAAAAAGATCCCGAATTCGATCCTTGCAACAAAAGTCTTGAGTTTTTAATTTTGTTAATTTAAATCTTAATCCTTTATTGTTTTTAATCTAAGCTATCAATATATTTTCATTAAGTAAAATCGATAAACAAAAAAAAGGAAGATATTTTAGCAGAACAAACCACGAGGAGTCTAAAAGAGGAGAGTCGTAAGCAGAATAAAGTATCATTTCGGTCATAAAATTGAAAATTATAAGATAATTTGAATGAAATGATAAGATCAAATGGAATTTTAGGCAACAGAGAACTAACCATCCTGACATAAACTTTTTTGAAGCCCAGCTACGAAATACTTTGTAAAATGCCTGCACAAGAAAATAAGAGAAAAAGTCCTTTCAATCGTAGTACGCAGATTTTTAAGCACTTGTGAGGATATGCCCATGTACAAAAGAATCCCTGTGAACCATTCTTCTGACAAAACCTAGTCTCAACTCTCAATAAGATTTCAGCTATTGTGAATCACTTATTTCAGCTATTCAAATTTATTCTATGTGCATAACTTGGATATTTTGATCACTGTATAAAATTTCATCAAATTATGACAGCATAGCGAGAATCAGAGAACATGGCAAAGTTCTCAATACCTGCTGGTTTTTCAACATGCGAAAGACTTGACATTGCTTATACAAGCAATGAGAACTAACACTAATGTAATAGTAAAGAATTCTAATGAGTTCAACTACATGGAGCATTTCTTTTTCTTAATTAAAATATATATATTTTTAGTGAAAATGCCCAATCTTTCTCTCCGTAATAAATAAATTAAAGACCTGATAAAATCAACTATTCAATAACCTCTTTCAATAAATATCGATGAATCAAAACTGACCAAAGCTTGATAACTGATCCATCAACTAGAATCGCGAACAATTACATCCACATTATGAGAAATGCATACATTACGAAACGGATTAATAAAATAAAAAATAAAAAAAAGGAATTGAAATAATTGATATAAAATTGAATGAAGATACATGTGGTAATGTGTGTGTATGCAAGAGAGAGAGAGAGAGAGAGAGAGAGCGCGTGAAGAGACCTCTTTGTCGGAGTGGTGAGAAGAGGAGGGCAAAAGGGATGCAGAGGAAGATGATGATGATTTAGAGCCTCCATTCTCAAGGATCCCATGTCCTCCGATAGGTATCAAACGTTCTAGATCTCTATCCTTCTCTCTCGTCCCCATCTCTCTCTCTCTCTCTCTCTGAGATTAGATCAAACGGGGCTGAAGAAGGTTCATTCGATCGGTTGAGAGAGATTAGGGTTTAGAGAGAGTTGAGATCGATACCAGAGAGTGAGTGAGAAAGGGGCTAATGTTTTTCAGTGTTTTGTTTTAGTTATTGTAATATTTGTAATATTTTAAATAAATTTTTTTTTTCTTTTTGAATTCAAATAATTTACATATATTTACTTTTTAATTTTTTTTTAAAACAAAATCACTAAATTCAAAAAAATATAAAATTTAATACATTTCACATATATTATATTTTATTATTTTTTTAACAAATATTTTATTTTTTAGTTGTATTCAGATTAGATACATCTAAAAAGTAAAAAATAAATAAATTATTAAAAGAAAGAAAAATATCAAATCAAGGTAATTTTAAAAAATAATAATTACAAATTAGTAAGAAGCCATATAAATATTAATCATTAAAATTATAAACTTTTTCATGAATGTATAATTTTTTTTCCCCAAAATTCCACTGGGTGCGATTATCCCTTAAAAGAGACACTAAATTATAAAATAATGTATAAATTATTTTTTATATTGTCCTCAATTAGGAAAATTTAAGGTGAGAAGCTTGGTTGGAAATTGTTAACTTTTTTAAATAAAAAAAAAATCGGATTGAAATTTTTTTAATAAAAGTTTTCACGACATGCTAATGCATGCCGTGTAAAGTTATAATATTTTACGACATGAAATGTATGTCATCTTAAGTACAAATATTTTATGACATATTTTTGTATGCTGTGAAAATATACATTTTTTACGGCATGCTTTTGGATGCCATAAAAAAAATTCTGATTATTATTATTATTTTTTTTTTTGTGGAAGTTTTCACGACATGTTAATGTATGCCGTGTAAAGTTATAATATTTTACAACATGAAATGTATGTCGTCTTAAATGCAAATATTTTACGACATATTTTTGTAAGCCCTAAAAACATATATTTTTTACTGCATACTTTTGCATGCTATAAATATATGAAGCAACGACTTACATGGTATGTATGCTGTTATTGATAAAACATTAACGGCTTGCAAAAAAAAAAAATGCCGTAGAATGTACTAACTACGACATGCATTTAATGCATGTCGTAACCATGATGCCGTAAATAGTTAGTTTTGTTGTAGTGTGTGTGTTCGGTTGAGAGAGAGAGAGCCAGAGAGAGTTGTTGATGGGTTTTCTGTGTGTGGGAGTGTTGAGTGTGTGTGTGTTCATGTGCATGTGTCTACTGGGTTTGTGTTGTGTGTGCTGTATGTGTCGTGTGTGTGTGGGAGAGAGTGGCAGTGTGTGTGTATGGAGAACCAGCCTGAGAAAGAGAAGAGAGAGATCAGTGCATGTGTGTGTATGCCGAGATGGAGAGAGGGTAATTCATGCATGTGTGCGTGTAAGTGTCCTCTGTGTTTTTTTTAAGCTTTAGCTCCAAGCTCTTCTTTTCTCCCTCACGAGAGAGAGAGAACGTGCAGCATCAATGATCTCTGTCAATGATCACCCCAGAGAGAGAGAGCACATGCCACCCCATGCGTGTATTTAGCATCACCTCAGCCCATGCATGTGTCTTTGTGTTTTATCAGAGAGAAAGAGGAGAGAAATCAGGTTGTCATCTTTGAGAGAGAGCCGTGGGTTTGGTGTGTGCTGTGTGTGTGAGTGTGTTGTGAATGGTGTCTCCTCTCTTCCTCTCTCACCTTTCTCTCCCTAACCTCTCTCCCCCCAAGCCGAGAGAGAGAGAGAGAGAGATAAGAGACCCAGTGTAGAGACCCTAATTTTTTGTAATTACACTTGAAATCCTGAGCCTTAAGATAATATCATTTTATCCCTAGTTCCGTAAAAGTCTGCGTAAGGGCCCAAGTAAAGAATAATTTCTCCGGGTGTTACCATAATTAAATCATAGAACATTGGAACTATCCTAAAACTTGGTTTTATTTATTTTACCTCATAATTTCTTAATTAACTCACACATTTTATTTTTATTTCTATTTTTTTTTTTTTTGTTCTTTCCTTTATTATTTATTTGAATAGAATACTATTGTTTATTTGGATATATACATAGTTTAAATATATATATATATATATATAATATGTTGGTGGAAAAGTGATTGGATAACAACAAAAAATAAAATAAAATAAAATAAAAATAAATATCTAGCTATTTAGTTTTCTTAGCCATTAAGCTTCTTAGCCATTAAGCTACCTTATATTATATAAATTGAGGGTTTGTCCAAATCCACTCCCACATTTTTCTAAAGCCCAAGGAGAGGGTGAGAGAAGGAGAGTTGGCTCAAGGGAAGGGAGGTAGAGAAGTAAGAAGAAGAAGAAAAAAAAAAAGAAGGGAAAAAGAGAAAGAATTCTTGAAGGTAAGAACATACCTCTTCCTTATTTTCTCCAATCCTTTCATCATCTCATTCTATGGTCTAGTATGCCTCTTGTGTTACAAATTGAAGGTAAATAGGGTGTTTTTGGTGTGTGTGAAGGTGTAGGTATGAAATAGTGCCATTGTCTTGCAAACTTGTGAAATTAGGCACTGTTGGAACTTCTCTAATTTAAAAGAAATATCAAATCTATCTAATTCTCAAATCTGAATTTATTGTAGGATATTTTATGTGTTTAGAGCTTGTGACAATTTTATTAGCTCCTAATTGTGTGTTTTTAGGGCTTGGATAATTTGTTGAAAAATCTGGTCCTGAATCTCTGAAAAACAGTCCACTTTTAGCAATTTTATAAAATTCTAGAAAAATCATCTCATGTTGGTTCTTTTGTCAAAATTAGAACTCTGAGTCCTCTTTCCACCAGATTTTATTTGAGTGAAAACCATCGGGTAGATTGAGAGAAAAGCTAGTTTTCCCAAAGGGTGACAAATCTGGACAGGTTTTCGAATATAGTTTGTAGATGAATTTGTGGAGGGGCTGTGCAACTTTTGAAAATTGGAACTGAAACTAGACAGATTGCATATTGTTTCTGTGCAATTTCAGCCCCTAATTTGACCTAGAAGTATTTTTACCAAAGCGTTCTTGTTAGCCCTGCAGAACCGAACAGTGCTGGAAATTGTGTTATATTATGTTATTTGTCTCTAAATGTTTCAAAGCATTTCTAATGTTTTTTCTTGCCTTACTATACTTATGTATGATGATCATGGGCTACATTTCATTTCTTATGTTTGTCTCATGCTCTTTTATATTACCGAATTACCGAATGTGACTAGCTTGCTTGGCAAAAGATCTAATAAATGGGAAATGGAAAGGGGTTGGTAGTGGGTGACGTTCCCTTGTGCTTCAGAATGATTTATGTATTGAACATGTGAATGGAATTAAAACCAAATGAGTTAAGTCTTGCGCAAGCGGTCTAAGCGAGCCCCTAGGTTGACACGGATGTATTCAGACTCTATGCGGTGGTTTCGGGGTGTAAGCGAGCCCTTTGGTATGGTATGTGCAGGGTGTAAGCGAGCCCTAGGCACGATTTGGTATGGTATGTGCAGGGTGTAAGCGAACCCTAGGCACGATTTGGGTGTAAGCGAGCCCACTTGTTTGGCCGTCCCTTTTGAGGTCCATCAATGTCACTGACCGGTAAATAACCGAGAGGTGGGCATAGGTGGTAAGGTCTGCAAAGCAGCAAAAGGGGGAGTTCTGAATAGTCCGGTGTTCAATCGTTGTGGTTGGGTAGAAGGATCTCTTTGGGGAATTCTAGATGTCTAGTCTAACTACTAATTCATAGAACCTTGTTGTAACATTGTATGTTATGTTACCTATTTTGTTCTGTGTATGGTTGATTGGTTGATAGAAGATATGGGGGTGTGTGTGTTTTTACTGGGCATTCCAAGCTCATGGCGTGTCATGCCAGGTGATGAAGCAAATTACAATGGTGAAGGTTATTTCGAAGGCAAACAGGATGAAGTGTTGGAGCTGTGGTTCATTTGAAGACTTAGACTAGTTGTTTCTTTTCCTTTTGACTTTTGGTTTGGTAATGTTTTGGTAATCCTGTAATGGAGTATAAACGAATTATCTGTGATATTAACTCTAGTTATATATGTATATTAAGATGTTCTGGTTATCTATCCTACTTGTATTGTATTATTGTGCGTATTTAACGGCCCGGAAGTTGGGGCGTTACAGAATGGTATCAGAGCCCTAGGTTCAACCCTTACCCACGCGTTTCGACTTCAAACAATTTGACGATCACCTACAAAGGGAAGTGGTTTTAACTTTGAATTGGGCAACGTGTTTAACATTAGATACAATATAGAAGTAGGAGATACTATTATTTCTACGAGTCTTCTATCGATCGTCATACCCTCATTTCATATTTGTAACCTCTTCAAGGTTAAGTCATTACCATCTGGTCTTACTTTGTATTTTTCAATTATACCATTTGCTAGATTGACAACCTTGTGCCTTGATTATGCCATCTTGTACGAGAATTTTTCTGAAAATTGCAATTTCTTCATTCGGTGATGAATCTTGGATATTCAATTTGAAACGCGGATGGCCGACGCAGTTTCAAGTTAAATATCTAACTTAGTCACTATCTCTATACCTTGACCACATAAAAGCCTTAAATCATAACCCATTCGTATTTTCGACGATCCTTGCATTAATTGATGCAATTACTATAATATTATTTCATCTCCACTTCATATTTTCCTTTTATTAATCCAGTTTTCAAAGTCTTGTAGTTATTATTTTGCCTATAGGTATATATGTGAAGTTGTGTTGTGTGCTTCTCTAGATTTGTTATGTACTACTTGATCTTATTGCTTTAAACACCATAAGATAATTAAACCATAACTTTAAGATTAGTTGATTACCCCTGAGAATTGCCTCCATAATTAGACTCAAACTTATGCCTCACCTCGCACTATGAGCAGGAAAAAAAAAAAAAAAATAGTGAACCACACTCGAGCCAACGGCTACACCGAGACAAGCGGTAACACGCGAGCTAATGAGCAATAACGCAATAAGAATGAAGTATCATATAATTGAAACCCTGAGAATGGACCAATAACCACAGCTGAAATCTTGAGCTGCATTGGAAACCAGACTTTGGAACAATTGGGCCAATTAAGGGGGATAGAGAGGATTCCCTGAGCACGACAAATCGTAAAATGCAGTGGCATCGACAATTTGCTGGATGGTTAGCAAGTTTGATCATTAATGAAGAAGCTCAATCGGAATTAAATCTTCCACGTGTAGTTTGTGAATACACTGATGTTTTTCCTGAGGAATTGCCAGGATTACCGCCACATCGTGAAGTAGATTTTAGTATCGAGTTACAAGCGGGTACTGCACCAATATCCCTGACACCGCACCGTATGGCTCCTGCTGAACTTCGAGAGTTGAAGACGCAACTGCAAGAATTACTGGACAAGGGATTTATCCGACCAAGTACCTCACCGTGGGGCGCACCAGTTCTATTTGCAAAGAAAAAGGACGGAACACTAAGATTGTGCATAGATTATCGGCAACTCAATCGGGTGACGATCAAGAACCGATATCCACTTCCACGGATTGATGACTTTTTTGACCAACTTCGAGGTTCGAAGTGTTATTCAAATATTGATCTTAGATCTGGCTATCATCAATTGCGGGTCGCTGATGATGACATACCAAAAACTGCTTTCCGAACCCGTTATGGCCATTACGAATTTGTGGTGATGCCCTTTGGATTAACCAATGCACCAGTCGTATTTATGAGCTTGATGAATAAGATTTTTTACTCCGTACTTGGACCAGTTCGTGGTGGTGTTTATCGATGATATTCTAGTCTATTCACCTTTAGAAGAGGAACACGAGCAACACTTGAGAGTGGTTCTCTAGGTTTTAAGAGACAACCAGCTGTACACAAAAGCAAGTAAATGCGAGTTTTGGTTGAAGGAAGTCACATTTTTGGGACACGTCGTGTCGGAGCATGGAATCGCTGTAGACCCGGTCAAGGTGGAAGCAGTATTAGATTGGAAATAGCCAACCTCAGTATTCGAAGTTCGTAGTTTCTTAGGGTTGGCCGGCTATTATCGACGGTTTATTCAAGACTTTTCTAAACTAGCTAAGTCGATGACTCGTCTAACGCAAAAAGGGGTAAAATACGATTGGAACGAAGCATGTGAACAATCCTTTCAAGAACTCAAGAGGAGACTGACTAGTGCCCCAATACTCATCATTCCGAAGCGAGACATGGGATATACGGTATATTGCGACGCGTCCAAGGATGGGCTAGGTTGTGTGCTAATGTAAAAAGGGAAGGTGGTGGCTTACGGCTCCAGGCAACTGAAACCGCATGAAAGGAATTATCCGACACACGATCTAGAGTTGGCAGCAATGGTTTTTGCGTTAAAGCAGTGGCGTCATTATTTGTATGGTGAACAATTTGAGATTTTCACGGACTATAAGAGCTTGAAGTATTTGTTCACGCAGAAGGATTTGAACATGAGACAAAGACGGTGGCTAGAATACCTCGAAGATTACCATTTTACTCTATCCTATCATCCTGGCAAAGCTAACGTGGTGGCGGATGCCCTGAGTCGCAAGAACCGGGGAATTATTGCTAGCTTGGCACTCAAGGAATGGGACATGGTCGGAACACTTAATGAGTTTGGAGTACAGATGAAAGCTCAAAACGAGAAGGTATACCTTGGCGCTCAAATCGCTACACCCAAATTACTGACCGGGGTAATAGAGTCACAGAAGTATGATCAGGAGGTGGCGTTCATAAAAGCGCGAATAGCATCCGGCGATCCTATACCTGATTGGACGATTCATTCAGATGGAAGTTTGAGACATCGGGGTAGAGTGTTTGTACCACAAGATGAGTCGCTTAGAGAAAAAGTTCTGAAGGAGTTCCACCATTCGGTGTTCGCAGTGCACCCAGGAGGGACGAAAATGTACCAAGACTTAAAACGCCAATATTGGTGGAGCGGAATAAAGAAAGATGTGGCTCAATTCGTAGCCAGATGCCTTACGTGTCAGCAAGTAAAGGCAGAACACCAGCGACCTGGAGGGATGCTTCAGCCCTTGCCGATATCAGAATGGAAATGGGAGCATGTAACAATGGACATCGTCACTGGACTACCCAGGTCACCTAGAGGACATGATGCTATATGGGTTATAGTTGATCGTTTGACGAAAACTGCGCACTTTTTGCCATATAAAATCTCCGACACTTTGACATCGCTGAGTCATCTCTACATTAAAGAAATTGTCTGATTACACGGAATTCCTGCATCAATTGTGTCCGACCGGGACCCGCGTTTCACCTCCCGATTCTGGGGAAGCTTACAGGAAGCGTTAGGGACCGAATTATGTTTCAGTACCGCATTTCATCCTCAAACTGACGGACAGTCGGGACGTACCATTCAGACTTTGGAGGACATGTTAAGAGCTTGTGTGATGGATTTCAAGGGGAATTGGGAGCGACACCTACCGTTGGTAGAGTTCACATACAACAATAGTTTCCAGGCTAGTATTGGCATGGCTCCATTCGAAGCACTGTATGGTCGGCCTTGCAGATCACCAGTTTGTTGGACTGAAGTTGGAGAAGTGAGTCTATTGGGCCCAGAGATCGTGCAAGAAACTACAGAAAAGGTGAAACTTATTCGACAAAGATTAGTGGCAGCCCAAGATCGTCAGAAGAGTTATGCAGATAAAAGGAGAAGACCGCTAACCTTTGCTGCCGGTGATTATGTTTTCCTGAAAATTCAGCCCCGCCGAGGGATCATTCGTTTTGGAAAGAAAGGAAAATTATCACCTCGATATATAGGACCCTTCGAGATACTTCAAAAAAAATCAGAGAGGTTGCATACAAGTTGGCTTTACCCCCACAGTTGGCTGGAGTACATGATGTTTTCCATGTATCTATGCTGCGAAAGTACATAATGCACCCTTCTCACATCATCAACTGGGAAGAAATCCAACTCAATGAGGACGCTACATTTGAAGAGGGACCTGTAGCAATTATAGACAGACAAGAAAAGAATTTGCGAGGGAAGACAATTCACCTCCTTAAGATACTCTGGCGTCACCATGGTATTGAAGAGTTCACCTGGGAACGTGAAGACACGATGCGGGCAAATTACCCACAACTATTTGAGACGTAAGGTATGATCTAATTTCGAGGACGAAATTTATTTAAGGGGGATAGGTTGTAGAGACCCTAATTTTTTGTAATTACACTTGAAACCCTGAGCCTTAAGATAATATCATTTTAGCCCTAGTTCCGTAAAAGTCTGCGTAAGGGCCCAAGTAAAGAATAATTTCTCCGGGTGTTACCATAATTAAATCATAGAACATTGGAACTATCCTAAAACTTGGTTTTATTTATTTTACCTCATAATTTCTTAATTAACTCACACATTTTATTTTTATTTCTATTTTTTTTTTTTGTTGTTCTTTCCTTTATTATTTATTTGAATAGAATACTATTGTTTATTTGGATATATACATAGTTTAAATATATATATATATATATATATATGTTGGTGGAAAAGTGATTGGATAACAACAAAAAATAAAATAAAATAAAATAAAAATAAATATCTAGCTATTTAGTTTTCTTAGCCATTAAGCTTCTTAGCCATTAAGCTACCTTATATTATATAAATTGAGGGTTTGTCCAAATCCACTCCCACATTTTTCTAAAGCCCAAGGAGAGGGTGAGAGAAGGAGAGTTGGCTCAAGGGAAGGGAGGTAGAGAAGTAAGAAGAAGAAAAAAAAAAAAAGAAGGGAAAAAGAGAAAGAATTCTTGAAGGTAAGAACATACCTCTTCCTTATTTTCTCCAATCCTTTCATCATCTCATTCTATGGTCTAGTATGCCTCTTGTGTTACAAATTGAAGGTAAATAGGGTGTTTTTGGTGTGTGTGAAGGTGTAGGTATGAAATAGTGCCATTGTCTTGCAAACTTGTGAAATTAGGCACTGTTGGAACTTCTCTAATTTAAAAGAAATATCAAATCTATCTAATTCTCAAATCTGAATTTATTGTAGGATATTTTATGTGTTTAGAGCTTGTGACAATTTTATTAGCTCCTAATTGTGTGTTTTTAGGGCTTGGATAATTTGTTGAAAAATCTGGTCCTGAATCTCTGAAAAACAGTCCACTTTTAGCAATTTTATAAAATTCTAGAAAAATCATCTCATGTTGGTTCTTTTGTCAAAATTAGAACTCTGAGTCCTCTTTCCAACAGATTTTATTTGAGTGAAAACCATCGGGTAGATTGAGAGAAAAGCTAGTTTTCCCAAAGGGTGACAAATCTGGACAGGTTTTCGAATATAGTTTGTAGATGAATTTGTGGAGGGGCTGTGCAACTTTTGAAAATTGGAACTGAAACTAGACAGATTGCATATTGTTTCTGTGCAATTTCAGCCCCTAATTTGACCTAGAAGTATTTTTACCAAAGCGTTCTTGTTAGCCCTGCAGAACCGAACAGTGCTGGAAATTGTGTTATATTATGTTATTTGTCTCTAAATGTTTCAAAGCATTTCTAATGTTGTTTTCTTGCCTTACTATACTTATGTATGATGATCATGGGCTACATTTCATTTCTTATGTTTGTCTCATGCTCTTTTATATTACCGAATTACCGAATGTGACTAGCTTGCTTGGCAAAAGATCTAATAAATGGGAAATGGAAAGGGGTTGGTAGTGGGTGACGTTCCCTTGTGCTTCAGAATGATTTATGTATTGAACATGTGAATGGAATTAAAACCAAATGAGTTAAGTCTTGCGCAAGCGGTCTAAGCGAGCCCCTAGGTTGACACGGATGTATTCAGACTCTATGCGGTGGTTTCGGGGTGTAAGCGAGCCCTTTGGTATGGTATGTGCAGGGTGTAAGCGAGCCCTAGGCACGATTTGGTATGGTATGTGCAGGGTGTAAGCGAACCCTAGGCACGATTTGGGTGTAAGCGAGCCCACTTGTTTGGCCGTCCCTTTTGAGGTCCATCAATGTCACTGACCGGTAAATAACCGAGAGGTGGGCATAGGTGGTAAGGTCTGCAAAGCAGCAAAAGGGGGAGTTCTGAATAGTCCGGTGTTCAATCGTTGTGGTTGGGCAGAAGGATCTCTTTGGGGAATTCTAGATGTCTAGTCTAACTACTAATTCATAGAACCTTGTTGTAACATTGTATGTTATGTTACCTATTTTGTTCTGTGTATGGTTGATTGGTTGATAGAAGATATGGGGGTGTGTGTGTTTTTACTGGGCATTTCAAGCTCATGGCGTGTCATGCCAGGTGATGAAGCAAATTACAATGGTGAAGGTTATTTCGAAGGCAAACAGGATGAAGTGTTGGAGCTGTGGTTCATTTGAAGACTTATACTAGTTGTTTCTTTTCCTTTTGACTTTTGGTTTGGTAATGTTTTGGTAATCCTGTAATGGAGTATAAACGAATTATCTGTGATATTAACTCTAGTTATATATGTATATTAAGATGTTCTGGTTATCTATCATACTTGTATTGTATTATTGTGCGTATTTAACGGCCCGGAAGTTGGGGCGTTACACCCAGAGAGAGAGAGCCTTCCTCCTTCATGTGTTGTTCTCTCCCCCTTTAATTCTGTCCACTCTCTCTTTTTTTAATCTTTTTTTAATTTCTCACCTGCTCTCTTTTCTTTTTTCATTATTTTCCCCCCATGACCATACATGTTCCCTCCTTTTCTAAAAAAATAATTGTTCTCCACCGCCTCCACACTACCTCACCAAAAATCTTATCTCCATCCCCCCACTCATTCATCCTCTTTTTTTTATATTTTTTTATTATATATATATATATATTGAAACCTGATTGAATCCAGCAAATGACCGACTTCTCTTTTTTTATTATTATTTTTAATTTATATCACATCACCTAAAAAATATATACAAATACATAAAATTATATAAGATTATAAAATACTACAACTTAATAAAATACTAACAAGATTTTAGTGATATAAAATAATTTGGCCAAAGCAGGTGAGGTTTGGATTAAAGCTTCAATTTGATTTTTCTCTACTGAGAATTCATAAAATGGCATATTCCAATTTGCATCATGGACTGTTCAAAAGAAGGTACCCAAGTCTTAAGGGCGGTCAAAAATGGGGTGTCTACATAGGGTTAAACCTAGAATTCGCTTGCCACAGACTTAACATCAACCCTTCACCTCGGCCTGTTGTACAGAAAAGTCGGAGATCCTCAGTTGAGCACATTGAAGCAGTTATCGCCGAAGTCAAAAAACTCCTGGCATCAGGAGCGATCAGGGAAGTTCAGTACCCACAATGGCTGTCCAACACAGTCGTAGTCAAGAAGAAGAACGAAAAATGGAGAGTCTGCATTGACTTCACCTATCTAAACAAAGCTTGTCCCAAAGACAGTTTTCCACTACCTCGCATCGATCAATTGGTAAACTCAATAGCAGGGAATGAGCGCATGAGCTCTCTGGACGCTTATAGCGGCTATCACCAGATACCACTATTCGGTCCAGATCAAGAAAAGACAGCATTCATTACTCCTAGGGGCACTTATTGTTACAAAATAATGCCTTTCGGCCTCAAGAACGCCGGAGTGACCTACCAGCGAACGATCACTCGAATGTTCAAAGACCAGCTCGGAAAGACTATGGAAGCTTATATAGATGATATGGTAGTAAAAAGCAAGTTCCCTACAAACCACATTGCAGACTTAAGAGAAGTCTTTGGTGTCTTGAAGAACCAGCAGTTTTGCCTTAATGCCTCGAAATGCGCTTTTGGGGTAGGAACAGGTAAGTTCTTGGGTTATATGGTCCCTTACAGAGGAATTGAAGCAAATCCGGATCAAATTAAAACAATATAAGAGCTTAAGGTACCTACGAAGGCTAAAGAGCTGCAGAAGCTGGCCGGAATGGCGACTGCCCTGAATCGGTTCATCAGCAAGTCTTCCGATCGGATGAAGCCTTTCTTCCAGCTGTTGAGGAAAAAGGCAGCATTCGAATGGAATCCAGAGTGTACCTGTAAGGGAGACTTCATAATCTGGCATTGGGCCGTGGTAATGACTGGGCTAAAATTGGTCCGAGCATGTTTGGGCCAAGCTGGGTTGGGATAATCCAGGTGCAGTGCGCGCGGTTAAAGCCCAGGTCCGATTTGGCCGAGATAACTTCTCTGCTAGCCTGGTTCGCGTTGTTTGCTCATTGAGATCGGCGTGCAAGATCCTCCGTAGACTGGCCAACCGAGCAAGTGCTCAGTCATTACGGGGGGCTGCTAAGCTCTGTCATAACGGAGCTCGGCTCGGAGCATTGCATGTCCCAAAAGTAATACGGTTGTAGAAAAATGGGGCAGCGCCGCGAGCTGTCCATTCACGCCAACGCTGTTTGGAAGTTTGGTTAGGTGGTGTTTAGTTGTATTTACGCTGACACGTGGGAAAGTAGGATAGGGGAGCAGGTCCACACGTCAAAAGGCGAATGGAGGCAGAGACACGCGCAGAAGGTATGTAAACGTGACTACGCCTCCCATGCTGGGGATGGAACTTCATCTGGTGAGAGAAACTCCCTTCCTCTCTCTCTCTCTATCTCTGAGTGTGTGCTAACTTGACCATCGGAGGGGTTTTCCAGCAACACACTGCCGGGTAACTCACCGTCGTTGTGCTCGCAGGTTAATCAGATCGAAGCAGAGCTTGGACGCAAGGAATACGGGCGGTACCGAATATTTGCCCCCGCACAATTGGCGCCATCTGTGGGAATTCGACAGACAAAACCCTGTCCTCCAAGCTTCTCCGGTCATCTTTTATGGCGAACCATGACGACATTCTGTTACTCGCCATCGACGGCATCATGCCAGAGTCCGTTTGTCTCAGAGATGGCCTGTCTGCCATTCCGACAATGGCTGATTTGGAGACCTCTGCACAAGGACTTCCCAGGGATACGCGAGACAAGCGCGCAAGGAGTTTTGGGCTCTCTATCATTCCAAAAGAGCGTCGCCGACGGTGAGATTCACACACTCAACACTTGGAAGACAAGCTGAGAGACCAAGATACCATCATCATGAAAATGGCGACGAAAATGGAGGCCATGAGACGCCAGATTATGGGAAAGGGCATTGCTGGAGTGGGAAACCACAATGAGCACGCCCATTCCCGCCATTCCGGTAGTCTTAATAGACGTCACACCCCTTCACTCTCCATCACGAGAAGCTTTAGAGCTAGAGACTATGTAGCATCGGCGACAATATCTCGCTCGCAGGACAGCAGTTACCACCCCTCATGCCCGATGACGGCGTCGAGGTATTCTCGCTCCGACCGTTCGAAAGACTTAAGGGATGTGTTGAAGGAGCGCGCTCGCCGGCAGGAGGTGCAGAGGGTGCTTGCACTGTAGCGGCTGGTCCCTAGAGGGTGAGCAGTGAAAAGGTCGCCATGCCACAACCACGCTTGGCGGCACGCGCGCCACCAGACAGAGAGCTGGCAAGGCTGAGTGCCACCCCTTTTTCCGTAGAGATCGACAACACATCACTCCCCCTGTAGACGTCCCCGAACGCATCCCGGGCGAAAGGGAGTGCGAGTCCCCTCCCCCCCCCGGTTCTGGTTCGATATTGGGTCACTACAATTCGAAGGACTCAAATGTCACGGTTCTCAATCTTGAACCAAAGAGTCCAAATCCGGCAAATCGTTTTGAAAACAGATTTTTTGAAAGAAGTGCCAAACATGGACTGTTTTGCCAGATACAGAGTCGCCACCTAAATGTTTTTTTAAATGGGAAATTTAGGAAACCCTGACTCGGTGCCAAAGGCCACGTGTCCGTCATCACCAAAGTTGCCTCGGCTCGGGAACTTGGGTACGATTGGGGAAGGTCACTTCGTGAGCACTCCCGCTCGCCCGGTCAAAGACCGGCCTCTACTAACCATGATATCTTATTTTGAAAACATTGTGAGTTCTTGTTCCGGTTATTAGCCTAGGTTACTATGTGATGCGCACAGCATACAAGTATAGACTGAGTCGCCTGAATTGGAACAAAACACTTCATGCTTGTTTGTTTGAAAATGGTTTGATGGTGCTACCCGCAGGTAGGCTAAGACGTGGATTCGCCACCCTCGGGTGGGCTTAGAAAAACATGATTTTGCCACTATCTAGTGGGCTTAAAACAAACAGTCAATGATTTGTTCCACTTCAAATAACTCAACCTCCACCCACAGGCATTCAAGGCAGTTATATCACATAAGCACATAGCCTCATGGTAAGCATGCTATCATGGCAGAGTCACTCACACGCATGCAAGGATGCTAAAGCATAAAACTCACCGAGTACTCCGAGCCAAAAATAGAAACTGATTACAAATCATGCATGATCCTAATTATATAGAAATGCCTAATGCAACACATGCAAAGATGCAACTATAGCAGGCTCGGCTATTCTAAACATGGCATATGGAATGCTACAGCTAACACGTATTCAATTTGGAATTGAAATACAAATGCAGTTAGTATGATGCGCCGAGCCTGGTGCGTGCAAAAACAGATGAATGATGCAAACATGCTATCATACTGTATGCTAATTGAAATATGCCCTATATCTAACCATCGTAAGCGGGTAAATAAAAGGGAGAAAGACGTGGGGTTGGAAGACATACATCACACTCACCCACACTTATTACAATCATGCCCTCGCGCAGAGGGTCCAAATAAATAATACAGTCCCAAATGAAAGAATAATACAGTCCGAATAATATACAGATCCCTAATTAATTAACAAATTAACTAAGAAAAACTGTAAACTGGCATGCAAGCCAAGGGCTGCCTTGATTCTGATGAATGCTGCATGTTTGGGCTGCTTTGCGCGGAAATCCACGGCGATGCCCCGATTAGCCTCTGCTTTGCGATGTTTCTCAAAATGCGTGCCAGACTCCGAAAAGTTACTGATTCTCCATTTTGCTGCAACAGAGAGCAGGAAAGGGGCATAGCAATGTATTTCACAAATATATGCATGCCTCGATCCTCATGCCACCAATCACGCATATCGATACATGATGGCCGAGGAGCCGAATTGCACAACTCAATATCGGATGAATGCACATGAATGCTACAACAAAACCTAACTCCATCATGGATAATCCGGAGCGTCGGTGACTTGGGAATTGAGACCCGTTCCGTCACTCGGAGTACGAAACGTGCCTCGTTTCCCGTGCCCGGGCTAACTCCTATCCCGAACACGATGCGATATGCATGAAATGTAGCTAATATGCAACCCTAACATACACAATGTCATGGAATGGCATACACACTATACGAGGTAATACAACCGGGCATACACGATGCTATGGATGAAATGGCATACGCAATGCAATAATGGGCTTACACCAACATGAGAGAGCCTCAGCCACACTCACATAGGAGGCCATCAGATGAAAACAAGACACCTTGAAGTGCGTGCCCGCGAAATGCCACTCTAATGAGACATAGGAAAGACATGGAATATGATATGCAAACATGCAAAAAATCAGTGGCAAAATGAGGGGCAAGACAGCCCCGAAATGAGGCGAAATGATACCCGATGTATGAAATGATCCCGAAACATGGATTTCAATGCATAAAATGGCCTACAGCTATACCGTACATGCATAATTGATACATGATATGAAAAAGCAGAAGCAAGGCAGCCCCAAAACTCATATTTTTACAGTACAAAACAAGGCCAAACAGCAATCACAAGTAGGGCTAAGATGGCATACAAAAATGGCTCCGCAAGGGTGGTCATGAAGCAAGTGGTAGATACAAAGCCCAAATGGAAAAATACCCTTCTACAACACTGAAGAGGGACTAAAAATATGAACATTTACAGTATATGACAAGCCTCAAATCAGTATGCAAACATGCTCAAAATGCAATGCAAGATTAAGGCCACAAGAGGGTATAACATGAAGTAGGCCAAATATACATCAAATGACCAAAGACCCTTAATATAACATGCCAAGAAGGTCAAAATATAACCACTTTAAGTTCTGATCATGGCCGAAAACAGAAGCTAGATAAGCCTAAAAAAGCATGCAAAAATGGGGGCCAAAGAGGGGTATAATGGTAGGTGCTACATGGAGGCCCCCAACAGTGTTGAGCCCTTCTACAATGTTGTAGAGGGGCTCAAAATAAGCCAACTCACAGTTTATATCATGCAAAATATTGACATATAAGAGGGTTGTGAAGCAAGTGCCCAAGAGAAAATTCAAACAGAGAAATATCCTTAATGAAAGATGAAAATGAGCTCAAAATAATACTAATTTCAGTTATGGCCGGAGCTCAAAAGTATAAGCAAAGAGGGATAAGAAATGATGCAAAAATAAGGTCAAAAAGAGGGAAAGTGGACTTACCCTTGAAGACTACTTCTTTGCTGCCTTTTGGACCAAAGAATGATGCCTCTAAGCTGCTGGAAATCCTCTCCTTGTTGCTGGAATGGAGTGATGGTGGTGGTGCTTGGTGATGATGAAGAAAATGGTGCCAAACTTGAGAATTTTTGAGAGAAATGGAGAGATATGTATGTATAAGCTTGAGAGCAATTTTCCAACCCTTTCTCTAGAGCTGGGAGGCCAGCTATATAGGCAAGAGAGAGGGAGAAAAGGTGGGCCAAAGGTGGAGGGAAATGACTCCAAGTTTCCCTCCAAAAGTTTCCCCCGGATATAGATATTTTTGGGGGAAAACAGATATACAGCTGCAAGGCACACATCCCAAGGATCATGGCCGGCCTGCTATTTTTGTTGCAGGTGGCCGGCCGGCCACCCCCTATGGCCGGCCGGCCAAGGGGCAAAAGGCTCAAGAAGATTTTCTGGCCGGCCACCAGAGAAAGGTGTCCTCCTAGGTCTCCTCATCACAACCTTGTGGTTCAAAATTGGCAACTCTAAAACAGGAGAGAGAATAGGCCACTTTTAGGAGGGGTTCAAAAGTGAAAGATGGAATTAATGGCCGGCCTTGGACTTTTAGGGTCCTCCTATGTGTGTAAAACACAAATATGTGGTTTGGGCTTGAAGAAAATGCTCCTAGGGTGGTCAACATTAGCTCGGAAGTGAGAAAAACGGGCGTCGGAGGGCGCCAGAGGAGCATAACTGGTTGCTGAGACAATTGCTGGCCTCCCACCCTTCAGTGACCTTCCTGGTGATAAAACAGAGGTACCTGCCAAAAATGAATGAAAATCGATGCAAAACGAATGCTCGAGGGCCAAAACACGCAGTTCAGGGTCCCGAAAATAGGCTGTTAAGTACCGAAAGTGGCATTCGACCACGAAGTGGGTCTCTCAGACCACAGTGTCCCTCAAAAGGGAGTAAATAAGATGCATGCCAAAAACCAGAGGAATCGGAGATGGTTAGGCGGTCCCGAACCGAGGCACACGGCCTGACGGTTCCGAAAATCGGGAACCGGGCTCCGAAATGGGCAAAATGGCCTACGGCCACGAAATGTAGCCCACGGCCACTGAGAGATGGTCTACGGGACCTCTCCCTCCCTTCAGGAAAAGAAACAGAGGAAATCGAGTCTGGTTCGCAAACCGAGACAAGGTACAGAAGAGGGTTCGGAAGTCCGGAGGCAGGGCTCACGGCCGCGACTCTGAGACTTCTGAACGAGCACAATATGCAACATCACCGAGCGCTCAATCGGTGACGTCTGAGTCTTAAGGTTGGTTAAAAATGGGGTGTCTACAGTTGCCCCTCTTTGACAGAACTCGGAAGTCACGAGTGACGGGAGTGAATGTCAAAGCCCAGAGACGACCCATTTTTGACAAGGCCGAAGACTTAGACAATCATACAAGATGCACAGAGATATGTGCCCGCAGGCAAAGGGGGCAAAATGCAAAGCGATATGCACGGAGCCAGATGTAACTTAATGATCATGCAAGTGCAGCAAGCTGTAATGAAGCAAGTATTCGCAAATAGATGCAACAGTTTTAAGCAAGAATGCAAAGCAACAACTACATTTCATGCAGTTAGGAATGCGGAGAATTATTCAATTCTCGTCGGGTCTCACACGGAGAAGATACGATACCTGCGCGATTCATCTGGTCGCACCAGCCTCAAATGAACCGTACATACAATATCGTGCCTGCAAAAAAAAAAAAAAAATCAACAAGAACAATATGCTAACAACATATATTCAATGTGATTCCTGTGATTCCGAAAATTTGACACACGCAGCGTCGGCGAGTAAATGTAACACAATGCAAGAAAGGAACGTGCGTGACAACGCATGTCGAGCACAGAGGTACGGTACACCAAGAAAACATGCATGACAATGCAAATACTCATGAGAAATGCAAGTTATGCTCATAACAATGCAAAACGAGCATAAATCAGGGTGCCCGTTTGTTGCGAAACAACGAGCAAGGAAACGCGCATTTCGGCGAATGGAACTCGACTGCGGCCTCTGCTTCACCTCCCGGAGAGGTTACAACATGCTTAAAAAGGATACACTCTGATTTTGATGAGTGATGATGAGAACCATGTCAGAAATTGCAGCTGAAGTTCCGGCGGAGCAATTTCGCGACCGGAAGTGCACTTTTCTTGAACTTTTTCAGGTCCCGGGAACTCCAATCTTCCTCAAAATTTGCAGAGAGCTAGGTGAGCATGTGGGGGACTGGCCGGCCAGCTGGTTGCCCAAGGGAGGCTGCCGGCCATCTTCCAAAAGGCAAATGGCCGGCAGCCAGAAAAGGTGGCCGCCGGCCACCTGCCCAAATCGGGGGCAAGTTTGTCTTTTCACCTCATTTTCTTTATATTCTCTCATCCATTCACTTCGAGATCACACCCACAGCTGCGAAAACTTCTCCAATTGCTTCTCAAACCATTTTTTCCTTCAGATCTGCACTTTATACGTGTTTTTCAGCCCCCCATGCAAGTTGTTTTCGCAAAAACATTCGATTTTAAGCACTTTAGACCGATTAAATTTTGATTTCGGGGCTTCTTTTCTCATTTTCACCACTTGAGGTAACTTTGTCTCAATATTTGGAAGATTTTCTCGGGAGTTGACTTTTGTTGACTTTTTCATTTCCCGAGAGTTGACTTTTGTTGACTTTTTCCAATTTTGGCTCATTTTTGCTCATTTTTGCTCATTTTTGCTCCTTTTGCAGATCTTTCGAAATGGCGGGTAATTCCCTCATGTGGAGGTCCTCCAGATGCCGGGGATGATTTCGATATCATGACGCTGCCCCCGAGGGTCGACCCTTTGTTCCCGAGAGATACGCCCCGGCGGTGCATGTTCTTCCGCGAGCCGTTTTTCCGTCATTTTACTGACTTCAATGATCGGGCACCCAGAGATCTACTTCTACGAGAGCCGAAGCATCACCTCTCTTACGAGGCACGAGAGGTATTTTACTTCATTTTTCTATATTTTTCGTGCATTTCATACCTCTGCCATGCTTGAACACACAGTTTAGCCTATGACATAGTACTTTGCTTGCATCCTGAACATGTGGTTTAAACTTGAATTTCTGAACACTAGGCTCATCGATTGATTGTGAACGCACAGTACACATTAGTTAAGAATTGAACACACGGCTCAAACACTGATTTGTCGAACACACAGCCCGAATTTGAAGGTGAACACACAGCACACACTGACTAAGAGTAGAACACACAGTCCCAAACTCTGATTTCTGAACACACAGTTCTAGTTAATGGTGAACACACAGACCCACACTGATTGAGAGTAGAACACACAGTCCCAACTCTGATTTTCTGAACACACGTCCAATGATGGTGAACACACAGCCCACACTGATTGAGAGTAGAACACGCAGTCCCAAACTCTGATTTTCTGAACACACAGTCCAAGTTGATGGTGAACACACAGCACACACTCTGATTGAGAGTAGAACACACAGCCCTAACTCTGATTTTCTGAACACACAGTCCAAGTTGATGGTGAACACACAGCCCACACTCTGATTGAGAGTAGAACACACAGCCCTAACTCTGATTTTCTGAAACACAAAAGCTCTAGTTAATGGTGAAAACACAGCCCACACTGATTGAGAGTAGAACGCGCAGCCCTAAACTCTGATTTTCTGAACCACACAGTCCAAGTTGATGGTGAACACACAGCCCACACTCTGATTGAGAGTAGAACACACAGTCCCAAACTCCGATTTTCTGAAACACACAGTCCAAGTTAATGGTGAACACACAGCCCACACTGATTGGGAGTAGAACACGCAGTCCCAACTCTGATTTTCTGAACACACACCCAGATATAAAGCGAACACGCAACCCACTGATTAAGATTTGAACACGCAGCCCAAAACACTGATTTTCTGAACACACAGCCCGGATATAAAGCGAACACGCAGCCCAAAACACTGATTTTCTGACGGCTCATTCATTTCATTTGCACACGGCTTATTCATTTCATTTGCACACGGCTTATTCATTTCATTTGCACACGGCTTGTTCATTTCATTTGCACACGGCTTGTTCATTTCATACTGACACATGCTTTCATTCTGAATGCAGGTTGGCTCTCGTACCGTGCGAGGATACGGCTCCACTGCTGCGAGAGAGTGGTATACCGAGCTTCCGGAGGCTGTCCGGGATTTGGTTGATTCAGCAGGGTTCGGGGCCTTCTGCATGGGGTTATCACATTGTCCTGCCAGTAGGACACTGTTAGCCGCTTTGGTGGAGAGATGGTGGGACACCACCAATTCCTTCCATTTTTCCGCCACCGGGGATTTGACCATGACCCCGCTAGATTTCGCCGTACTTACCGGTCTGGACATAGGAGGTTGGCCCATTCCTTATGACGAGGATATGGGCGAATGGGAGGCCGCTTGGGTACATCTGTTGGGGGCCCGCCTGCCTGTGGACAGAGCTTCTGGGAGAGTCCGGTACACCTGGTTCTCTTCCCGTTTTCGGAGGCCAGAGATGGAGCCCGAGTCTCCTGAGGAGATTGAGCAGTACACCCGCGGTTTCCTTATGTTCCTCTTTGGTACCACTCTGTTTGCTGACAAGGGGAACACGTCGGGCTATATCTTTTGAGTGCCCTAGTGGACCTATCACAGGTCAGTCGGTACGACTGGGGTGGCGCCGGCCTGGCTACCCTCTATTGCTATATGAGCGCGGCCTCTCGCGGGCGGGGAGACTTACTCGGCGGCTATTAGAGAGCCTGGGAGGTACGTTTTGTCCTCTTGATTTACATTTCTGCTCCTCATTACTTGTTCATTGCACACACGGCGCACTTTACATTCTATATTTTGCCCTCAGCACTTCGTATTTACATTCTGCACTACTTTTCTCAGCTATGGGTCTACGTATATTTTCCGACGTTAGCCCCGGAGATGGAAGTGGCAGGGCCTCTTATGACCCCGTTCTCATTG
>JAPPVO010000031.1:39362372-39562372 GCA_030407325.1 Camellia japonica | reverse complement strand
ACTCATCTTAACACTCTTGCTCAAATTAGAGTTTTATCAAAATTTTCCAAAAAATATAAATAATTTTTTTTGATGAATTCTTTTCTTTCAACTTAGGCTAGTTGAAGACAAGTGCAACCAATTTTCTTGATGAATTCTTCACAAATTATTATCTAGAAAATCATTTCGTTGTGTATATGTGTATTGTGATTTTATTGAACCCTTTGATAATGATAATCTTGAACATTGTTTACAGATTCAATGATAATACTTCTTGTTTACCCATTTTTTGGTTTGCTGGAAACTTACTTTCCTATAAGAAATGTTACTTTCTCATATTTGTATATTTAAGATATACATATATATATATATATGTATGTATAGCGACCCCGGTCTTTTCCTTTTGGTTGTTGTATCCGGACTTATGTTCCGTAGATCCCGTTGTTATATTATTGTGGTTGCTGTCCTTTAAATTCCTTATTCTTGAGTTATAGGATGTACTGGGCAGGTTTGTTACAGGTGGGTTGGGTTGGGTTTGGAAACCAAGTGTTACTGTCCAGAATTTCAGGCCTTCGCTCGAGCGAGTAGTTGGTCGCTCGAGCGAGCTTTTGTTTGGTCCTACGCTCGAGCGAGGGTTTTGTCGCTCGAGCGAGAGTAGTATTTTGTGTCTGGTGGCTCGAGCCAGGGTATCTTCGTTCGAGCGTGAGATTGCGCCTAGTATAGACCTGAGAGCTGTGTTTGTTGGCTCGAGCGAGCTTTTCTTCGCTCGAGCGAGTTTCGAGTTCTTCGCTCGAGCGAGCATTCTGTCGCTCGAGCGTGCTTCTGGGTTGCAGACCTGAAGCATTGCATTCTTGGCTCGACCGAGACTTTCTTCTTCGCTCGAGCGAGTCATTCTTGTGTCTGGTCGCTCGAGCGACCAATCCTTCGCTCGAGCGAGCCTGTCGGGTTTAAATAGGCAGCAGCGGTTTTTAAAACACTTTTTCACCCTTTTTCTGATTCCAGAACCCTAGGTATGACTTCTCTCTCCCTCCACTCACCTTCTGTCTTAGGTATCATCTCTTTTTAGGGTGTTTCTACCCTAGGTTCTTTATTAAAAAGATAGAGTGAGTCGAGAGTTTCGTTTTAATCTGAGAGTTTGGCGTTTTGGGCACTTTGGATTTTGGGTCGTCATCTCCATCTTCTCCATTCAGGTTATTTACTTCGAGGTAGGGATTTCCTACTCCATATTATAGGTTTTGTCCTAAGTTCTAGTATTTTGATATGTTGGGAGTTGTTTGGTAATTTTGGGAAAAACCCTAGTGGTTGAAATAAATTAATTTGCATAATTAATTTAGGGAAAAATATGGAATTGAGTTTAATTCAAGGAATTGGGGAATTTAGTGATTTAATGGTGTAGCTGGTTAGTTTAATTACTCACTTATGAAAATGTTAAATTTACATTTGTTGATACATTTATTTCCTGCTTAGAAATAACTGTTTTGGGCTATCGGTGGAGGATAGTCGTGATTGTTGTAGACATTGCATGTAGATTAGGGAAAACTGAAACTAATCACATTGGTTAAGTCATTGATTTTGACTATTGAATTAATACAGAAAATACGTGTATTGATTGTGTGTTGCATATGCATTTTGTTTGGGAGGAGATAGGGGATGTACTCCACGGTTTAGGGGAAGATAGGGGATGGACCTCTAAACCGGATTTTGTTTGGGAGGAGATAGGGGATGAACTCCATTAGCATCACTATATGTGTGCTTATTGATTTGAAGTGTTTGTACATGTTATTGATACAACACTAAAATGTGTATTAATCGGGAAGTATGGAAGTGTTTTGGAATGAGCCTTAGTCTCATTTGTTTTGTTGATATTGGAAGGAATGTTAATGTGATATTTAGTTCACTGTTATAGTTTGGCCAGGTTCTGAGCCATATTGATATAATTGGGAAGTTAAATAAATAATAAAAAGTGAAACGTGTCATAGACATTAGTGTCATGAAACTGTATGTTGGTAAAATGAATAGTTGTGTTAACCATCTATTGAATGCTATTGCTTTATTCAATACTTATATTTGGTTTAGTATATTTCTACTGGGCTGTGGCTCACCCTATACGGGAACATCATTTTCAGGTCCAGGTGATGTGCTACCTCCAAGGAATTAGCTTGGAAGGATTTAGAGTTGAAGACTCGGTTTAGATTAGTTGTTATTTCAGTTTATTTGATATTACATGTAAACTCAAGCCTAGGGCTTAATGTGTAAATGAGTTAGTACTCATATTTTTGTGACCAAGTGTTGGCTTGGAAAGATGTAAGCCCGTAGGGCATTTACTTTCATTATTACATGTAATGTTTTTCAATAAGATTACTCTGATGGATGGAATAATGTTTTGATGCATGTTAATGATATACATATTATGGGTTTATTTTTGAGGGCGTGACAGTATGCGCGCACACACACAGGGGTGACCATTGGTTCAATGGTAAAAATCTTAGCCTAATAACCTTGAAGTTATGAGTTTAAGTCTCGAGACAGCCACTCTATGTACTATGTCAAAGGTTAGGTGTGTACCCAATCTTTTCCTTCTCCAACACATATTAATGTGTACTATTTGGGCGTTGTTTATATATATATATACACACATAGAGATAGCATATCATATGCATATAGGTATGTATATATACATACATATAATCTACCCTTATACCCATTAGTTTTCTTGATTGTTTGTATCGATCTTTAGACCTTGAAATCATATATTTAATAAATTAGTAATTATATCTCTTGTATTAATTTTTTTTTTTACCAATTTTAGATTTACGGTGAATCTGCAGCGTCTAATTAGGTAGCATAATGGGGAAATGAGGAGTGGTACCTGGAGGACCCAAGACTAATAGCCCTTAGTAAATGGTTTTGTGTTACCTACTCTTCAGGGAAACATTATTTGACCTTCTCTCTTGACTTCTAAGTTAAAGTTGCTTTTAAATAGCAACTTTTGTGGTAGTATGCCATTTGTTATTCCTTTTGTTTTCAACTATTCTTATTGAAATGTTAGTACCTATGACTCATCAATTATGCCAATAGGCCATTGACAGAACTTACCCATGCTTTGGAAGTTTGGCAATGATTGCAATTGCAAATTAAAACCTTTCAATGGGTATGGCAAGAAAAAAAAATTTAATTATGGTTTTGGAAAATATGTCTGCATCACTTGCATGTTCTATTCATTTGTGCTATTGCAGATTTTGTACTTTTTTCTTACAGAAAACATGTTGCTATTGTTTGATTATTGAAAGAACAAGGTAAAAATTGACTTATAACATAGTCCAATTATTTGAAGATGGTATAGAGCATCTTGGATGTGGACTAATGGGAATTTGTGCTCCAATTCAACATTCTAGTGTAAGTTGTAGAAATGTTTTATTTTAATTTTTAGTCAAAGCCTTTTGGATTCCATTTTAAAATAGTATTTTGTATGCATTGAACGTTGAAAGCATATGGCCTTTTTTTGAAATGTGCCTTCTGGATTGCCCAAAACCTCCAAGAAGTCAATGTTGTATACTACATTCTAGCCGTGCTTTATTTATATATTTTGTTAATAACCATCTTTCTAAAAAAAAGAATAAAAATTACATTATTGTGTTAGTTACATTTTAAGAAGAAAACAAATGGATAGGTACTATTGTTTCTGTTTACTTTTTAACGGTGAACATATAATTTTTTCCTTAGCTGCTATGCTTGTCATAATCTTATTCGCTTTGGTATAGTTTTCTCTCTCTCTCGCAATTGAAGGTTGTTCATCATGGCTTGCCATATGAAAGTGTTCCATGGGAGCTAATTTTAATTTAAAACTTTCTTTTTAAATGGATGGCTTTTCTAAGCTTATATTTGCTTTAAAATTTGTATGGGTGCTTTAAGTTTTCCATTGTCCCATGTCTCCATGTTGATGATAGAGATAAGAATGTCGTAGTACCCCTTGACATAAACGCACACCAGCCCCAGTATTTTTGTTCAAGAGTTCTATAGTTATTCTAGCTTGCATGTGTGGACACATACTAGCAAGGTGGGTAAGTACAAGGTTAGGTGGGTTTGTGATTCAGGACCTCTCTTGCCAAAGTACTGCTGGCTTTTGCCAACTCATACGACTATGAATGGAAAAAAAAAAAATGTCCTCTTAAGATTCAATGAGGAAACTTGACTCGGGCATTATGTTTATTCACTAAAAGAATTACCCTAGAAACACAATAAGCCTAACAGAAAATATATATAGTACTTAAAAGTACTTTCTTTTGCTCAAATGTGTTTGTCTACTTTGTTTTATCACATACCTTTAGATTTGAGTTTTGAACTCTTGCTGTAGAATATCAAAGGAAGCTACCAAGGAGAGTTACTGATTTTAAAGAGGGATTATAGAGCAAACATAATAGTTGGCCAAGGTTGGTGGTGTGTTTTCCTATACCTAATCTTAATCTTCTCCTTCATACTTGGCTTCTATTTTTTTATTTTTTATTTTTTTGTATACAAGTTTTGGATTCTAAAATTTTGTTGTGGTTTTACTCTAAAACTGAACACTAAACCAAATGCTTTTAAAATTAAAGACAGTCACTTGCAGGAAATTCATCCAGTTACTTCTGGTCACAATATGGTAAGATATTGAGGTAGATTTTTTTTATTCCATTTGCTATTTTAATTATATCTGATTTTTTTTATATAAATTAATTATATCAAATTGTCATTCACAAACCTTTTCCTTGCAATTGAATAAGGGTCATTCACAAGTTAGTTCCTCTATTGGCTTAATAATGGCAGGTAGATGTACATATATTCTAGAATTGCTTAAAGATTATATGGCTCCATTGTGTTAGTTCCTCTATGTTGGTGGTTATTCTCAGTTCCTCTAAATCTTTAGTGCATAGGCTAAATTCTTATGGTTGTGCTCAAGGCCATCCTGGGGTTCTTAGTGAGAGAATTTATTTAAATTCTTTTCTTTTTTTCTTTTTTTTTTTTTTTATGGGGCTTTAGTGAATTTTATAGTAGTTGCAATGTGAACGAATAATGTAGAATTGTCTTTGATGTTATTAAACTGTTGCTACTGATTAAGTAACATGTGAAAATCTAGGTAATACCGTTTGAAAGTTCATGAATCATGATGCTTTGGGTTATCTTTATGGATATGAGGTTTGAATGCTTTTTTTCGATTAGCTTCTCCCTGCAATTGTATGTTTCATAAGAAACACAACTATGTATCATCACCCATTAGGTACACAACAACCACATTGATTTTTGTTGCTATAGAGCATTACTGGACCTCATCAATTTAATTTAATAGGTACTGCTAAGAAAAAAACATTTACTGCTTTTATTTCTTCCCAAATGCTTAAAGTTTATTACTTTAATTCTAAATTGATTCCACATAGAAAATTGTATTTTGCATCCCAACTTTAACATTTAGCAATATTTGTTATTATTAATTTGTCAAACATGTGTATCGGAAGCTAGCTTATTGGTTAGTCTACTATATACACTAAAATATTCCATCCACCAATTGTGTTACTTATTATTGATTAGTCTCTTGTATACATGGACAAAATGGATTGGAAGTATGGGAGAGTTGGGGGTAAGGAACCCGGTCAACTTGAACATGTGATCAAAGAATCCAAGAATTTTAACTATTGTTGTAATTTCCTTTCATATAAAATTTACATCTTCTCAATCCTTATTGAACAAATTTAGCTTTTGTTTAATTGTTTGCATACAAATTAGTATATCAACCTTGACTCCATCACCCAAGAAACAAATAAAAAATAGCTTTTTTTAAGTTCAAGTGTGAAATCTTGACTCACAAGTGATGTAGAATGGAGTTTTGACTCCTGAGTTTAATTTGGAGAAGCATTTGTTGAATTTTATTCATTGAATCTTATTTCATTTCTTCTTTGGTTTGCTTTTTCTTATTTTAATTTTTTTCCTGGCACTTTTATTTAGTAAAAAAAAGGAGTAATAGTGATGAGTGACTAGACACTACAAGAATTTACACATTTGCCGACCAAAAAAATTTTGGTCGCAAAAAAATGTCATTTGCCGACCAAATTAAAATTTCGTAGCTAAAATTTTTTCTATTATCGACCAAATTTTTTTTGTTGCAAATAAGTTTTTTTTGCGACCAAATTACAATATTTGTCGCCAAAAATCTGGGCGGGAGAATAAAATCTGGAGGGGAGCTGTATGATCTTTCAGCGACTAATATAATTTGGTCGCTGATACCAAAACGACGTCATTTTGGTATCTACACTCGCATACAAACGTTAGCCGACCAACAGGTTGGTAGCGGATAACTTTACTAATTCAAACACAGATAAATCATAAATACGCGCCTCTTTCACCCCTCAGTCGAAAGAGATCAAAGCTCAGTCGCGCCAATCACCTCACCTTACCATCGACCTTGCCGTCCGTCTACGCCGCCGTCCGTCTTCACCATTTCTGATTCACCTAGGTATTTTTTTTTTTCAACTTATAATAGTTTCTCTCTGTTTATATCTCTGTGTCTCACTTTTTCTCTTTGATTTCTCATACTCATCTTGTTCTACAATGTCTCACCCACCACCAGGGCCCTCACCATCGCGATTTTTCGGAGCATCTTCGACTCTCCCTAAAAACAATTTCAGGTATAAATCCTCTGTATCACTCTCATGAACTCAGTCTCTGCCTGTGTCTCCCTCTCACTGTCAATGTTTGTGTTGATGTTTGCTACTGGGATATGTCGATTATAAGATTTCGTTCTATTGTTTGTGAAGTCCCCAATCTGTGATGTTCTTGTAGTGTTTTATTTCTCTTCTTTCTTTAAGTATCCCTTTTTATTGGGAAATATACTTAATGAGAATAAAAAATTTTGGGTGCTTTTGTAAGTTATTTGTAATTTGATTTCCAAACAAGTTAGTTGGTTAATAGGATTTATTCATGAGATTTTTTGAGTACCCTCAAATGAGCCACAAGCTCTACAAGGACTTACCCTATATTCCATCCTTTAGAAGTTGGAGTTGAATTTTTAAGAAGAGACCTAAAAATTAAAAAATAAATGAAAAAAGAGAGTGAATCTATGTACACAGAAAAATTATGGGTTATATACAAGGTAGCACATCTTCCATTAATCACAAATAGCCATTTATGTTGCCTCTCAAATACCATAATAAATATGAAAGACGTCTATCAATCCCTAAACCAATTACAATATCCTAAACCAATTAAAATATAATAAAAAAAATAAAAAAAATAGTTAACACCGTGACAATATCCTCTTAGGTATGCAATTATTGTTCATCTCTAGGCTATTTACATAAGGTAAACAAAAGATATATCAAATTCTTTTCTATAAGAATTAAACCTGCAAACTTCACATTACCAAGTAGTACCATACAACCACTAGACTAAAAGCCCTAATTATGTTATAGACCTTGCCTAAGTGGGATTTATGTGGGGTTAAGGGAAAAAAAATAAAGTAGTAGAATTTTTAATCCGAGTTTATATGCTAGGGGAGCATCTCTCCTATTTTTATTTTTTTTTTTGATCACTAAAGAAAATTTTTATTGATGAAGAAATCATATATTACATATGAGTTTACATCAATAAGGATGAAAAGGAAAAAAAAAAGGGGAGAGGGGGGGGGGGGGGGGAACAAAGCATGATGTTGGTGAGAAACCAACTCTAGCTTAAGCCAACACTTGGGGCCACCAACGACTAGTTTTACAATTACTTATAACCCACAAGAGCACTTAACTTTAAATCCTCCACACTTACCACACTATTTCCAACAGAAGAGTTTACACAATCTTGTCCTATTCTCTTGTCTCAAATTCTATATCGTATCGCACAATAAATATTTTTAACATGATTGTGTAGTGGAGAGTTGATCTAGTATAAAGAGGAAGAGATGATTTGGACATAGGATTGCCATTTGTTTATTCAGCAAATCAGATGGAAAAATTTGTTAAGTGTTATTTTATTCATTTATCAATTGATGCTTTTATGTTATCTTATGAAACACCAACAAAAAAATTAATAAATCTTACTATTTAAACAAATAAATATTTATAATTTAACCACCACATAAATTTGTTCAATAATTTTTCAGCACTCAAAGGTGTTGACTTCTGTAGAGTTGATTAATTACTTTAGAGTTTAGGGCACCAAACCGAATAGAGATTTGGTTGCTTGTCCGTAAAGTGCACAATAGCAGACAGAGGTATGTGGAAAGAAACCATGGTTTTTTATTTTTTGATTCAAAGGAAGGAAACCTTAGTGGCCAAGTTTAAGACAAGAAGAAATTTATTGAGCTTAGTGGCCAGGTTTGATTCAAAGGAAAGAAACCTTAGTTTTTGTTGGCCATATTTTAATATTTTATTTTACAAAGTATATGTGTCACACATGTTTATGGATGCTTGTGGCCAGGTATTGGTCTCTTCTTTTTATTATTGTATTTATTAGGAGTTTTGTTTTAACGAAAATATTTATGTACCTTTAATGTGAAGTTGGGTCGAATACATGTGTGCAAGGATGGACGTGTGGAATAAATTTATTGAGCAATAAATCAAATATTCTAGAGTAGCTCCTTTATCTTTTGGATCATCTAGTTTGTTTATTTTGCTTTTAGTTCAAATATATAGTGTTTATCTGTAAGGATGTTAGCAAGTTCTAAAATTCCAAAGTTTTTACTTAGTGTCTTATGGATATCAAAGATCTGAATTAGCTCCAACACTTTTTATTCATTCAGTTGTCATGTACCAGTTGATTATTTTACAAAATTTTCTATCATGAGAAGTTGATCATTTCACAATCTCTCCTTTTACACTAGTGTGTGCATTTTTCCATATAGGGTAGCAATTTTTCCATCTAGAGTAGCTCCTTTCTTGACATTTGAACTCCATCTTTTTAGAGATCTTTTTATATTTTCTTCCAACTTTCAGTTTACCAGTGTGTTGTAAATGTTTTTTATGATTTTCATTTCCATCGCTTTAAGAGACCTTGGGTTTTGCACTGCAGGTCGAAATATTGAAAATCTTGTTATGCATAGTGTGCTTAGCTTTATTGGCAAAGTAAATGTAAGGTATGTGATAGATTATCCTCTATGTTTATTAGTGTTGTGATTTTGTATTTATCATCTTCCTGATTTTATTTAATTTTCTTATAAATTTCTGGCAAGTCCCAATACATATCTCCTACACCAAGAGCTTCTTAACTTCATGCTCGTAGCCATGTCAACTCAGCTTCTTTCTGGGCCATCACCAGGACCCAAGGATATTCACCCATTCATTGATATGGCAATGGTCCAGGTGACGAGAACTTCTGACTTTTTTTAGCTCGTCCAAAATCTGCAGTTCTTTTAACGGGTATTGCTGTTCTGTCAATTTGCTATTACATTTTCAGGAAAGCTCTTTTGTTGGTTTGGTTGTTCGCAAACTGCTACTTAATTACATCATGCGACCTCACTTCGCCTTAAATACTGCATCTTATGACATGTTTTCTGAAGGAAATCAGCCCGGTGTTTTACAGAGAGTTGGTTCTGCAGCTGGTATGGTGGTTTATTTGATAATGCTCATTTTTTACAAGTAGTCAGCTGGTATGGTTTTATTCTGTTAATATGCAGTATGCATCATAGCTATGCCATTTGTCATCAAAATAGCATAGTGTTGTTCAGAGTCATTTGGATGCAATGTTTCATAAATTTCCCTAGATTGTTGTTGTTGTTTCTAGTTTTTTTTTTCCCCTTTTACCATTGGAGTCTTTTTCTTCTGTTTATTTATTATTTTGACTTACATGAACACACATTAATAGAGGAACAAAATTATGTGGTATACTGACAGAGAATTTAAGTTATGTCATGGGAAAATAATCAGTCCACACGTAAAACATTCTGATATATTAACAATTCTAAAATACAAGAATTACCTCTGATGGAAATGCAGTATCTTTTCACCATGGGCAGAATTTCTTTGACTATTTTTATTTGTAGTTATCTAGTTGATGCCCCCCTTCACTCAAAAAAAAAAAAAAAAAATACTACAAATTAATGATGAAAATTACAGTACCGTTAGAATATTATTAACTCTTCTTGTCACTCCATTGATTATTTAACATTTTCACATATCTACTTGTATAAAATTAATGGCAAATCATCATAACAATAATGAACATCATATAACATTTTCACCGAAGGGAAGGGGTGACGGATGTGGAGCCTCAGTTCTTAGCATCTTTAGGGCCATTCAATATATTTATGGATTTGTCTATATTTATATGGTCAATAGACATTGTAACATTCAGAAAATACATTGGAAAGTAAGTTTTTACCAAACATTTGTAAATACACTGGAAAGTAAGTCTTTACCCTGCATATTGGGTATATTGATGGATGTGTTGAGATGTAGGTAAGTATCTGAAACAGTTGGTTTTACAGAGGCTTTCCTACTGTAGTGTTTGACATATTTAATTGGTGCAGGATATTTACCTCCACACAAACTGTCTTGCAATTTTGGCCAACATGGCACCCCATGTCCACCGTTTGAGTGCATATGCATCACAGAGACTCATTAGCCTCTTTGATATGCTCTCACGCAAGTATGTCTCTTATTGTTTCCATAGAGCAGTCTGATCTATTTTCTTACGTGGAATACTTGATAACTTTGATAGAATCTTTACTTTTATGGGATTTTGATTTGGTCATCTTTTTAAAACGTTGTGTGTTAGGTACACTAAATTAGCAGAGCTAAAAAAAAAATTTGTCGTGAAATGTTACAATTAGCGACCAAAAATTTTGGTCGTTGAATGTGATAATTGGCGACCAAATTTGTTGGTCGTGGAATGTGACAATTGGCGACTAAGATATTTGGTCGACAAAAGGTGACTTTTCGCGACCAAAATGTTTTAGCGACAAAATGGATTAGTCGCAGTAGTGATATATTTAGCGATCACAAATTGAGTCAATCCATTAACATCCAATGGTTTTGGATCTTGAGTTTAAAAAAAAAAATAAAATTTTCAAGCATTATAAAATGCTCATTGTTTTCAATAATGCAGTTGTAATACTTTGGTTGTTCTTACAAAGTATCTTCAAATCGAACTGTTATGTTCGCATGTATCATTCACAAGGAATGTGTGCTAATGGAGGCCTGGCCACCTTTATATTCAAATTTAGAATTGCTCGAAAAAGTATGCAACATGGAAAATGTACCCTTGATCCTCACATTATAAGATGGAATATTATTTGTTGACTGATATATATTGACACCCACGAGGCATCGGTGATGCTGACCCTATTAATTAGAGCTTTTGAGTATGATAATTTTAAGGATTACTTTCACATTTACAGTACCCATTTTAAATGTAGATTCATTTCTTTGGGTTTGGGCAGGTAAGTTCTGTTGAGATTGAATGCATCTGCAATGCTGTTGATAACAACATCCTTGAGACAGCAGCGGTTGGGGTGCTTCCTCAAGAGGTGGTCCTGAGAGGTTAGTCATAGCCGTTGTTTTCAAGGATTCAAGTGAATCGGCCATAGACTTAAACACGTTGAGGATGGCTTTCAATTCTGCACTTCAGAATAAACTAAATCCTTTGTTCAAGGTATAATCAAACTACTCAGCAATCAAATGCCTTGTTGAAAAGTTTTGCTCTTAGTTTCTTTTTTTTTTTTGGGTACATAAACATCATATAACATTTTCACCGAAGGGAAGGGGTGACGGGGAGTGGAACCCCATGGTGAGACTTGAAGTGCGGACCTCAGTCTAGTGTGATAGTTTGACATGTGATGTGATAGTTCGACGGTTGGTTCAAAAAATATAAGTTGGATTAATAGTCTAACCAGATTATCAATTCTTTACTTGTGGGACTATTGTGTGGTGTTACATTACACCTTTCATTACTATTGTTAGTCCCTCCCCTCCCCCTCATGTATTTCTGCACACCATTAGTTTGCTTCTTAACTGTGCACTGTATGGTGATTGATGGTTTCTGCAGGCACGAGGCAGAGCTTGCTGCAGCTGCAGCTGCAAGTCAGCCCCTTCCGGATGATGATGATGATGATGATGCATTTGAATAGATAGGGTTTCCTCCCTGGAGAGACATTTATGTCCTCCCAAATAGTGTCTCATTGGATTGGTGTCCCAAATTTTCTATCATACATGACTTACCAATTGAGAATTTTGGATGATGTGTATGGCTTTTTGGTACTATTATTAAATGTGTGGTATTTTATTTGTGAAGAGTACAAGGTGTTGTGACTTCTCTGGATATTGAACTTTTTGGTGGAAGTTAATATATGACAAACAAACTGGATCCATGGCCTGGCAACTTAAACCTGTTTTTGTATAATCCTTTATTGTTTTTGCTTGACCATCAGCTCCCCTGTTTTGCACTCGCAATACCAATTGGCAAGCAATACTTGTCCTCCTTAATCAAGTTATCAATTGCGAGAATCCTCCAGTGTCCACCCACCTGGGCAAAGAACAATCGTGGAAAGGGATTTGGTTTTTCTGCATCACTTATCCATGAAAATCATAAATGGCTTTTCTTTGTTCATGATTTTAATTGTTGATATGTTTTTTAAGAAAGTGGATTTATCAAGAGACAGATTCAGAAAATCCATAGAATGGTGTTTAACATTAGCAATGAAATATTCAAATGCAACTGGAATGGAATGACTATAACCGCCAGAAGAAGACATAAAACCAGTTATTCAAATAAGGTGGTACTTATTATTCATAACATATCCTGGTACGATGATGAGTAACAAGAAGAATGAGACTGTTTTAATGCCATAGTAACTTCAAATTCAACATTCATGCCAGAACAATTTCAAATTCACAAAATAATAACCAATTTTTTTGTGAGACTACAAATAGATGGTGAGATTGCCCCTATATAACAAAGAAAGTTCACAAACAAATCTCTCACCCAACTTCACATCCACAAGAACCATGTTTTTACCCCACATGTCATTGCTCTGAAATTTCCCTTGTCAGTTTCTTTAACAGATTATTTATAAGCACCTCGTGTTGATCTGGCACTGTGAGCAGACCTTGATGGAGGAACGAGACAGCCAAGACCAATACCTTTGTCTTCTCTGCTGCAATCTCTCTCACTCAAATTATGCCTACACTACTTTGCACAAAGAATCACAAGGATGTTGATGACTTCACCGTGTTTTCTCTTCCGCTTCTTTTTTCAGCTGTGTTTGGAAATCGGTAGAGCTTGGTTGACACCTTGCATTACTGCATTTGCAGGCATACCATCTAATAGTTCATCTTATTTGTTGCTGTTTTATGCCTTCTAAATGAAGAAAAAAAAGTTTTCCCTGGCTTACATGCACGAAATAAAATAAAGGTCAAAATTTTGATCCAACATTTGACTCAACAAAAATGTGCCCATTTGAATTGATAGAAGTTAAAGGTCCACCTAATAAGAATAAGTTCACTAGGAGTTCTAAACATAAGTATGACAAGCTACTGAAAGGGCAGTCACCTGTCACCGGGCATGACTCTCCGGCCACTGTTGGGTTCAGGGTGAGTATGTATGCAGCCTCACCCCGGTGTGTGGTGAAGAGGCTGTTTACGTGATTTGAATCCGTGACGCCCAGCTATGCAATATCATCATTATATTAACCATCATCCTTGAACTCAATCAGTTGGTGGTAACAATACAAATTTGGTCATAATAATGTTTTACACATAGGAGGGAGGAAAACTGTACCTCGTGATATCAGTAGCATGGCCATGAACTTGAGGATCCAGCCACTACTGAGCCCCAAGCCTCAACTGATGATCCTTTAATGTTTGCTCAATCAACAACTAAAACTGAATCTGCTACAAAAAGGAGACAGTGAAGCATGGCAAAACCCAAGTTTCATAATTCATACATCCCTATAATGTGTTTTACTTAAAGCTTTTATCATGAAAGTTAAATCGTTTAATCATGCTTTTCAAGGCATCCAACATGGGCCTATTATGATTTTAACTACAGTGGCAGGGATGCGCCTTCAGTAAACTCCTAAATTTCAAAGAATGAAGGTTTATATATTTTATTTCCATTTCTAATAAAGTCAATTCAATTCAAAGGGAGTTGTTTGGAGCTTAGTACATACTTTTGATAAGAATGAAAGTCGTCTCAGAGATTCAATTTTTCAAAACATGGGACTATGTTACGAACCATTTTCAATTGCAGCAAAGGCTTTATATTTCTAATGCATCTTCTTATAAAAATATTGCCTTCAAACAAAAAGGCAAGTAACTAACCCATATGACGGAATGTCAAGGTTATCTAATAAAACACAGCTCTGAAAAAATGAAGTATAAGGCATGATATAGAAAGCAATGATTACAATAAAAGAGCATGAAGCATAGCAAGAGAGACAATTTCATTGTAAGTGCTCTCTCAATAATAGTCTCTTTTCAAAGATAAGAAAGTGTTTGATCAAGCATAGAAATTCAATGTGAAGAGAAAAGTCCAGCAGATATGAAACTTCTTAAAGGTGCTAGTGCTGCCGCCGTCCCCCTTCTCCCGAGCATCGACATAAAAAAAAAATTCCCCTACCCGCACATTAATTTATTTGTGTTTGTTTAGTTGAACAAAATAGAAATCACAAATATCTCCAAAATGACCATAATAATACAGTACAAGTTTCAAGAGACCTTTCTCACCAATGATCCTGCAGTACCAGTCCCACTCCTGGGAAAATAAACCGTCTGGTGAATTGTAGTGCCTCCATCCTAAGAACATACAATCCTGAAAAGAATCACCAGAATAACTGTTATCTTGTCATAGACTTGGAGGGTATAAGAAAAGTTTACACAGCACAACCTAATGAGACATATCAGTTAGATAAAAAAGAAGAAAAAAAGCATACACACATCATGACGAGAAACTAAATAACAACCAAATATAGGAAACCATGAGAGGTAAATGATGAGAAGAAAATTGTTTACACAAAACACTTGATATTGTTTATGGTCACATTTAAGGTCGAACAAGGATACATTGAGGAACTCACTATGGAAATTGAATGTGGTGGACATTGAAATAACTCTTTTACATGTGTGCCATATGGTGGGTTTTTTGTTCTTCTTTCTATCAGTAACCTTTGTTCCTGAAATGGGGTTTTTCTGCTTTATTATTTTAGGTTAAGGAATTTTCAATTTTCAGTTTTTATCATATGCAAGAAAAAACACAAGTCTATATGCTTTACAAATAAGTTTCTTTTTGTTTTTTTTTTTGATTTGCTTGCAGATGCTGCAAGAAAGTAATGTCAGGAAGGAAGAACTTAAGGCCCGTGCTATGGCTCTAAAAATTTTAGGAAAAGTTTTCCAGGTAAAACAAATGGCGTAATCAAATAGTAGAATCATATATTTGTTATTATGACCAACATTTCCATAATTTACTAGCTTGCCAAAAAAAAAAGAACCATCAATTATGCCTTGTCCATCTAATTCAACATCACCACAACACTTCATCAAAATTAAATTGACTAACATCAATTTTTCTAATTTGATTTACATTTTAATAGATTCTGTGATTTTCATAACATCTCTTCACCTTCTTCACCATCTCACATCTTCTTCACCTTCACTTCCCAATGTCATAGAGCAATGAAGAGAAGAGAAGAGAAGAGAAGAGAAGAGTGGTCCAAATCAAAAACAGAGAGAGAGTCCAAATCTCATAGAGCAATGAAGAGAGAGAAGAGAGAGAAGAATAAGAGAAGAGAAGAATACCTTCGAATCGATGATTCGATCGCTGCTCGCCGCCATTGTCGCCGATCGCCGATCGTCGCTAGCCACCACTATCACCGCTCGTCGTCGCCTTCGTGAGAGAGAGAGAGAGAGAGAGAGAGAGAGAGAGAGAGACTGTTGTTTCGAAAGTTAGGGCTCCGAAACTTGGGCTCTACAAACCTGAAAGGAAATGAAAAAAAAGGGGGAAAGACGGGGAAAAAACAGGGGGGAAATTGAGGTTTTGTTAGGTTTAGATTTTCAGAATATTTTTAATATTCTTAATATTTAATTTTTTAAATATTTTTAATATTTTAATTTTCTAAATATTTTTAATATTTTTAATGATTATACATGCCTAAAAAATTAATTGACAGAAAATAATTGACATAGAAGTTGTTTGAAAAAAAATGATTTGAAAAAAAAATATTCAAAAAAAATTACTTAAAAATAATTAATTGAAAAAAAAACATTTTTTAATTTGAGTATTTTAAAAATAGTTTGGTTATGACTGTTGATCAAAAATACGGATATCGAGTTATGAGTTGTGTGTTTGATTATCAATTATATGTTGAATTAAGTTTTGAAAACCATTTTGAAAACTCATCACCAAACAAATTTTTTTATTTCACATGTCACATCAAACTTTCAAAACTCAATTCCACATACAATTCAAAACTCAATTCAACACTCTATTAAAAAACCATAACCAAACAAATTTTTTGTAGTAGAGGAAAGGGAGCGACAGTAGTGGTGAAAGTGATGGATAAGAGGTGGTGGTGGTGGTGGTGGTGATGGCGAAGGCGAAGGCGAAGGCGAAGGAGATTAGTGATGAAGTTGTGGTAGTGGTATGGGAAATGGAGTGGTGGCGGTGGATGAGAGGTAATAGTAGTAGTAGTAGTGGTGGTAGTGGAGTGGTGGCAATGGTAGTAGTCATGGTAGTCGTAGAGGTGAAGTGGCGACAGTGGAAATAGTGGTGGTGGTGGAATGGCGTTTGCAGTAGTGGTGAAGGTGGTAGAGGAGATGGGTGGTGAGAGAGAGATGAATGAGAGACAGATAAGGAGAGAGAGAGAGAGAGAGAAAGAGAAAAAGAGACAGAGTGATGAGCGAGAGAAAGACAAAGTGGTTGCTAAAAGTGCATTTTCTTGTAGTGGATCGATAAATCGAGAGGGAGCTCAGTAAATAGAGAAGACGGGAGGGAGAGAGTGAGCAACGCAAACATAGTGGGAGAGAGAGAGGAGAAAAAAAGAAAGAGAAAGAGATAGAGATAAAGATAGAGAGTGAGAGACAGAAAAGAACAGAGAGAGAAGAGAGATGGACGAGAGAGACAGAGAGAGATAGAGAGAGAGAGATGAACGAGAGAGACAATGAGAAAGATAGAGAGACAGAGAGAAAGATAGAGAGATGAGCGAGAGAGACGGAGAAAGATGAGAGATGAGAGAGAGAGAAAGAGAGATGTGCGAAGAGATAAAGAGAAGAGAGATGAACGAAAGAGACAGAGAGAGAAAATGAGAGAAGAGATAATGAGTGAGAGACAGAGAGAGAGAGAGACAAATAAACAGACAAATAGAGAGAGAAGAGTGATGAGTAAGAGAGAGAGAGAAAGAGAAGAGAGAGATGGAGATGAAAAAATGGATGAAAAGATATAGACAAAGAGAGAGAGAGAGAGAGAGAGAAAAAAAAAGAGCGAAAAGAGATAAACGAGAGAGAGACAGAGAGAGATGAGTAAGAGAGAGAGAGAAGAGAGATGAGAGAGATAAAGAGAAGAAAGATGGACGAGAGACACAGAGAGAAAGAGAGACAGACAGACAGACAGAAAAGAGTGATGAGTGAGAGAGAGAAAGAGAAGAGAGACAGAGACATAGAGAGACAAAGAAGAGTGATGAGTGAGAGAGAGAGAGAGAGAGAAGAGAGATAGATAGATGAAAAAATGGGTGAAAAGAGAAATGTTCAAAAGAGTAAGACGACGTCGTTTTTATTTTTTTTTATAACAGAAAAATACCGTTGCATTTATTTAAACCGTTTTATGACTATATATATATGAAGCCGTCTCAAAGCCACAATATATATATATATTTTTTTTAATTTTTTTTTTTTGTGCAACGGTACGTATTACAATCGCAAAAAATCTTTTTTTTTTTTTTGCGACTGCAGTGGTATCGTCGCAAAACTCTATTTTTTTTTTTTGACAGAATAGCCATCGCAAATACTCTATTTTTTTTTACGACAGCAATTTTGCCGTCACAAATACTCTATTTTTTGCGACGGCAAGTTGTGCCGTTTCAAAAAGTCACATTTTTTGGTGACAACAAGTTATGCCGTCTCAAAAAGTCACATTTTTTGAGAAGGCAAGTTGTGCCGTCTCAAAAAATCACATTTTTTGAGACGACAAGTTATGTCGTCGCAAAAAGTTCCGTCTCATAAGCCCACTTTTCTTGTAGTGAATCGTAGATAAAATTTTTCAACACATTTTTTATTAAAATTTAGTCAAATTATTTATATGTATGTCTATGTGTATATAAATATTTAAAATGTATATTGTTTGTATATTACCCTTTTTATTGTATTTAGTAAATAAATCTAAAATAGAGATATGTGGTTAGTGGTTTTGAGTTGGTTATGATCAAAGTTAGGGGTTATGGGTGAAAATGATGTTAGTTATAAGATGTGGTTATGATCAAAATGGTATGGTTACCAGCCAAAATATATTGGTTATGAGATGTGGTTATGAGATATGTGATTAGTGATTATGAGTAAAGTGGTGTGGTTATGAGCCAAAGAATGTTGGTTATGAGATATGTGATTAGTGGTTATGAGTAAAGTGGTGTGGTTATGAGCCAAAAAATGTTGGTTATGAGATATGTGATTAGTGGTTATAAGTAAAGTGGTATGGTTATGAGCCAAAGAGTATTGATTATGAGATATATGACTAATGGTTATGAGATATGTGATGTTAATTATGATCAAAGTGGTGTGAATATGAGCCAAAGGGTGTTATGAGATATGTGATTAGTAGTTATGATATATGTGATGTTAGTTATGAGCCAAATAGTGTTGGTTATGAGATATGTGGGTAATGGTTATGAGATATATGATTGTTGATTATGAGATATGTGATTTTGGTTATGAGCAAAGTGATGTAGTTATGAGTCAAAAGGGTGTTTGGTTATGAGATATGTGGTTATTAGTTATAAGATATGTGATATTGGTTATGATCAAAGTGATGTGGTTATGAGCAAAAGGGTGTTGATTATGAGATATGTAATGTTGGTTATGAGTCAAAGGGGGATTGGTTATAAGATGTGGTAATGAGCTATGGGGATTGGTTATAAGATGTGGTTATGAGCTATATGAGTAGTAGTTATGAGATATGTGATAGTGGTTATGATCAGAGTGGTGTGATTATGAGCTAAAGGATATTGGTTATGAGATGTAGTTATGAGATATGTGATTGTAGTTATGAAGAGTGTTGGTTATGTGATATGTGGGTAATGGTTATGAGATATATGATTGTTGATTATGAGATATGTGATTTTGGTTATGAGCAAAGTGATGTAGTTATGAGTCAAAAGGGTGTTTGGTTATGAGATATGTGGTTATTAGTTATAAGATATGTGATATTGGTTATGATCAAAGTGATGTAGTTATGAGCAAAAGGGTGTTGATTATGAGATATGTAATGTTGGTTATGAGTCAAAGGGGGATTGGTTATAAGATGTGGTTATGAGCTATGGGGATTGGTTATAAGACGTGGTTATGAGCCATATGAGTAGTAGTTATGACATATGTGATTAATAGTTATGAGATATGTGATAGTGGTTATGATCAAAGTGGTGTGATTATGAGCTAAAAGATATTGGTTATGAGATGTAGTTATGAGATATGTGATTATAGTTATGAAATATGTGATATTGGTTATCAACAAAATGGTGCTGGTTATGAGATATGGTTATGAGATAAGTGATGAGAGCTCATAACTAAGTTATGATTAATTTGATTCTAGTTATGAACAAATATGATTTTGGCTCATAACTATAAAAAGTGACCTGCTTACCAGGTCACTTTTAATGATGTGGCTCAATCTGAGCCATTGATTTTCGATGTACCATACATTTTTTAAACAAAATGTACTATAGACTTTCCCCTAAATCTCTAAATCCCCTCCATCTGCGGACACTCGCCCACGAAGAACAAAACATTCACTGCCAAATTTTCTAATTACACAACCCGGGTATTTTCTGGCATTGCATGTGATATTTTTTTTTTAGTTTTCAAAGTAGACAATTGGTTTGATGCATCTTTTCTCATATGAAATCTGTGTAATTATGTGGAAATAATAATGTAATATAAATTATTGGTCATAATCATGATTACACCTGTTTGGAACAATGTCAGCCAGAACAACACAACATAAAAAAGTTATAAAAACATAATAATAGGAATGGAAAGGGAAAAGTTCTTTGTTTTATGCTCTAATAGAATGATATTCTACCAATTATAATGGTAATTTTCAGGGCATTCTAGAAGAAGAAGAAGAAATAGCTGTGAAGCGGCTCTCAAATAATTCTAGCCAAAGACTAGATGAGTTCAAGAATGAAGTTGTGTGTATTGCCAAACTTCAACACTGAAATCTCGTGAAACTTTTGGGATGCTGCATTCAAGAAGAAGAAAAGTTGTTGATCTATGAATACATGCCCAACAAAAGCCTGGACCACTTTATTTTTGGTTTGTCTCGCTTGAAACTATAATACTGTATATAGCGTAAATATTTTATTTTTGCTTATACAAATAGTTCACTCTCCAACCAGCCAGTATACTTTCTTTCTTTCTTTCTTTTTTCTTCTTCTGTTTTTTTTATTTTATTTTATTTTTTTCCAGTCATTTCAGTTTTATATAAGCTTTTTGAATTACTTGAAAATGGGACAAAAAATTGATGGCAGTGTTGTACATGTGCACATGCATGAACCTGGTCTAAGTGGTCCCCCTCTCCTCCCCCCCCTCGAAAAAAAAAAAATAAAGTGATTTTACATTGGGGAATCATTTCAATTCATGCATCCTACTAGCTGGAGGATGGACTAACTCAAACATGTTTGAGATCTCAAAGCTAGCAATATTTTGCTAGATATCGACATGAATCCAAAAATATCAGACTTCGGAATTGCTAGAAGTTTCATTGGAAATGAGACAGAAGCTAATACAAACAGAGTAGTTGGAACATAGTAAGAATCTGTATGACATGTTTTGTAAAGTTCATTTACATTGCTTCAAAATCTGATTGCAATTGTTCATTCATTGCTTTGCTGCAGCGGTTACATGTCTCCCGAGTATGCAGTAGATGGTTTATTTTCAATAAAATCGGATGTATTTAGCTTTGGAGTTTTGGTACTAGAGATAGTGAGTGGGAAGAGAAACAGAGGTTTCTTTCATCAACACCTCAACCTCCTTGGGCATGCAAGTGTTAAGTTTAAAAGTACTTTTATACACAGTGTAAGTGTTTCGAATTAGTACTACTAATATTGCAATGAATTGTTTAGGCATGGAGACTCTATAATGAAAACAGGTCATTGGAATTGATTGATGAGACTCAAAGGGACTCGTGCTACCTAACCGAAGTGTTGCGATCAATCTATGTGGGTCTTTTATGTGTGCAACAACGTCCAGAGGATAGGCCAACCATGTCATCTGTGGTTCTTATGTTGGGTGGTGAAGGTGCGTTACCTCAGCCTAGAAAGCCTGGTTTTTTTGCTGAAAGGAATCTACTTGAAACTGGCTGTTCGTTAAGCAAGGATGCAACAACTTAGGCCAATGAAATAACCATTACTGTGTTAAATGCTCGATAGGGAAAATGAAGAGAACTTAAAACAATAAACCGTGTTCTGCTATACTATTTATAGTGTAGAAGTTTATCAGTGTGTAGATAAATATATGATATACATATATGAATCATCTCAGCTGAATGTGATATCCTTCCAAATCTGTTTGATTGACTTTCTATAACTGATTTCAAGCATGTTATATAACTGATGTCCTCAATCAGTTCTGTCATATGCAAAACCATTACTTGATGATTTTTCTCCTTGATATTGGTTTTCCATCTTAAGTCTAATGGCACTCTCTAAAATCAATTTTAATGTCAGTTGTTAATTGAATTGATCAGTTAACAATGTATTTGGTTAATCCTTTTGCTCCAATGGAAGTAGGGCCAGCCTTTAGGCAAAGACGAGCAATGCCGCTGTCTAGGGTCCATTGAAACTTAGGGTCCCAAAATATTGACCCTCGTATTAAATCAAAAAAATAAAGTAAAATAACTTATTAATTCTACTTATTAGGTCACAAATAAAATAATAATACTAATAACACTAACAAATATACCAGTAAATATATCAAATAGGCCACAAGACTCCATACAAGTTTTACCACTTGACATGTAGCCTAACTAATATATTATCTAGTTGATATATTTGTTGCTACGTTTGTTAGTGTCCTAACATGATTGCAAATCATTGGCCAAAAATAAAAAATAAAATAAACATTATTGCAAATAAAAAGTGTTCATTCCAACGCGAAAGGCCCATCAAAATAAAATCTTTGGTGGTTCCACATTAGCAAAATTTGTTTTGTGCCCTAGAGTCTTATTTTTTTTTCTTCAAAAAATTGGTGATAATTCCATTCTAAAAAAGATGTAAGGAATTAGGTTCAGTGAATATTTTTTATTGGCGAGAAGTCTATGTTTTGTGAAATAGTTGGGTAAGAAGTCCTAGAAGAAATTTTATTTCTAATTTTACTCATTGACTTTTTTTATCTGGTTGACTTTTCATTGACTATTTGTTCAAATTTATATCTATTTGTTCAAATTTTTTGTCTATCTGCTCTAATTCATATCTACCTGCTCAGATTTTTTGACTATGTGTTCAATTTTTTCCTCTATGTATTCAATTTTTTTCATAAATTATATCTATTTATTCAAAAATATCTCTGACTTATTTTTCATTTGAACAATGACAAGATAGAAATACAAATACCATGCCATACCATATGTGGGGGCCGAATAACACTATTACGTACAGAGGCCGAATAACTTGAGGAAAGAAACCAAGTTATGTATTATACGGCTCTATCCCGGAGGGACGGAGGCCGAATAACCAAATCGGCCGAAGAATCAGCTGTAGACCTGGCCGAGTACGAACAGTTAGCCGAATGAGGGATTATTCATTGGACAAAAGGTGGGCCCAACCATCAACATCAAGGATGACTATAAATAAGAAGAACATCAGCTAAGAGGTGGCATGTGAGAACAAGTAAGTTTAACTTAAGATATGAGCAACCAAGAGAGTATACATTGACTTATCTATCGGAGTGCTAATTCTGGCACCCCCGACCGGAGTGTTCATTCCTTTTCAGGTGATTAGCTGAGAATCTTGAGCGTCCTATTGGATCCAAAGAGTATTTCCAAACCACTTCTCCACAATTGGCGCCGTCTGTGGGAATACTCCAGTACATCCATGGCGGGCGTGAGGGAAGATCCTCTGGTAGTCGCTAACGACCTTACACCGAGTTGATACCACTCCAAGCAACATGCTTGGACTAGAAAAACATTACTGCAACGAAGAGCCTTGAACTTCGACTCAAGCTGCCCAGACCTCCCCTCGACGTCAGCACACGAGACAATGCAAGCGATTATGGATCAAGCGAGGCAAACGAACAGAGGTTGGAAAACATGATGGCTGAGAATGAGTGCCTTCGACAGGATTTGGCCTTGGAGGTGGCAAAAATCCAACAGGCCGGCGCACCAAGATCCAGGACGACCTCTGGAAAGGATAGTCGACGACGTGAATTCGGAGACAAGATAATTGCAGTGATTCTGACTCGTCATCCGCAGAATCCAAAAAAAAGGGAACAGTCGAAGTCTCCAGTTCTTTCCGAAGGAGTCCCGCGTGCAGGAATAACGAAGAAGAAATGATTCAGACGAAGAGGATCAACAATGACCTTTGTGTGACAAATCGCAAGGGCTGTACTACCCAGTTCAAAGCTCCATTGTTCACCCTAATATGATGAAAATCAGACCACCGATCACATCGTCCCCACCGATCACATTCGTCATTATAAGCAAGCCATGATGCTATATGCAAATGACGAGGCCTTCACGTGTCGAATTTTTCCAGTAGTTTGGGACCATTGGCCGTCAGATGGTATTATAAATTGGAACCGACAGCAATTAAGAGCTTCCATCAACTCCAAAAATCATTTAGGGCAAGGTTCATCACCGATGAGGTCCAGCCGAAGCAGGACGATTCTCTCTAGGCAATGCAAATTCAACCAGGGGAAACCCTACGTGCTTATTCGGCGCTATTGGAAATGCTTTAATCTTGTAGATGATGCCTGCAATGACTCCATGACCATCACCGCCTTTAAAATGGGGTTGCACCCTGATAATGCCCTCCGCAGCTCCTTGACCAGAAGGCCCCCCAAAACAGTCTAGTCGCTAATGAAGAAAGTCAAGGAATACTATAGAATGGAGGATGACGCCCTAACGGGTTAAAGCCAGGCACAAGGCCAACAAGCCGACCCATCTGAGATCGTTCAGCCGATAAATTCTTTACCATCACGGAGCCCTAAACCACGAATTGGGCTAAATGAGACAAAAGACGAGATTCGCGCCAATCAAATGACCAATGTTCACACCGGGCTAATGAGCAACTTCAAGTGGATAGCAGGCGCATCAGGCGTGCGGATAAGAAATATACGGAGTTGTCAGAGCCGATCACCACGGTTATGTCTAAAGTTCAACATCTTCCGTTCTTCAAATGGCCACCCAAGATGGTGGGACCTTCCAACACGAGGAGACGGGATAGACGGTGTGAATATCACAAAGACCACGGACATGATACCGACAGTGGTTATGCGTTGAAAGATCACCTTGAGGAGTTGGTACAAGACGGTCGGCTTAAGCAACACGTCCAAAAGAACAACTTAACCAAAACAGTTGCTTTACGGCAAGATTCATCCCCACTCGGCGTAATCCATATGATATACAGCTTGCCGATGGCACCCGCGGTACATACAATTCAATCGCATCCTGACCCTCAAAAGCAAATCACACCAGTGAAATGGCCCCATGAACCTCCGAGTATTACTTTCGACGATTCTGATTTGGCCGGCGTAATGCTCCCCCACATTGATCCCTTGGTCATAGAGCTACACGTAAACCGATTCACTGTTGAACGTGTTCTCATTGACTAGGAGAGCACTTCAGAAGTGATGTACTACAAGACCTTCGTCAAACTGTTTCACTAAGTCGGACCTGTCTCCAGCTCATTATCCGTTATTCAGCTTCAACGCTAATCCAGAATATCCGTTGGGCAAAATCACACTACCAGTTTGGGCGGGCTCCTGGTCAGTGGATATAGAATTTTTGGTTGTCAAGCTCCCTTCGCTGTATAATCTCATTATGGGACGAACTTGGCTGCATACCATGCAGGCCGTGCCAAGCACCTATCATTAACTACTTCGTTTCCGACTGAACGCGGCAGTGAGCAAATTCGAGGTTCCCAGAAATCGGCGTAGGCATGTTATCTTCTTGCTGCAAAAACACCAAAGGAGCTGGAAGTGAATTCAATTGAGGTGTTGGATCGAGAAGCCTCGACGACGTTGGGCAGCTCCCAAGTGAAAAGGCAACCGGAGCCCTGGATCGGGTTGAAATTGATGGAAATCCTAACAAGTTCTTTATGGCGGCGTCTTCCCTGAATAAAGTTGACAGGCAGGAGCTAATTTCCTTCTTACTCAACAACCTTGATGTATTTACATGGTCACCATATGAGATGCCGGGGGTGGATCCATCTGTGTCTCAGCACCGCTTGAACGTTGATCCCAAATGTAAGTTGATTATCTAGAAAAGCCGGCGTTCATCCGTGGAGTACACTGCTGCCGTTGTTGAAGAAGTTGACTGGTTAGTTGATGCCGGGGCAATCCGCGAAGTGACCTACCCTATATGGCTGTCGAATACTGTGGTCGTAAAGAAGAAAAATGGAACTTGGCGTGTTTGTGTGGATTTCACGGACCTAAACAAAGCTTGTCCCAAGGATTGCTTTCCTCTCCCCAGAATTGACCAACTCGTCGATCCGACGGCACATCATCAACGTATGAGCTTCCTGGATGCATATAGAGGCTACCATCAAATTGCCATGCATCCGGGGGACCAAGACAAAACCGCATTCCTCACCCCCAGAGGAACCTATTGCTATAAGGTTATGCCTTTCAGGCTGAAGAATGCGGGAGCAACCTACCAAAGACTAGTCACTGCCATGTTCAAGGAGCAATTCGGCCGTATTATGGAAGTGTACATCGATGATATGGTGGTCAAGTCCAAGGAAGAGCAAACTCATCTAGCCGATCTAGAAGAGACATCCGACATTCTTCGCAAATACAAAATGAAACTAAACGCTTCCAGATGTGCCTTCGGCATCGGATCCGGCAAATTCCTTGGCTACATTGTTAACCACCGCGGAATCGAAGCCAACCCGAGGAAATCACAGCAATTCTAGAACTCGGCTCTCCTCGTCGTCAAAGAGGTTCAGAAGCTGATGGGAATGGCCGCCGCACTCAACAGATTCATCAGTCATTCACAGATCGCTGCGACAATTCTTTCATACCCTTCGGCAGGGAAAAGCTTTTAAATGGACCCCCGAGTGCGAAGCCGCCTTGGAAGGTTTGAAGACTTATCTCCGATCAGCTCCACTCTTGACAACACCTTCGGCAGGTGATCCGTTCATTTTATATCTGGCAGTCTCCGACCGGGCAGTCAACGCCGTATTGTTAAAGGAAGAACCAGGGGAGCAGTGGCTAGTTTATTATGTGAGCAAAGCAATGGTTGACGCCGAAACACGTTACCTTCCGTTGGAAAAACTCGTCCTTGCTCTCGTCATGGCAGCAAGAAAATTGATGCATAACTTTTAGGGGCATACCATTGGAGTACTAATAGACTATCCCCGCCGCTCAGTACTCCGTAGTGCAGAAGCATCAGGGTGCGTTTCAAAATGGGCTCTCAAACTCGCCCAGTTCGATATTCAATTTCTGCCCAGAACCTCAATCAAGGGGCAAGTGCTCGCTGACTTTGTGGCCGAATTCACTGGATGTCTCGCCGACTTTAAGCCTGATCAAATTCAACCTAAGCCGAACTGGAGAATTTACGTTGGGGACATTTGGCAGCTGTATTGTGATGGATCATCCAACAACGTGGCAGTGGGGCGGGCGTAGTGATCATGGCTCCCACGGGGCAATAATTCAACAGGCTGTCAAACTGGGCTTCGAAGCATCGAACAATGAAGCCGAATAGGAAGTGTTGTTAATCGGCTTACGGAACGCACATCTCATTGGTGCTCGGCGTCTTCTTGTCTTCTACGACTCTAAGCTAGTCATCAACCAATTGAAGAAGGAATACGCAACCAAAAATGACCGTATGGCAGCTTACATTAAAACGACGAATTCTTTGCTGGCAAAATTCGACCACCATGAATTAAATCAAATAACCTGGGATCAGAACACACTGCAGACGCCCTGGCTTGCTTAGCCTCTGCCATCAACTCAAAATTAAGCAGACAATTGAAGTAGGATTTATCCTTAAGCCGAGCATTTCTCCCTCAGAGTCAATTAAAATCAATATCGTAGAATCAGGGCCAAGTTGGATGGACCCCATCACTACATTTCTGTCTTCCGAACAGCTCCCGACAGACAAGAAAGAAGCGCACAAACTATGAAACAAAGCCCTGAGATATTACTTAGATCCACAAGGAAAGCTCTACAAAAAATCCCTTTCTGGTCCATACCTAGAATGCGTTCATCCGGATAAAGTCGAAGAACTCTTGACCGAAATACACGAAGGTAGTTGTGGTGCCCACTCTGGTGGGCGTTCTTTGGCTCATCGAGCTGTAACGCAGGGGTACTACTGGCCGACTATGAGAGCTGACGCCGAGTGTTACGTCAAGAAATGTGAATAGTGCCAGAAGTTTTCCCCTTTAACCCATTTGCCTACTGAGGAGTTGAGCTCAATCACCAGTCCTTGGCCGTTCACTCAATGGGGGCTTGATATCATCGGGCCCCAGGAAACAAGTGATTCTTGATTGTCGCAACAGATTATTTCACAAAATGGGTCAAAGCGGAGGCACTAACACATCTGAGATACTGATGTCAGGCGTTTTGTATGGAAAAATATCATAACACGATTCGGCATCCCAAGAGCACTCATTTCAGAAAACGGCACCCAGTTTGATTGTGGCGTCCATCGGGAACTGTGCAGCACGTATGGTATTCGGCCCTATTTCTCCACGCCGGCTTATCCACAGAGCAATGGTCAAGCCGAAGCCTCCAACAAAGCCATCTTGGACGACATCAAGAAGAGGATGGAGAAAGCTAAAGGCAGATGGGTCGAAGAATTGCCGAGTGTGTTGTGGGCTCGTCGCACTACGCCGAGGCGATCCACTAGGGAAACGCCGTTTGCTTTATGCTTCGGAACCTAGGCAATAATCCCCCTGGAGATCGGCCTCCCAACCTTGAAATCGAAAGTTTTTGATATGGGCCAAAATGACATAATGTTGGCCTTAGATTTGACTCTGATTAAAGAACGATGAGACCATGCCCTTGCATCCATGGCACGGTACCAGCAACAGCTTGCTAAGTCGTATAATCAACGTGTTCAGCTACGCCGCTATACACCAGGAGAATTGATCCTCAAGAAAGTACTTTCGGCCACCAGGAATCTGGCTGACGGAAAACTGGGTCCTAACTGGAACAGCCCCTATCAGATCGATTCAATCGCCGGAACAGGGGCATATTGGCTCAAAGACATGTCTGGGAGAAGTCTGCCACGTCCTTGGAATTCCATGCATTTGCATAAATTTTATCATTAACCCGACATGTGGGGCATGATAACTTCTTTTGAGTGTTCGCCGTGTATAACTTTAACTTTTATAATGCAAGACTTCTTATCTCACTATATGAAATTTTAGTTCGAAGCTAAAAGCCTCTGGATTCGGAGCACCCTTCATGGATTTCACGATTGGCCAAGTCCAAAGCCTCCGAATTCAGAGCCCTATCAGTGAATGCCACTTGTGAGCCGAGTAAGCCTCTGGATTCGTAGCGCCGTTCGTGGATTTCACGACTGGCCAAGTGAAAAACCTCCGAATTCGGAGCCCCATCAGTGAATGCCACTTTTGGGCCAAGTAAGCCTCTGGATTCGGAGCGCCCTTCATGGACTTCATGATTGGCCAAGATAAAAGCCTCTGAATTCGAGGTCCCATCAGTGAATGCCACTTTTGGGCCGAGTAAGCCTCCAGATTCGGAGCGCCTTTCGTGAGTTTCACGATTGGCCAAGTATAAAGCCTCCGAATTCGGAGCCCCATCAGTGAATGCCACTTTTGGGCCGAGTAAGCCTCCAGATTCAGAACGTCCTTCGTGGATTTCACGACTGGCCAAGTCCAAAGCCTCCGAATTCGGAGCCCCATCAGTGAATGCCACTTTTGGGCCGAGTAAGCCTCTGGATTCGGAGCGCCCTTCATGGACTTCATGATTGGCCAAGATAAAAGCCTCCGAATTCGGAGCCCCATCAGTGAATGCCACTTTTGGGCCGAGTAAGCCTCCGGATTCGGAGCATCCTTCGTGGATTTCATGATTAGCCAAGTCTAAAGCCTCCGAATTCAGAGCGCCATCAGTGAATGCAACTTTTGGGCCGAGTAAGCCTCCGGATTCGGAGCGCCCTTCATGGACTTCATGATTGGCCAAGATAAAAGCCTCCAAATTCGAAACCACATCATTGAGTGCCGCTTTTGGGCCGAGCAAGCCTCCAGATTCGGAGCACCCTTCATGGACTTCATGATTGGCCAAGATAAAAGCCTCCGAATTCGGAGCCCCATCAGTGAATGCCACTTTTGGGCCGAGTAAGCCTCTAGATTCGGAGCGCCCTTCATGGACTTCATGATTGGCCAAGATAAAAGCCTCCGAATTTGGAGCCCTATCAGTGAATACCACTTTTAGGCCGAGTAAGCCTCCGTATTCGAAGCGCCCTTCGTAGGTTTCACGATTGGCCAAGTCCAAAGCCTCCGAATTCGGAGCCCCATTAGTGAATGTCACTTTTGGGCCGAGTAAGCCTCCTGATTCGGAGCACCCTTCGTGGATTTCACGACTGGCCAAGTCCAAAGCCTCCGAATTCGGAGCCCCATCAGTGAATGCCACTTTTGGGCCGAGTAAGCCTCCGAATTCGAAGTGCCCTTCACGAACTTCATGATTGGCCAAGATAAAAGCCTCCAAATTCAGAGCCCCCTCAGTGAATGCCACTTTTGGGCCGAGTAAGCCTCCGGATTCGGAGCATCCTTCATGGGTTTCACGATTGGCCAAGTCCAAAGCCTCCAAATTCAGAGCCCCATCAGTGAATGCCACTTTTGGGCCGAGTAAGCCGTTGGATTCGGAGCGCCCTTCATAGACTTCATGATTGGCCAAGATAAAAGCCTCCGAATTCGGCGCGCTTTTCAAGTATTATGATTGACAAGCATAAACGTAGTTGGCAAAAAATAAAAAATGGAAGATGATCATCACTGAATTTATAACATAAATTGACACAACATGCAAACATTTAAAATAATATGTTTTATTGAATTAATCAATAATACATAATTCGCTCCGAATCTACGTTAGAGCGATACAATATGTTTAGTTTTATTCGGCTTGCCCCCTCGTCATCGCTCTTCTCAACTTCAAAAGCCGAAAAGGGAAAATGATGACTCTGATATAGTGGCGATGCCGAATCAACGCCTGCTGCGGCCTGGAGAGCCTTGACCCACCCGTGCTTAAATCCACGATTCTCGCATCGGCAGACGTCCTTGGTGGCCTTAGTCTTCTGTATCCCAACTTTTCGGCCCTCATGGAAGCCTTTTTCATAAGCCCTGGTCCTTGTAGCCTCTATTGCAAACATGCTTGTCGTCTCTCGATCGGCAATTGCATGACTTATAAGCCATTAGGTCACCCTTTCCTCCACAATCAGGTTAGCTTGGCTAGCCGATTGTGTCTCGGCAGTTTTAACCTTTCTAAGTTCGTGCTCAGCCTTCTCCGCGTGAGCTTCTAAGCTTCGAATGCATTCATCCTTCTTCTCTATCTCCCGCTGCACGGCGCGAAGACGCATGTCGATTTCATAGGCGGTATACAACCCCTTCACCACTCCATGGATGCCCCCCCCGGAACACTTCGAAGTCGGGTCGACTGACCGTCGACTGTTGGACTTCTGGTAGAAAAATTTGTTGAGCAAACTCAACTGCCACGTTTGGGTCGTGCACAACTGAATCCGCTTCCGTCATCGGTTTGTTCCCCACAAAAATCGCAAAACTTAATGAGCACGGTCCCGCACTGCTTTCTCCGCTCGAGCGCGGTACAGGAGAGCTGTACTCTCCACCTCGATTCATCTCTGCATCCAACTCCGCGAGTGTTCTCCCTTCTCCTCTACTGTTAAAAAATAGTCTTCTAGACATCTAGTTCAAACTCACTATTCTCCCTCCTGTGATCTGCCAAATTTGGACACCAATATGGACCCTAAACGAACGCAGCCCCCACCCATCTTATTAATCGCGGGTGCAGCATTCCCAAAGCATTCCCTTCAATGCCCTGCGCCACAAACTGACGTGGATCAGTGGTCTAGTTCATTAATTCGGCGGCCGTGTTCATCAACTTGCTGGGGCAAGGGCAGATTCATCAATCTATTCAGCCTAAATATCAGAGCTCCTAGCCGAATATCCATTGTGCCCCAGCAAACTCCTGAACTGTCATTTTTAGGCGCTCTTGTTCAACTTGCTGGGGCAAGGGCAGATCCATCAATCTATTCGGCCTAAATATCAGAGCTCCTAGCCGAATTGTCATGGTGCCCCAGCAGATTTTCGAACTGCCGTTTGTAGGCGGTCTTGTTCAACTTGCTGGGGCAAGGGCAGATTCATCAATCTATTCGGCCTAAATATCAGAGCTCCTAGCCGAATTGTCATGGTGCCCCAGCAGATTTTCGACCTACCATTTGTAGGCGGTCTTGTTCAAGCTTGCTGGGGCAAAGGCAGATTTATCAATATATTCGGCCTAGATATCAATGCTATGCGTTAGGCCGTTCCTATGCCCCAGCAAATCCCTGAATTGTCATTTTTCGATGGTCCTGTCATCAACTTGCTGGGGCAAGGGCATATTCACTAATATATTCAGCTAAGTTGCAGTGCTATACAGTTATTTGTGTGCTGGATTAATTCAGTAGTTTGTTTCATTCATTTCATGATTTTACATCTTACTTAGCCGTTAACAAGCACATTCATCAGGCAGAAAGGCAAAAGTAATAAGTTGCAGTGCTATACAGTTATTTTTGCACTGGATTAATTCAGTAGTTTGTTCCATTCATTTCATGATTTTACATCTTACTTAGCCGTTAACAAGCACATTCATCAGGCAGAAAGGAAAAAGTAATTTTCATTCATAAACTGAGCACAAACAGAAGTCATTTTACAAATGAAAACTACCCTACGTCAGCTTCTCACAAAAATGAATAGTCAAAAACCTAATAACTCTAACAAAACCTACATACACACAATACCAAAAACAAAATGAAAAATACTTGACTCTAGGTTAGTCTTCGGGGTCATACTTCAGCGGCTCAATGTCTACCTACTCGTACGGAATCAGCTGCTCCGATACCACGTTAGCGGCAGCTAAGGCTTTGAGCTAGCCATGTTTGAACCCCTTGTTTTCGAACTTCAGCACTTCTTCTTCGTAGTTTGCCAAGGCTGCATCCTTGCCAGCCTGGAATGACTTGGAAATCTTGGACTCAGCGTTTGCCATCGCCCTCTTCGACTCTTCCAAGTCGTCCTCCAGCTTGGCAATTATCTCGTTTGCCAATTTGAGCGCTTCTTCGTTGGCATTCGCCCTTTCCTCGGCGGCCACTCTCAGTTCGTCAGCAATCTTGGCCTTATCTGCTTTAGAATCGGCCCTAGCTCTCTCTGCCGCCGCTTTCATGGCCTTAGACTTGGCTCGGAGAGAGGCCTCTGCTGCCTTTCCCTTCTCGTTTTCCAACTCGACTGTAAGAAAGCCGATCTGTTCGATAGCGTCATGTTGGCGACGACCAATTTTAACTATCCTTCCTGTCGCCTACAAAACAAGGGATCAATAAGCTAATATTAATTTTTTTTGGTAGCCTTGCAAAATTATAAAGGGTCACGTACCAATAGCGCCGATTGAGCGGCTAATGCGATGGCCAGCAGATCGGCCTCTACCCTAAAAGCTGCTCTGTCAACCGGCAGAGAAATGGAGGAGGCCAAGCTCAAGGCCACAGCTGGGTCTCTTATAGCCGATGCATCAGAGGCAACCGGCATGTTTTTTTATCCTTGGTTGTATTATAAACGACACAACCATGTCCGATTCTTCCATGCGTGGCCGTTTATCCATTGGGTCTTCTCAATAATCGGCTTCTGTGCTCGGCCGGAAAGTTTTTTTCCCCTGTGCTCCATCACTTGGAGGTTCGTTTCGCTCGGCTTCGGCTCTCCTATGGGCAGCCATCCTCTTGGCATTTTTCTGTCTGGCCAATTAAGTGAGCAACTCACTAGCCATGTTGTCAGGATACGAGCCAGGTAGGTCCCCTAAGTTGGTAAAAATATCCTTGAAGGACACGTCCGCTCGGCCGGAAGTGGATGGAGGATTGAGGCCGACTTCTTCAAAAGCCAAATTTAGTGCTGCATCAACCTCCTCCTTTAATTTGTTGGATCTCTCGAAAGATGGTTGATTCGGCTGCTCAGCGACTCTTTCGGCTGCTTGTTCGTCCGCCGGCTTTAAGTCTAATGCCTCAAAACCGATCTACCTAACGTTCTTGAAGCTCGGAAAAACAAGCGCCGTAAGGTGCTGTTCGCCCCTCGGAATCAGAATATTTTCTACGGCTGAGAAAGTAGTATAGGTCGCCTCGTATCTCAGAAGAATATGGGCCGCCCTCCCTTGTTTCTAGAGATTCGGACGACCAAAGAATTGCAGTACCGTTCTGATCTGCGCAAGTATGGCGTCGTTGGCCGAAACTAGAACTTTCTTCAAATTATTTCCTCCACAAATAAAACGGTAAACACATGGAATTTGAACCAGAAATATTTAATAAAAATTCATGGGGGGTTAAACGGCTACCTAGTTCGCCCCTTCACCTGGGCACTGGATCTTGACGATCTTCGCCCTCGCCGAATTCCCAGTTGCCACGGACAACGACCATGACACGTCAACACGCTTGCCAGAGCTGGCAAGCATAGTGACCAAATGATGGTCGGTGTCCTTGGCCCTGAAAAGTAGCGCCCCTGTTGACCAGAGGACTTGGCCAAGGCATAACAATGTCGAATGGCAGGGACTCCAAGGTTAAGCCTAAGGAGCCGATTTAGTTCTACAATTCCCATTATTATTCGGTAAAAATTTACGTTCGGTTGGGAAAAGATTAAACCCCAATGGTGAAGGACAGCCCTCAAAAGTGGATGACGGGGGAAACGGACTCTGTCATCCGCGATTGACAGAAGAGGAAAGACGATTGTACTCTCATCAGTCCTCTCCGTGTCAATCACGTTCTCTGCCAAAAGTGACAGATGAACGTCGTTAGGGATAGAAAAATGGCGATGGAAACCAAAGACTCGCTCCGCAGAAAGAAGGGCTCTCAAATGTTTCGCCATCACAGCAGGAAAAACGGACACTCTACACAGCAAACAAACTAGGAAAAGGGTGTCAAAATGGAAGAAAGAAGAACTTACAAAAAAATAGGAGGACAATGAAGAATGGAAAGAAGTTGCAGACGGCGAGAACGAGGGAGGTGAACTGACAGTCATCGAGAAACCTTGAGCATTCAAGAAAGAACATACAGACGAAAAGACAACACAATTTCAAATCGTATTAAATGAATGAAGTGTACAAAGGGGCGAGAGATTGTAATGATGCTTAAAAATAGTAGGCGTCCTAATGCTTGCATTGGAATAAGGGAAACCGCCGTATTTTCTGACTCTCTAAGTCCAAAGACCAAACATGCCGACTAACTAACGTTAATAGGATGTTTGGGGTGCAATTATGGGGGCCGAGTAACACTATTACATACGGAGGCCGAATAACTTGAGGAAAGAAACCAAGTTATGTATTATACGGCTCTATCCCGGAGAGACGGAGGCCGAATAACCAGATCGGCCGAAGAATCAGCTTTAGACCTGGCCGAGTACGAACAGTTAGCCGAATGAGGGATTATTCATTGGACGAAAGGTGGGCCCAACCATCAACATCAAGAACGACTATAAATAAGAAGAGCATCAGCTAAGAGGTGGCATGTGAGAACAAGTAAGTTTAACTTAAGATATGAGCAACCAAGAGAGTATACACTGACTTATCCGTCCGAGTGCTAATTCCGGCACCCCCGACCGGAGTGTTCATTCATTTTTAGGTGATTAGCTGAGGATCTCGAGCGTCCTATTGGATCCAAGGAGTATTTCCAAACCACTTCTCCACACCATACCATACCCCTAGCCATTCTAATTGCCTGATGCATCTTTCTTGAGTAATAATTGAGATTCATGTGAATGTTAAGGTGAAGAATCAGTGCATTTTTTTGACAAAAAAACAAGGGTTCGGTTTTGTAGGATTTTTGTTTTAGTTAACATGGCATATCTTTGGTGTTAGTTTTTGATCTATATTTCTTTCTCTTGTTTATATAAGTATTATAAATCGGTTCATTTTCCTTATGCTAATTTGTTTGTTTGTTTGTTCTTTCCAAAAAAGATTGCAGGTCTCCAAAATATGATGTTACGTAATCAGCAACTGCTCAAGTCTGGAAATGCTCCTTTTTGAGGGTTCTCTTTGCCATTTATAGTAGTTTGGGTATATGTTTCTTTCATTTTTTTAGCATATATATATATATATAATATGTATACTTTTGTAGTTTTTCATTGCTTTTTCTAATCTAAATAATAGCAGTTTGGTTTTTGCAACTGTCTTATTCAGCTTCTAAGAGCACATGATGATTTATTGAACAATTAGAAGTATACTTATGTTATTTATTTGCTTCGTCATTAAGTTTGTAAAATCATTTAAGTAATTCTGGCTCTCATCTAAGTAACTTTTTTCTGGCACAGGAGTAAATTTGTTAGGGGGAATCACATCCCAGTGAAACAGATTTAAAAATAAATAAATAAATTGCACAGACATGGTGCAACTCAAAGTTGCACCCGCATAACTTTTTAGTTGCACCCCACCCATCACACAACACCCTCCATGATCTACAAATGTTTTTTGGTCTCCTGCATTGTTATGGTTGCACCCCACCCATCACACATGGAGTTGCACTCTTCATGTTTTACAAAAAAAATTTTGGTCTTCTACCTTGCATTTTTATTTCCCCAATATTTTATAGAACTTTACCAAAGGCTTGGGGATTAACCAGAGCACTCTATTCACTTTTTTTATCTTCATCTTCCAAGTAGCAAATCCTATTTTTAAAATTCTTTTAGCACTATTAATGTTAAGTAACATTCCAACAATCTGCATGCACCTAGTCTCACAGCAATCAACATTCCTCTTTCTTCTTGAGACTTTTAGGGGTGATGGGATTCATCACTCTATACTATCACTTCCTGTAATTTATTCATAATGGAATTGGTCTTGATGTCTCTTCTTTTCAAGTCGTTGCTTTGTTACGCCTATTTTTTTACTTTGTTGAACTCAACTAGATGGAACTCTTTCTATTTCTATGATTGGTTGAAGAAGTTTGACAATTTGATTAATGGTTACTAGAACTCACTGGGCTTATTTTCAGAGTTTGGAATTATATTTGGATTATAGAATTACTGCCAAGTAGACAAAACACTAGTTGTAGTGGTGGAATTGTGAGGCCTCAGAGGATTTTAAAACAACCATTAATGGCTTAATTTCTTAGAGATTACTAATTTGGAAGTAAGTTGCGTTCTTGATATTGTGATTAATTTTGTTCTATGGAAGAAAATGAATCAGGCTATGTGCTGGCAAATCATGGACATTCTCTTGAAGAAGATAGGGTTTGCTTTGGACTTCTAGGATGATAAAGTTGAGGATTCAAGCATTCTATATCTTTTGTTGAAGTTAGGTGTATAGCTATATTGTATGTGCAAACATGCTTGTGTGAGAATCTTCAATTCCTCTAACATGTCACATTTACTTGGGATCTATGTTACATGACTCAAAATAAAGGAGTAATCATCCTTTTTTCATATTCATCTCAATGAGGAGAGGGGCTATTTATAGGGTTACAAGAATGACCTAGCTAACTAAGGAATAAATTAACTATGGAAAAAGAATAAAATCAAATAATACAACTATACAAATCCCATGATTCACTCAAACACTCCCCCTCAAGTTGGTGCGTAGATATCTCCTATGCCCAACTTGTCAAGTGAATCAATAAAAATATTTGTCAAAACTGCATGTGTCAAGATATTTGCAAGTTGTTCTCCAGTTTGAACAAACGGTATGGCTACCAAGTTTGCATCCAACTTCTCCTTGAAGAAGTGTCGATCTACTTCTACATGCTTAGTACAATCATGTTGAACTAGGTTATTAGCTATCTCTCAAGCAACTTGATTGTCACAATAAAGTTTCATAGGACGAATTGGTCTAAAACCAATCTCTGTAAGTAACCAACGAAGCCATAGGAGTTCACAAATGCCTTGGGCCATTCCTCGATATTCAGATTCCACAGAGGAACGAGCTGCCACATTCTGCTTCTTACTTCGCCAAGTAACTAGGTTACTACCAACAAATGTAAAATAACATGAAGTAGAATGTCTGTCAGTTATACTGCCTGCCCAATCTGCATCTAGTTATCCCTCAATTTTTAGATGCCCATGTTTCTTGAACATCAAACCTCTCCCAGGGGCAGACTTTAAGTAACTCAGAATATGCATAAGAACTTCCATATGATCTTTACTTAGAGAATGCATAAATTGGCTAACAACACTTATAGCATATGCAATCTCAGGTCAAGTAAGTGAAAGATAAATAAACTTTCCCATTAACCGCTGATATTTGTCCTTGTTAGTTGGAACCTGATCTGGATAAATCCCCAGATGATGATTTTGCACAATATGAGTACTTGCAGGTTTACACCCCACCATACCAGTTTCAGTTAGCAAATCCAATACATACTTCCGTTGTGATAAGAAAATGCCACTACTCGAGCGAGCAACTTCAACTCCTAAAAAATATTTCAAACCCCCCAAATCTTTCATATCAAACTCAGAAGCATGATAACCTTGAAGTTTCCAAATTTCATCAGTATCGTCACCTGTGACAATTATATCATCAATATAAATAACCAGCAACATAATCTTACCACTTTTCCACTTTATGAACAAGGTATGGTCAAAATTTCCTTGACGATACCTATACCTCTTCATAACTTGTGTAAACCTCCCAAACCAAGCTCAAGGTGACTACTTAAGACCGTAAAGTGCCTTCCGCAATCTGCACACCTTTCCTGATCCACCAACTATGCCATAACCTAGTGGGAAGTCCATGTAAACCTCCTCCTTCAAGTCTCCTTGAAAAAAGGCATTCTTTACATCAAACTGCTTCAAAGGCCAATCAAAGTTAACTGCCAAGGATGATAACACCTGAATAGTATTCATCTCTGCTACGGGTGCAAAGGTCTTCGTGTAATCTACTACATAGGTCTAAATATATCCTTTTGCTACCAATTGAGCCTTGTATCTATCAATAGTTCCATAAGCTTTGTATTTAACAGTGAAGACCCACCTGCAACCCACTGGTCTCTTGCAAAATGGTTTTGAGACAATATCCCAAGTCCCATTTTCCTATAGTGATTTCATTTTTACATTCATAGCCTTCACCCACTTTGGATCCTTTCAGGCCTCTTCAACTCTGCTAGGAATTTCAATTGCTGCCATGTGGTAATGATAATCGATCCGTAGATACATAATTGGCAATAGCATACTTCATCTTCCCTTCTAGTGAGTACCTGTCTGCAGGAACACCACGATTCTTCCTATGAGGCAACACATAAGTTCTTTCGACTTCATTAGAGTTAGTAAAAGTATTAATGTCCAAATTACTCACCTCGGGGATATCCAACGGAGCACGAGCTGATACGATAGATTCATGAGAGGAAGAATTATATATGGAGGCATCAACTTCTGCTAGAGTAGAATTGAAGTTATTTTCCTCGATAGAAAAAATCTCAGCATCTACTGGGCTCTGCTCAATCACAGGGCGTTGCTTAAACACAAGGCTGGAAACACTCCCTGGTTCAATAGCTGAATGGCTAAAGCTATTTTCAGTAGCAATAGCAACACCAATCTCAATTTGTATTCCAATCTCTTGCTCAAACCAATCAGGTCTGTCATCAATAGCTGTCTCTCCCTGAAGGACAGGGTTGGACATAGGAGAAACAAAATATAACTCCGATTCTAAGAAAGTCAAATCATAGTAACATAGGTACACCAGGTAGGAGGATGATAACAATGGTATCCTTTTTGCGTAAGAGCAAAGCCAAAAAATACATAGCAAAGGGCACATGGATCCAATTTACTCCGTTGATCCTTGTGAATATAAACATAAGTCACACAACCAAAGATCCATGGAGACAAGTGTAAATGGGTTTTAAGTGGCACATAAGTAGCCAAGACTTCCATATTAAAATCAAGAACATGAGATGGCAACCGGTTCATCAAATAAATAGCATATTAAACAGCATCAGCCCAATATTGTTTCGGAATAGAGGCACCAATGAGAAGAGCCTTGGCAATCTCTAGAATATGATGATTCTTATGTTCAGCAACTCTATTCTGTTTGGGAGTTTTAGTACATGAAGTTTCATGCAATAAACCATGAAGTTGCAAGAAGTGAGAGAGCTCAGAATTAATATACTCTCCACCATTATCAGAAGGAAGAACCTTGATATTAAGAGAAAATGGAGTTTGGATCATGCGATGAAACATTTGGAAAATAGGACCAACATCACTTTTATGCTTCATTACATATAGCCAATTCATATGAGTACAATCATCGACAAACGTAACAAACCACTGAATGCCCAAAGGAGTAGTAATAGGAGATGGACCCCATATATCAGAGTGAATTAACGCAAATAGAATAGTACTTTTATTAAAGCTCAATGGATAAGGAACACGGTGACTCTTTGCCAAAATACAAACATCACATTTTAACTGGAAGTCGCTAACATTTTGAAATAAAGAAGGAAGTGAATGACGCGAATACCCGAAAGAAGCATGCCCGAGACGTCGATGCCATAACCAGATCTTCTTAATCTTGTCACAAGTAGTCCCACTCACTTGAAGAACTCGATTGGTTGTAACATCGTCCACATAATATAATCCCCCTCTCTTAGTACCACACCCCATGATCTCCCGTGACTGGATATCCTAAAGCAAGCAAACCATAGGAAACATTAATGCAATACAATCTAACTATTTAGTTACCTGGCTGACAGATAATAAATTATTGGATAAAGTGGGAATAAGCAAGGTATGATGCAGAGATAGGATGGAGTGAGGGCGCTTGAGCCTGCTCCAATCACATGAACAATATCACCATTAGCAATAATAACTTGATCCTGGTGAGGAGTTGTGTATTGAAATAAGGATTTATCATAAGTCATATGAGCAGTAGCACCCAAATCTATGATGCAACCTGGTTCACGATCATTCGACGAAAGTAGAGCTTTGTCCACATCACTTGCAACTGGGGTGGAATCTTTGAGAGAGATCTCTGAAATAAGGGACAATTGGCTAGGACTGCTAGTACTAGCAGATATGTGGCTCGAACCACCAGCAGTCCCATCACCCGTAGCAGTAACAACAGCCACGCCTGGTCAACGAGCACCCTTGGCCGACTTGCGGCGGTCTACCCACCAATCCGGATAGCCATTCTTCTTGAAGCAGGTATCCACGGTATGACAAGTACCATTGTAGAAAGTACATTGCAAACCATCTTTATTTCCAATGTCAGGGGATACAGAAGCAAGAGGAAGTGCCTTCGAGACAATAGCCACAAATGGAAGGACAAGAACAACATTAGTACTGCTGGAACCAAGCATAATATTCTAACTCTGTGCCTCACAACGGACATACACAAAGGATTCCTCCAAACCAATGAGGGGTTTGATTCGCAGAAAGTCACTATGAACTGTATGAAACACACTGTCCAATCCAGCCAGAAAATCATAGATACGATCCTGTATAATTTCATCTTCACGAGTCCTAATATCCGCTGAACAAGCCATAGAAATTGGACGACATTTATCGAGCTCCTGCCAAATAGTCTGGAGTGTAGCAAAAAACACAGGGACTGGTCTACCTTCTTGCTTAATATGGGTGGCTTTACAACGCAATTCATAGAGTTGAGAAGCATCTGCACCATCATAATAAATCTGGGCAATCCCGGCCCAAATAACAATAGCCATGGGAAGACCAATAAACAACCCGAGGAGATCAGACTCCATCGTTTTCACCGTCCAACCCTTTACTGTGGCGTTATCCTTCCGCCATTTTGGAAAGCTAGGATCAATTTCATTAGGCCTTTTAATCTTACCAGTCAAGTGTTCATACTTATCTTGACTAATAGCGTGCAATTCCATCATTTGGGACCAAATAGAATAATTCGTGCCATTCAATTTAAATGCAAACGGAACAGCAGTGGAGGATTCACTTTGGACAACTACCTGTGTGTTGTTGCCAGTGATTTCCAAGGACTTCTCTTCAGTTGTCATGATGAAGGAGGAATAAGATGAAAAAGTTCCTGTATAGATATAACTCGTTGTGGAAACACACACAAGCAAGAGAACAGAAGAATAGATCACTGTGGAAAATACACACGGGCTATTAAGAAGAAAGGCTAGACACGGCACAAGCTGCCGCAAGAAAAGTGTACAGGAGAATTGTTTGTTTTTAGGTTTAGCTCTGATACCAACTCAAAATAAAAGAGTAATCATCATTTTTTCATATTCATCTCAATGAGGAGAGGGGCTATTTATAAGGTTACAAGAATGACCTAGCTAACTAAGGAATAGATTAATTATGGAAAAGATAAATATAGAAAAAGAATAAAATCAACAAAATCAAATAATACAACTATACAAATCCCATGATTCACTCTAACAATACAAATCCCATGATTCACTCTAACAACATGTACTTCTCTAAAAGCATGAAGTAGCTGTGTTAGACATGCAACACTTGGATAAGGTACATGTGTTTGACATGACTAACTGGACATGCCTTGAGCAAACATGTCAAGTACACATAAAACTCTATAGTGAAACTCATAAACTAATAATGGTTGCTATCCTGACTTGTGGAAACACTAACTTAAAAAATTTGAAGTCTCCAATGTATTTTTTCCACCATGAGATCTCTATATATAGCTAAAACTGGAAATATGCTTCATATCAAGCACTATAATACATTGTCTAGATAAAGAGATTGGCTAGAGAGAGAGAATGAAAACCTTAAAATTAGGAGCATTTCTTCTTATATTGATCACACTTCTTGTGACATATTTCTTCTTCAACTCTTTGATCTTGCTTCCATGTTCTCAACTCAAAGTTCTGTGGCTGCTATTAGAAGGTTGACTAAAGACCAACAGGGATCCAATTTGCTTGTGCCTAAACTATTATGGTTTAATGTTGCCCCACCCAAAACCCAATTTTTTGGCTGGCTCGCTTGGTAATGGAGGGTGAAAACAGCTGACTATTTGTAAAATAAAAATAAAAATGGTGCTCTAGTAATGTCTGCCCTTTTTTTTAAAAAAGGTGAAGCTGAATCTAACAACCATGTTCTGTTACAGTGCTCTAAAGTGTGGAAGATATGGTCTGAGCTACTAAATTGGTGGGGTTTTTAGTGGGCAACTTGCAGCAGCAGCAAAAATAGCTCCGCAGCAGCAACAACTTAAGTGCAGCAGTAGCAGCAACAGCACTAAATTGGTTGGGTTTCCGGTGCCTATGTTACGTGTTAAGATACATAAAATATCAATGTACAATTGAATGCTCAACTACTTTAAAACATTTAGCTGGGAGGGGGGGTGGGGAGGACCAATTTGGTCCATGCCTTGGTTACTTAGGCTCCATATATTAAGAAAAGGAAATCACCTACTAAATAGAATTTATCTAAATTATGGTAATGTTTATCTCCCTCTCAATATATAGAGTATATTTTAAGGTCTTTGGGTGAAAGATCTGATTCCGTTTTTAGTCAAGTACATCCAGTTTCTAAGACAATTTTCTCCAACTCTGTGTTTTAAAAAAGAAGATTAGAATCCATCTTCAACAGCCACAAAACACAGCATTATTTAATTAACACAACCACAGTAGAAAAATACCTCTGTATACCAGCTCATCGTTCCTCTTTCGGAAGTGAGAAGAGCACACCGGATATAGATGCCACTTTATCAAAGAAATCAAATTCTCTTCGAAACACATCAGTAGCCTTGGGAGTGAATCCATCAATTTTTCGTTGCCTAACAACAGACAATAGCTCTAGAAATGAACTATTCTGAAAATAACAAGGATACATCCAAGTGATTAAGCAAAGAGTCAGAAAAACTCAGGCAGTCAAAATGTTTCCATTGATTAAAGAAAATCACAATTTACTGCCATAAGATCATGCAAGTTATGCCCACCAGTAGAACAAAACTCCAACAATAGATATATATAGCCAAGATCGATCCCCTAAAACATGCAGGTATATTGGTACACATGAGTTGCATTATACTACGTTTTCAAGAAAGAAATGTCATGACCGAATTATTGTTGGTGGTATCTATGGTGGAGTTTTGAAAGACTTGAGAGCAAGGTTAAAAACAAAAATGATGTTGCATTTTGAGGCAATAACTTTCTACTTCCACTAGAAGCGTTCTTTTTGACTTTCTTTTGTTGTCTTTTCTGCTACAAAACAACAAAGTGCATCTATTATGTTATCCAAAATGACACATACCACACAAATATCATTCAACGGTTAAAATCAATGGACTATAGAAGCAGAAAAACAAGTCTACCAATCAGCCCAAGCAATCAACTTCATACGACTAGGTAAAGAACGAAAGTGAATAATTTGACAGTACTAGTAGCTTCAAAATTTACACTAATTGAATTCACATTAGAACATCTCCAATCCTTCATCAAGTTTAAATTTGATGAAAATTTTGGTGAAAATGAGATCCAATCCATTCATCAAGGTCATGAAATCTACAAATAATTTCTCCAAACAATTAATGTCCAATTTGTTAAGGCTCATGAAGAACCACCACAACTACAATTACTTATTTATGTCTATTCAAAAAATTATACAGATTGGAAAATTTAACATACAGAAGGCCTCATTTTTGTTTAGAATCATCTGGTTTCAAAAGCCTCAGCCATCTTGAAGCATGTGATACATGCAATACATCTAACACGGTGCCTAACTTACAATTCAAATAGAACATAGATTATGTTGGCACCAGTAAAGGATTAATTTTACAGAATAACACCTCTATTTACATCTTCAAGTACACCCATTCATAAGTCCATGGTAAGTTATGCCCAAAATAACAAAAAATGTGGGCCAATACCCAAAATTGAATCTAAAAATAAATTAATCAACAAGATGTATAGATAACCAACTACTAACTACAGCTTGCCCAGTTGGCCAAAGCACCAGCACCAAAGTAGGAGGTCAAGGGTTTAATTCTAGGCAAGATTTCCTCTTCCCCCAGGCTATGGCCTCCGATGTACCCAAAAGAAAAGAAGAAAAAAAGAATAATGAATAAATATTTTTTGGACAGATCCTTCATCTTTCCCTGATTTCGGTATTGTCTCACCCTGTTTATGGCAGACAGATAGTCACTATTAAGCTAAAACATGTTTGACATTAGAAGCACATTATCTTAAAAATGCATTTGCTTTTATCAATATAATAAGAAAGCGCAGCCATTTATTCAATTACATGACTAAAGCAAAAATTTCCAAACTTGTAAATGCCATATCAGAATATGAGCAAATATATCACAAAAAGGGCATAAAAAAACAGAGAACTCACCAGAAATTTCAAGAGGTTTTTGATTTCAAAAGACAAATTTGAGTGAATAACTTCAATGGTGGTTCTGAGTTGTGATGAAGAAAGTGAATTGGGGCTTCGTTTCAGAAACTAAAGGCAAGGAGAAGAGACCTGTGCTATTTGTGAAAATCATATTGTTGGGAATGGAAAGAGTCGTGCTCTCTCAATCGTGGGTAGAATAGGTACGAATGGGAAAAGTATTTTATATAAAAATCAAATTGAAATATTTTATACAATCACACTTATTTAGGGACTGGATTAAAAAATATGTATAATCGCACTTATTTAAAAAGCGTGATTAAAAATAAATATTATCTTTAAGTATTATTAGTATTGTATATATAATCACACTTTAATTAGAATGTGTGATTAAATATCTATATAATAAAGCAGAACGGATTTTAAAAATATGTTAGACACAACTGTCCTACTAGAACATTTCAATGGTTAAGATTCATTTGCTTATTTAGATAGATGGCTGAGATGACCCTCTTAATTTGTTTTTAATTTATTTCCCGCCCAAACACCCTCTACTTCTCTCTCTCTCTCTCTCTCTCTCGTCTCCTCCCCCTTCTATCTTTATTCTCTCTCATTTCATCCTTATCTCTATCTCCCTCTTCGTTGCTCTTCTTTATCTCTCCCTTCTCTCCGACTGCAGATATATTCCAGTTTCATATTTTGCCATTGAAAATGCTTCAGTTTCAGTTTCAGAGGTTGCGATCATAGTTCTGATTAATCTTTTTACTCTTTTTTATATGAACAGTGTTCATAGTTCTGATCATAGTTCAGAGTGTTGCGATTTCAGAGGTTGCGATTTCATCGCTCAGGTATGTTGCTTGGGCATCAAATGTAAATACATTAATATTGAACTATATATTCAATATCTATAAGGAAAAAAAGAAGATATATATATATATATAGAGAGAGAGAGATCTTCAACAAACTACTGACTTTTTTTTTTTTTTTGTTGGGGCCTCATACTCTATTCTCATCAGGTAAATCAATTACGGCTTTTCGTTTTTGTTTTTCCGATCTACAGTTTCTTATGTCATCCAACTCGATGTTCAGATTTGTCACTCAATGCCTATTTCAATGTTTTGAAACTAATTCCTTTTGTTGCACAACAGGTGTTTGACAAAATTACTAAATGAAGGTTTCTTTTTGTTCTCAGCAATCACTTTCCTTTTACTTCGGAAATTGTAAGTTCAGTTCTAATTTTCACAAACTTTGTGGCTCTTTTTTCCTAATTTAATGCTAATATTTGAATATGTTTTTGAATCTTTATAAAATATTGCATCTTTATAATGAGCATCAATCCATAAGAAGTAATATTACTGAATGTAATTCTCTATAATGAGGCAGATGTTTTTGATAAAAATTCAAAATTACTGCACTCCATTTTTAAAATTATTGAGCAGATGTTTTATAAAAATTCAAATGTTCAAAATTACTGCACTCCATTTTTATAAAAAATTAAAAAATTTTGATGATGTTTTTACAGATGTTTTGAACAAAATTACTCCATGAACAAAAACTTTGTGGCTCTTTTCTTCAATTTTGAGTAATTTTGTTCTTAAATATTATTTATCTGTATGTCCGCATTTGTGTAGTAGTTTATATTATTTGGGGGAATAGAAGAATATGGTAATGCTCTTCTGCTTAAATTTTTGGAATTCATCTTATTTGTTACTTATCAGAGGTGATTGGGACTACTGATATTGTGGAGAAGGGAACTGAGAATGGTGTTTTCAGGACCTGCCATGAAGAAAGAAATCGGTAGTATTTCAAATGGGCACTTCTGATGCTGTGAGGGCTCTTACTGCTGCTCAGATAGTGTATGTTTCTTTTTCATTATTCTTTTTCTGATTGTAATGAAGGTTGGATGCTGTAACAAGAATGAACACCAATGCTTCTAAATTTGGTATTTAAACATTTTTGTTGTGTTCTCCTGACTAGCTTTTGTTGATTGTTTCTTCTTTGATATGTTCAGGCTTGGTGCCTTTACTAGATTGTCAATTTTTTTGGGTCCTTTCTACTATGTAATTCTGCTTACCAAGAGTTCTTAAGATGATAATTTTACAATTGTAAATGTTGTTTTGTTGGCCTTTAGAACGAAATTATAGTACTTATTTGTCAGAAGGAATGGGGTGAGACAGTACATCCAAGTATTTTTTGTGTCCTTTACTTTCAAGGTTACTTGACAACATTCATGCAGGGGGGTGCACCACACAACATGAGATTCCAAGACTGACTTCTTTTGACTAAACCAAGTTCGACATCTTCTTGGAGTTAGGTTGTGTTGGGAGTACATTTTTCTTATGTCAGGTTGTTTGTAGGCAAGTTAAATTATTATTATTTTTTCTAGATTTTTCTCACGTAGTTTCAGGTTTATAATTTGCAAAGAACTATTACAATGTGATTTGCAGCAGTAGCACCAGCAGGTGTACATTGCTTGGTATTTAAATTAATTTTTTTAGATTGTAGAGCATTGGTTGGTGTGCATTTCAATTTTAATTTTCTTAGATTGCAGAGCAATAGCTGGTGTGCATTGGTTGGTATTTAATTTTAATTTGTTTTTTTTTTTGAATTGCAAAATACTGGCTGGTGTGCATTGTTTGGTGTAATTGTTTTTTGAATTATAGAGTGTTAACAAATGTACAATACCTTGGTTTGTATGTTATGTTTTGTCTTTACAATTTTTTATTAACTTGCATAGCAAGGGTGCTTTTATTTTAATGTTTGCATTGATATGAAGTTTATACTTTAGAGTCATAAAGTTTTTTTAATAAAATGAAATGTTTATGATTGCGTTACTTGCCGTACTTTAAATAGTTTATTGGGAATATTTATTTTCAAAATATACAACCAAAAATATTTTCAAGTGTTTTTAATAAAAAAATCTTTTCAAAACTAACCAGACCTTCATTCATATTTTGACTTCAAATTTTTAGCAACAACTGAGATAAATTATCTTTTAACCCAATAATTTTATATTTAATTACATTTTGATCTCATCATTATTTAATATAATGTTTGTTTTCCTTATGTAGTTAGAATTTGATTGGTAGCAGTAACACTAACTGATGTGCATTTTAATTTTAATTTCTTTTAAATTGCAGAGTATTGGCTGTGTGCATTATTTGATATTTAATTTTTTTATATTTCATTTGTTTGAAATTGTAAAATGTAGTCTATTAAATAGATTTTTATAATTGCATTTTAATCTTAAATTTAAATAGTGTTGCGATTACAATTATATTATAATCCTAACATGATTTACACCGTGCCTTCAGGTACGGGCATACGCTAGTATATATATATAATCACATTTAATTGTAAAGTGACAAAAAAATACATATTATTACACTCAATCAAATCAAGTGTGATTAAAATATTAATTTGATTTTTTTTATCACACTTTCAATAAAAGTGAGATATTTTCATTTGTCAAAGTGTGATCTTTAACTATTTTTGTAGTAGTTGTATTTTTTCTCTACATTACTCATGATTTTAAGAATTGTTTTTCCATTGTGATCAGTTTTGAAAAACAGTCTCAACTCAACGGAGAACTCATAGAAATATAAGATTCTTTCAAAGGAATGATTTTTATACAAAGAATTTTGCTTTTGAATGTAAATGTTGCAATGGAGTTTGCTTGCACATTATGTTGGTAAATTACTCTGCATGCCTTTCTATTTGTTACAACCATTAATAATGTATCTAAGTTTTTGTAAATCTATTTGGAAACAAAGTTTTCTTTTCTTGAAAAGGTTTAGGAGGCAATAAAGAAAAATTTCTCTAACATCATGTAAATGCAATGCAATGTAAACAAGTAATCATTATTATTATCTTAATAAGGAACCCTTCCAAAGTAGGATCACACTAGATCAATTCTAAATTTTAACTTATAAACCATTTACAAGTTACAAGAATCAAGTAAATCAAAGTGTTGTGAGTGAGACTTGAGCTGAGGACTCTCAAATTTGTGATTTGTTCGAATGACAATTCAGCTAGCTACTCTTTTCAACTCGGTCTAATTACATTCTTCTTAGATGCTTGAAAAGTTGTTCAAAATTAATTTCACATACTAACACTACAACAATTTGCACTTTTGGCGACCAAATTTAGCGACTAAAACGAATTTAGTCACCAAAAGTCTGACCTTTGGCGACTAAAATTTTTATTGGTCGGCAATGTTTTATATTTTAGCTACTAAAATTTTTTAGTAGTCGTATATTAGTTATTGGCGACTAAAAAAAATTTAGTTGCTAAATATGATGTAATAGGCAACTAAACAAATTTTAGTCGGTGTTGGTCTACATTTTAGGCTACTAATTCCTATTTTAGTCGTTGTATACAACCATTTGCCGACAAAAAAAAGTTTAGTCGCCAAATAGTAGGCTTATTTTTTGGATTACTCTTTGGCTACAAAAACTTTAGTCGGTATTGATTATTATTTGGCGACAAATATAAGTTTGGTCGCTAAAGTTAGAAACAATTTTTTTTTTTTTTTAAGAGGGAAGCGAATATATTTACGCCCGCGCCCCTCTTTCAAAGAAACAAAAGATCTCTATTCTCTCACTCACACACAACTCTCTCACACACAGAACAATCACCACCAAACCTTAACCCCGCTTGCCATTGACGTTCACCACCCCACCGTCACTGGCCACCGTCGTACATAGCACCACCATTGCTGCGAATCACCACCGCCACTGCCACAAATCAAGGGTTTCTCTCTCTCTCTCTCTCTCTCTCTCTCTCTTTGTCGCACTCAGTCTCTCTCCCTCTCTGTCGATCTCGGTCTCTTTCTCTCTCTGTCTCTCTCTTTCTCTATCTCCTAATTTCTCACACTTGCTAGGGTTTTATATGATTTTTTAGTTTAATTTTGTGTTGATTTCTTAAATGGGTTTGGTTGAAGGGGTTTGATTTAGGGTTCATGGTTTTGACAGATATATTTTTTTTTAATTTAGTGTCCAAAATGGGTTTTCTGTGATTGCCCAGTATTTTGGGAAGGGAATCATGAGCAAAACTAGCACTGCAGCAACTGGCACTCCTAGACCAGGCAAAGCTTCTTCCAGCAGCGGCTTCTGAGATTTGTTTATTACTATTTTTCTTTTTTCTTACATTCACACTTTTATTTGTTGGCTTGCAAGCATTTGCTGAACATTTTCAAGGAATTTTTGGTGGGTTATTGAGACTTTGGGGTTTTTCTGCAATTAATGGTCATTGCCTCATTTACAAAGAAAATTAGCTGTCAGCACCTTGTTTGACCTAGTTGGTGTTGGTTTGGTCATTGAGAGAGAGAAATTATGAAGTTTCTCTGCCAAGAATATATAAGGGAAGGTTATGACATGTATTATATGTTTAAATTGGCTACTGTAATATCATAGTAGAGATGTGCCACCTGATTTTCCCAAGCAAGTTCACAATGAATGGTTTGTATCGTCAATTTTCTTGCAAATCAAATAATTCTACTGGTTGTTAGATACTTTTCTGCTCACAATATTTTATGGTTTCATAACTTTCATTATTTGTGTGTTGTTCTTGTAACATACTACATGTTATATAGCTGCTGATTTGAGAAGATTAAATAACATAATCTTACAATTAGGAAATATTTCTAGATTATTTTATGATCTTTATTTCCAAATTTGTATATCTTATAACTTTGCCTTAGGTTAGGGAGAGGGAACTGAGTGGAATGCCTATTCCTTTTGAGTTTGAGGATTGTGATAGTGATGATTTCAAGGATCTTTTGATGAATGGGACTCCTTCAAATATTATTTATTGAGCAAAAGTGCTTGCAGGCCTCTTGGAAGATCATATATGATAGAGACTCATTACTTGTTTTCCTGATGAGTGTGTCATTCTTTTGCATGCATTATTAGCATGATTTCACTGTAGACTTGCTAGCTAGCCATGCAGCAGTTTTACTGTCATTGATTATTTTCCTTTGTTTGTTCTTGCTTTAGAAGGCTCTCTTGTCTCCTTGTGCTTTCTACATTGGATTTGTCTGATGTAGTTTCATACAACTTCAACCTATATAAAATTTTGGACAAACTCTTCAATTCAATATTAGATTTTTTTTAATAGCTTTATTAATGTTGATAGCAATTGATGATGGTGTGTAGCATTTTGGGCATCCTTCTGAGGATGATGATCATGATAAGATTCTATAGCTATGTAATATAATGATTAAGTAATATTTCTGAAATTTCACTTGGATACGCAATTATGATTTTGTTTCTGAACTCATAAGCAACCAATTGCATTTAAAAAGTAGTGATGTATTTCATATTTGATTATTCTTGTAGATTTACTTTGAGTCATTTTTTGTTGCCCCTCCCAAAATATCCTTCTTGGTTATGTGTTCTTATGATATAATATTTACTTGCACGAAATGAAATAGGCAGGTGGGTGACACGAGAAGAGGCATTTGTTGCATCTGAAACTTCTTCAAATTCAACCAAAAAAAAGCCAGGTGGTTTATCTCTGCATCCCATTTATCTTGTTGCAGGATTTCATATTAATTGATATTTGATTACAATTTGGATTGTATGTGGATTTTGTGGAACAATTTGGAGTACTCTATTTCTTCTTGTTGTACTTGTCATTGAGTTTGGTTTAATCTCTACATCACATTTCTCTTTTTGCAAGATTTCATATGAATTGATAACAATTTGGAGTGCATTTGAATTTTGGTAAACTTAAAGTACTATGTATCATTATATCTTCCTCTACTCATTACATCATTCTTATTCAGCTAATTGCTCATGATGATCGGATGTGTAGCTCTCTTTAAACTATCTTCTTGATTGCTGTTCATCAAAATGTATGTGCCCAATTTATCTTCATGCCATATAATGTCCTTAAGACTATTTGTTTATATGAAGCTCTAGTATTTTTGAACTTCTTGTTTAATCTTAATTCCTAAAATGCTTTGTCCCTTTTGCAAATGCTAAATGATATGAAATTGAGAGTAAACAAAAAAAGAAAACAAGATAGCAAACAATCTTCAAGTTGGCACGTTCCTTCGCTTTGTTTTCAGAATTCAGACAATAGTTACTATTTTATTTTGCTTATTTTTTTACTTTGAGCTTCTAAAAGTACAAACAAAGCCTTGTACAACTTTGAATTCAATAAAACCAAGATTTCTTTAGTTGTTCTAAGAAAAAAAAAATCGAAAATGCCTTAAACTTAGTCGAAAAAAGGCATTCGGGGGGGCAAAAATACAAAACAGGCCCCGAACCACTCCATGGTTGTCATGGGCATCTTTCTCATGAAAAATAGAACCCATAGGGACAGATGACATGTAATTAGCACACGTAGGTTGGGAGTTAGAGTCGAAAATGACTTAAACTTAGTTGAAAAAAGGCGTTCTGGGGGCAAAAATGCAAAATTGCCCTCGAACCACTCTATGGATGTCACAAGCAGATTCCTCATGACAAATAGAATATGTGGGGGTAGATGGCATGTAATTAACACACGTAGGTTGGGAGTTAGAGTAAAAAATGCCTTAAACTTAGTCGAAAAAAGGCGTTTATGAGATGAAAATACAAAACAGCTCCCGAACCACTCTATTAATGTCACAGACAGCTTTCTTGTGAAAAATAGGACCTATGGGGACAGACAGGATGTAATTAGCACATGTAGGTTGGGAGTTGGAGTGAAAAATGCCTTAAACTTAGTCAAAAAAGGTCGTTCGAGGGGCGAAAATGCAAAGCAATCCCCGAACCACTCTATGGATGTCATGGGTAGCTTCCTCATGACAAATAGAACCTGTAGGGATAGACAGGATGTAATTAGCACACGTAAGTTGGGAGTTGGAGTGAAAAACGCCTTAAACTTAGTCGAATAAGGCCGTTCGGGGGGCAAAAATGCAAAGTAGCCTCTGAACTACTCTATGGATGTCACGGGTAGCTTCCTCGTGACAAATAGGACCTGTGGGGATAGACGGGATGTAATTAGCACATGTAGGTTGGGAGTTGGAGTGAAAAACGCATTAAACTTAGTCGAAAAAGGCCATTCGGGGGGCGAAAATGCAAAGTAGCCTTTGAACCACTCTATGGATGTCACGGGTAGCTTCACCGTGACAAATAGGACCTGTGGGGATAGACATGATGTAATTAGCACACGTAGGTTGAGAGTTGGAGTGAAAAACGGCTTGAACTTAGTTGAAAAAGGCCGTTCGGGTGGCAAAAATGCAAAGCAGCCCCTGAACCATTTGAATGATCTCTTAGTACATTGAAACATTTCAATGATCTCTAGCCATACAAAAATAGTTTCACTCAAATTGTTGTTCCATCTATTTTGACGGTGTTGCTTATGTGGTCAGATCTATGTCTTGAAACTTGCTATTAAATTAACAAGAAGTCTAAAGACATTGAATCGAATACAAAACAAAACACACGAAATTATTATCACCAAATACATCCCTTCAAGAATGAAATGTAAGTTAATTTTTGTTTTTCATTTCTATTTCTATTTTATTTTTAATTTACTCTCCAAATTCATGATTTAAATACGGTGAAAAGATACATATTGGCATTAGCAAGTGAAATTATCATATGTAACAGGTGCACCTTCTTACACAGATAAACTTTACATATGTAAAATTAGAGGTGACTCAATCATTAGACCACTTAGTCTATTGCTTAAAATTTTAAAAAATTCTTATTGGTGAAAGTCTCATATTTTTTGAAGGCCATGAAATAAGATGGGAGAATTGAAAATACAACCAATTTATGCCTGGAATTGTGTAAGTAGGTCTTGTACTTTCATCTCTTTGTAATTATTTTGAGTTTATATCATTAGAGACGAAAATGCAATAAACTTAACTGAAAAAGGGCGTTAAGGGGACAAAATGCGAAATAGCCCCCGAACCACTGTACGGATGTCACAGCCACCTTCCCCATAACAAATAGGACTTGTGACAATAGACAGAATGTAATTAGCACGTGTAGGTTGGGAGTTAGAACCGAAAACGAATTAAACTTAACCGAAAAAGGGCAATAAGGGAGCGAAAATGGGAAACAGCCCCGAACCACCGTACGGATGTCACGTCCACCTTCCCCGTAACAAATAGGACCTATCACAACAGACAGAATGTTATTAGCACACGTAGTTTGGGAGTTAGAGCTGAAAATGCATTAAACTTAACCGAAAAATGGAGTTAAGGGGGCAAAAATGCGAAACAGCCCCCGAACCATCGTACGGATGTCACGACCACCTTCCCCATCACAAATAGGAACTGTGACAATGGACAAAATGTAATTAGCACATGTAGGTTGGGAGTTAGAGCCAAATACGCCCTAAACTTAGTCGAAAAAGGGCGTTTCGAGGGCAAAAATTTAAAACAGCCTCTGAAGAGCTTGCGGGTTACATGGATAGCTTCCCCATGACAAATAGGACTCGTGAGAACTGATGGAATGTAAACCAGACCCGTAGGTTGGGAGTTAGAGCCGAATACGTCCAAAACTTAGTCGAAAAAGGGCGTTTCGGGGGCAAAAATTCAAAACAACCCCCCGAACCACCATGTGGCTCCCATGGATAGCTTCGCCATGAAAAATAGGACTTGTGAGAACTCACAGAACGTAATTCGGACCCGTAGGTAGAGAGTTAGAGCCGAATACGTCCAAAACTTAGTCGAAAAAGGGCATTTCGGGGTGCAAATTCAAAACAGCCCCCGAACCATCATGTGGCTCACATGGATAGCTTCACCGTGAAAAATAGGACTTGTGAGAACTGACAGAACGTAATTCGGACCCGTAGGTAGAGAGTTAGAGCCGAATACGTCCTAAACTTAGTCGAAAAAGGGCGTTTCAGGGGCAAAAATTCAAAACAGCCTCCGAACGACTGTGTAGGTCACATAGATAGCTTCCGCATGACAAATAGGACTTGTGAGAACTGACGGAATGTAATTCGGACCCGTAGGTTGGGAGTTAGAGCCGAATACGTGCAAAACTTAGTTGAAAAAGGGCGTTTCGGGGGCGAAAATTCAAAACAGCCCCCAAACCACCATGTAGCTCATGCGGATAGCTTTGCCATGACAAATAGGACTTGTGAGGACTGACGGAATTTAATTTGGACACGTAGGTAGAGAGTTACAGCCGAATACGTCCAAGACTTCGTCGAAAAAGGGCGTTTCGGAGGCGAAAATTCAAAACAGCCTCCGAAAGATCGTGTGGCTCACATGGATAGCTTCACGATGACAAATAAGACTTGTGAGAACTGACGAAATGTAATCTGAACCCGTAGGTTGGGAGTTAGAGCCGAATACGCTCTAAACCTAGTCGAAAAAAGGCGTTTCGTGGGCGAAAATTCAAAACAGCCCCCAAACGACCATGTGGCTCACACAAATAGCTTCACCATGACAAATAGGACTTGTGAGAACTGACAGAACGTAATTCGGACCTGTAGGTAGAGAATTTAGACCTGAATACATCCAAAACTTAGTCGAAAAAGGCCGTTTCGGGGTGAAAATTCAAAATAGCCCCCGAACGCGCTGTGTGGCTCACACAGATTGCTTCTCCATGACAAATAGGACTTGTGAGAACTAACAGAACATAATTCGAACGTGTAGGTAGAGAGTTAGAGTCGAATACGTCCAAAACTTAGTCGAAAAAGGGCGTTTCAGGGGCGAAAATTCAAAATGGCCCCCGAACGACCATGTGGCTCACACGGATAGCTTCTCCATGACAAATAGGACTTGTGAGAACTAATGGAATGTAAATTCGGACCCGTAGGTTGGGAGTTAGAGCCGAATACGCCCTAAACTTAGTCGAAAAAGGGCGTTTCGAGGGCAAAAATTCAAAACAGCCTCTGAATGACCGTGTGGCTCACATGGATAGCTTCTCCATGACAAATAGGAATTGTGAGAACTGACGGAACATAATTTGGACCCATAGGTAGAGAGTTAGAGCCGAATACGTCCAAAACTTAGTCGAAAAATGGCATTTCAAGGGCCAAAATTCAAAACAGCCCCCAAACCACCGTGTGGCTCACATGGATGGTTCCCTTGTGACAGCTAATAGAATGTAATCCAGACCCGTAGGTAGAGAGTTAGAGCCAAAAATGCCCTAAACTTAGTCGAAAAAGGGTGTTTTGGGGGCGAAAATTTCAAACAGCCCTCGAACCACCGTGTGGCTCACACGGATAGCTTCGCCATGACAATAGGACTTCTGAGAACTGACGGAACGTAATTCAGACCGTAGGTTGGGAGTTAGAGCCGAATATGCCCTAAACTTAGTCGAAAAGGGCGTTTTGGGGATAAAAATTCAAAACAGCCCCCGAACCATCATGTGGCTCACACGAACAGTTCCTCCATGACAAGTAGGACTTGTGAGAACTGACGGAACGTAATTCGGACCCGTAGGTTGGGAGTTAGAGCCGAATACGCCCTAAACTTAGTCGAAAAAGGGCATTTCGGGGGCGAAAATTCAAAACAGCCCCCGAACCACCATATGGCTCACACGGACAGTTCCCCCATGACAAATAGGACTTGTGACAACTGACGGAATGTAATCCAGACCCGTAGGTTGGGAGTTAGAGCCGAATACGCCCTAAACTTAGTCGAAAAATGGCGTTTCGGGGGCGAAAATTCAAAACAGCCCCCGAACGACCGTGTGGCTCACACGGATAGCTTCGCCATGACAAATAGGACTTGTGAGATCTGACGGAACGTAATTCGGACCCGTAGGTTGGGAGTTAGAGCCGAATACGCCCTAAACTTACTCGAAAAAGGGCTTTCCAGGAGGCGAAAATTCATAACAGTCCCCGAATACGACTTACACTTAGTCGAAAAACTTGCAACACTTAGTTCAAAAAGTAACAACTTTATTAAAATAACATCTATATATTCTAATAATTGCCTTTATATATTTATAGGACGAAGAAATTACATATTACATTGTTTGTGTTGGTTGGAATAAATATTGCATAATACATATATATATATATATACTTTCTTTTATTTCCAAGAAGACATTTCTCGATTGTTCTACCTTAAATGCATGTTAGAACATGTTCCATATGGCTGACTGAATTGATATTTTGTAACCAATTCTAATGTTTCATTTTTTGTTTTTCTTTGTAGATAGCTTTGTTGCGTAGACTTGTGGATAATCCATATTGGTGTATGGAGAAGAATTTTCACTTTTGTGTAGAACTAATGTAATACTTTTGTCGTCCTCAACTTTTGTGTAGTTCATTATTACTGATACAGAAACTTTTGGCAATCAACAGATAATGACTGTCGCGGTACATAGATCACCTTCTGTTGTGGTACATGTATACCATTTGTTGGCGTACATATAAGACGTTTTGTCATGGGCCATAGAAAACTTTTGTCGTGGTACATATATCACCTTTTGTTGTGGTACAGATTACGATGGTAATTTGTACCATGCCAAATGGTAATTTCGCTTGGTAGTAAATGTTTTTTTTGTATACGGAGGGTTTTGATTTTTGTATGATATATTTTGTATGGAATTATTATTTTAGTTTGGACAATAGTTGATTTGTATGGACTTTGATATTTAATGTTATTTAGTTTTGGTATATGGATGCAGATTGTGGAATGATTGATAGTATGTATTATTTTGTTTATATACGTATTACAGGTTGCATTGTATATAAACATGTTGTGGAGAAATTATAATTTTGCGATAAAACGTAATATCATGTTTTTGGCGACTAAACAATTAGTAGGTAAAAAGAAATTGGGAAAAGACATTTGGCGACTAAAAGTTTTGTAGCAAAAAAAAAAAAAGACATTTGGCGACTAAAAGTTTTGTAGCCAAAAAAAAAAGAAGACATTTAGTGACTAAAAGTTTAGTAGCCAAAAAAAAAAAAAAAACATTTGGCGACTAAAAGTTTAGTAGCCAAAAGAAAATCAAACATTTGGCGACTAAAATATTTCGTAGCTAAAAACAAAAAACTAAATTATAAAAACACTTTTGCCGACTAAAATTTTAGTAGCCAAAAATGTAGAACTTCAGGCGACTAAATATTTAGTAGCCAAAAGAGGAACTCTTTGCCGACTAAATATTTAGTAGCCAAAGATGGTGACTTTCGGCGACTAAATTTTTAGTAGTCAAAAAAGAACTCTTTGCCGACTAAAATTTTAGTAGTAAAAAAGGTGGAACTTTAGGTGACTAAAAGTTTGGTCATCGAAAAGGGTTTAATTTAATTTAATGTCCAACCTTTTGGCGACTAAAATTTTAGCCAAGAATTGTATACATTTGGCGACTAAAATAATTTTAGTCGCTAATTACCTTTACCGACAATTTTTTGGCGACTGCTTTTGCGACCAAATAACTTAGTCCCCAAAACCATTCGGCGGCTGAAAATTAACTTTTGGCGACTAAAAATTTAGTTGCAAAAGTGAAAATTCTTGTAGTGTAATGAGACTTAGGATCTGAATCATTTTTGCATATAAACCAAAAACACCATGCAAGGATTTGTAACTCATATTTTCTCTAATTATTGAAATTATCACAAAATTTACATGATACTATAGAATTAATAAGAATCTTTTTTTTTTTTTTTCTTATTTTATGTCTCCTTAATTTTCTGCTTCTTCTTCTTCTTCTTTTTTTTATTTTTTTTTATAACTATTATTGAATTATTATACTTGAAAAAAAAAAAATTCATACCTCAACCGATAATTTTTCATGAACAACAACAACAACAACAACAAAAACTCACGTGCATTACCACCCGTAATAGTATAGATGTGGCAACTTGGGTTGGTTGGCTTTTTTGGGCTGAAATAGCAAATAAAGACAAAATATTCTAAAATAGTTAATAAGATAAAATGTCACATTCAAACTATAACCATTTCACTTTTTATCTCACAACCATCAAATCAACTACTCCCTCCATCTCAAAATATTAGTCCCTTTTGAGGAATGTAAATTTTTTTTGTAGTACAATTATTACCTTTCAAAAATTACCCTTTTGACTCTTTTTTTGGTAATATCAATTGTCATAATTAATGAATTTAAAAGAATGAAATATTTGAAAATTCATGTTATTTTACTCCTTATTTTTTGAAAATGGACTAATATTTTGAAACAATAAAAAATGGAATAAGAGACTAATATTTTGGGACGGAGAGAGTACAAAAAAAAAAAAAAAAAAGAAAGAGGCAGCTATCATCCCAAACACAACTTTTTTAGTTAGACTAAAATAACCAAAAAGTCAATTAAAATGGTCAAGTTTCAATTTATTTCAATTTGGTACCTGAACTTTTAGAAAATTGATCAATTTAGCCATTGCCGTCATATTCCGTCTACAATTGGACGGAATGTGCTAATGTGGCACCAAAGTTCATTTGGAATTTCATTTTACCCCCCAAATTATACCTCAAAAATCAATTTGCCCCCCAAATACAAAAAAATTAAATTTAAATATTTAACAAATAATTTTTTATGTCAATAATGAAAAAAATTAAAATTTAAATAATATATACTTTGCAAAAAATAAAAAATAAAAAATATAAAAATTCTCATTTTGAATTATTTTGAGACTATGAAGCATGGATAATTCGACAAACATGTCGTACCCGTACTGGGTACCTACCAACGTATGATATTTTTACACACGTACCGGGTACACAAGATATGTACTCAAAATTTTTTTTCTTAATTTTTGGCCTACCCAGACATATATAATATATATCCAAGTCGTGCCGTACCTCAGTCGAAAATAATACTTTTCTTCTACTATAAAGATAAAATTCTTTTTACTAAACTTCTTTTCATTTTAGTTTTGTACTTAGTATGGTTTCAAAATTAAGTTATGGTTTATAAGTTATTTAATATAATAATATTTAATTTTATCTTATACCTATGCTTTTGGCATTAAATGTCAATTGTATGTTGGATTTAACAATTTAAACCACTTAATCAATTTTTGTATTATTTCAAATTAAAAATGAATATTTTTTTTACAAACGTATTAAACCATACTCGTACTCATATCCTATTTTTTAAAGATTTTACCATGTCGATGTACTCATGTTATACCAATACCAATACTCATACCCATACTTGTGATGCCCATGTATACAACCCATTTTGTTATCCGTTAATTGTGTTTATCTTACTTGCCTTGGGATTGTTGGGAATTAATCTAAGGTCTCGTCGACCGTTTGGGTTCACCATCCTTGAAACTTTTCTCGAAATTCTTTTGTCTTGTTTTTATTTTGCTTTAGAGTTGAGTTTCGCTTGTTTCGAAAGGCGTCAGGTTGGATCCGGGGTGTCTCGGGTACAACTGTTGAAATTTCTGGCTGGGACGCAGAACCGCAAGTGTGAGGGCTTGGGCAGCACGTGCGGAAGAGAGGTCGTACGTGCGGTGAGGAGGGGCTATTGAATGTGCAAGACTGCTTTAATTGCACGAGCAATCGCAGGTGCGGGGAGTGGGCCGCACGTGCAGGACAGGAGGCTGCACGTGTGGGAACTGCTGAGTTCGAATTTCCTTTCCTTTTCTCCTCCTTGGGCTGAGTGTATATCACATTTTTCTCATCTCTCTCTCTCTCTAAAAACGTATTGTCTCCCCCTTCTCTTTACTTTTCCTTCACCAAACTTCATTAAATCCTTGATTTCTCCAAATCCATTAAAGTTTTGACCCTAGTTCCTTCATCAAAGTTGGAGAACTCTTCAAGGGCTATGTTGTGTGCGGTGGAGATCAAGTTGCGACACTGTTGATTTTGGGACTTTTTTCTCTCTTTCCTTGAAGAACTTGAGGTAGGGATTTTCTTGGAGTTATATATATATTTTTGCAAGATTATGTTGATTTGGAATCCCTCTTGTGGTATTGAATTTCGATTTTGGCTCAAGAGTGTTTAATGATTTTAAAAGTGGGTTCACTCCTTGTTTTCTAAAAACTCTTGAGAGTTTTGAACTACATTGTTAAGGAAGGATGTTGTTTTGGAAAAATTCTTTCAAAAATGGGAAAAAAAGTCTAGATTTTTTTTGGTGAAAACCTAGAAATTTGGAAATTTTGGACAGATGTTGAGATTTCATAAGTTTCTTACTTGTTAAAGTGTTAAAGTGACTGAAAGATTAGGAATTTCATATTGTTGTTTGTAAATGAGAAATTTCATGGAATATGAGAAATGGTTGGCTTTGAAGCTTATTGTTTAACAATGCTGATATAGTCTTGAAATGACTAAGTTGAAGAGAATGCATGAAATGTGGAAATGTTGTTTACTTCTCGATATATATACATTTCGTGAAATTACATTGAGAGAAGAGAAAATGGAAATTTTGATCACAATGGAAGATTGTGTGGAGGAAATGAAAATGGAAACATTTATGGAATGTATTGATACATGTTACATTGGCACTTCATTTCATTTGATTATTATGAATTTTGAATTGAGATTTGAAATCTATTGCATTGAGAAAAGAAATTGTTTATGAGACAAGATCATATTAAATTGTTGTCGGGGTAAATACGTTTGATAAGCCCATATAGGGGGTGTAGATTGGTATTGTTTAAGTTGGCCTAAGTGTCCAGGGTGAAAGACCGAAAACACGTGCGGAGGAGGTACCATGTGCCTTCCGGTTAGCTATCAGTGAAGTGGGAATTTGGTAGTGCTGGTTATGCCTACTTGCAGACACTAGCATAGGGATTACATGAGTCGTATTTACTACCCCTTGAACTTTATTGAAACTATTAAATGGTTGAATTTTTAAAATTTCATTGTGCATGAAGGTTTTCAAAAGACAAAGAAGCATTTTTGAACATGGCATGATATACGCATTTCATCTCATGAGAATTTTATAAAAATGAATATACTTTGTTAAGAATTTTCTACTGGGCTTTGTGCTCACTATATGGGATTTGTGTAGGAAAAGATGTGGTAATTCCGCCAAATTAAAGACATGGGTTATATGTTTGAAGTGCACAAGGCTCTTGTGTTTTGTTGTAATTGATTTTTTTTTTTTTTTTTTGTAAGCCAAGGGCTAGATGTGTGTGGGTTCAAATAACCACTTTTGTGTAATCGGGCTTAAGCCTTGGACTTTGTAGCCTTTGAGGGCGTTTAATTGCGCTTGACTGTTATGCCATATGCTATATATTCATGTACTAAGGTTGCTGATTATATACTCGCATGTGGGGCTTTCTTTTGTAAATCTCTTAGCAATTATGAATGCAAATGTTGGAAGTTGGGGATGAAATAAATATTGGGATTTATTTGTGTGTACCGTAAGCTAAGGTCGTTGGCACCTCTTTATTGTGAAATTTTTAGGGCGTGACAATACCTGTGCTTCATAGGCCTCAAATTATCTTGAGTTGATCTTAGAGAAACTTATTGAGCCGAAAATTTCTTGACTACTCTATGTGTGTGCGCGCACGCAATTGTAACTAGTTTATTGCCCAAATTAATTTCAATAGCATTGATCAACTAATAGTAATTTCAAAATTGAGTGGGAAATTTTTTTCAAAATTCAATAAGTAACCGGTACGGGTACGACATATTTGTCGAAACATCCATACTTCATAGTCTCAAGATAATTCTAAATGAGGACTTTCATATTTTTATTATTATTTTTTTGCAAAGTATATATTATTTAAAATTTAATTTTTTTTTATATTTAGGGGGCAAATTGATTTTTAAGGTATAGTTTGGGGGTTAAAATGACTCTAAATGAACTTTGGTGCCACGTCAGCTCATTCTATCCAATTGTAGATAGAATGTGACAATAGAGATTAAATTGATTAATTTGTTGAAAGTTCAAGTACTAAATTGAAATAAATTGAAGTATGGGGGGTCAAATTGAAAAACACGTGATAGTTTGGGGGGCAAAATAGTATTTCCTTTTTTTTTATTCACATTTCACCTACATTTTTTTTTTCATTCTCAAATCTCTCAACCAAACACACCGCCATAAAGATTGTCCACTTCTCTATTCAAATTTTGGATGTAATTGTCCACTTCTCTATTCCAATTTTGGATGTAATGGATCCAATTATAATTACTTTGACCTTTCTCATTGCGCTACATTGTGGGAAACATTACTTGAAACAGACAACCCTTGAAAAGTGCACTATATGAAGCTCGTCTCACTGATGCCCTCAACAAGCTTCAAACACATGTCAAGTCACCCATCCTTAATGCCAACTTCTGAAATTGCCATTTTAGTCTTCTAGTGTGCAATTATTTATAAGAAACATGGTTGTAAACCTAAAGGAATAACAATGTAAATAATTGATTTAACTTATTGTCCCGTTTTTTTTTTTTTTTTGAACAAGTAAGTCATATTATAACTAAAAAAAAGAAAGCTATACAATGAAATTTAATACATATTTTTTGTAGGGAGCACAAAATAAATTACTCCTATCAAAAGAAACAAAACTAAGCTTACAGAAGGCAAAACAACATTCACAACAAAAATAATTCAAAATTTTGCTCTAGCACTCTTCAAATTATGAAGTTTCGCTTTGAGTTTTCTTCTAATTATCCTCCTTTGTAGTCTACCCATTACTAGAGTCACTTGGAGATAGACTCCCTCTATTTTTTAGGATTTTCATTTGGCACAACAATTCTTGACTATCCACTCTTGTTTGAAAGATGGATGATTCAAAATCTTTAGTTTTTGAGGGCACAAATTAGTGGTATCACCAAATGTCTCACAAACATCACACCTTTGAGGCTTCCATAGAACCTCAACTTGAATCTCATATGGGTTATCATAACCAAGATTTATTTTCAAAAACTCAAGGATCTCTTTATTTGCTAGCACTTCAGTACATATTCTCGCAAACGTAAGTCTGCTTCTCTTGAAAGTACTCATCCAAATAAAGAGGAGTTTCGATGATACTAGCAATGTAACCCAAACACTATTCAGTCCAAAACTCAAAGGAACATTATACAACTCCATCCATAACGACACACTCTCTGCCTACTACCTACGCCACTTTCAACTACCCCAACGCTGACCTCCACCAACACCCTCATCTCTTATTATCAATTTTGACAACTTATTAAATGTTGTTATTATTATTATTATTTATATTTTGAATATATTTGTGCGTATCAAAAAAGTTTTTTGCTTTTATTTTTTAAAAAATACTTCTTGTTTCAAGTCTACAAAAAATAAAAAAATTAATAATGTTATCAAATACTAATCTGCCATAAAAGCTATATTATATAAGAATGATATGTTAGGTATAGTGTGGATCTTGATGAACCCAGAATTATCGCTATGAGAGTACGAAAATATGTTTGGGATGTAAATCATTACTAATAAAATAAATATGAAATTAAAAACTTCAAAAGCAAAATATGATTTTTAAAATTACAGATGAAAAATCGTATTTCAAGCACTCAAGAGTGTATTTGTAATTTACCCCAAAAACAAACTAACTTCCCGCCAAAGAACATTTTGCACAATTAGACTGTGTTTGGATTTTTTTTTTCTTCATATTTCTCTGGTTTGTGAATAACATCGGAGTTCATGGGTTCAAAAACTTCGATTGTTTTTCTTGTGAAAAAATTTGACATCTGGGGTGATGATGTGGTGGCCTAGCATTGCAATGGTTGAAATAGGAGTACAAGAAAAGACTTAACATCAAATTTGTGGCATGCCTACCATGTTAGGATTAGACACACCCAGAAATTAATTGACAAACAATAAGACACAAGATTTACGTGGTTTGGCAATTGCCTACGTCCATGGAGAGAGATTTTCACTATAAAATTCCTGGAGGGAGTTTACAACACTCACACCTCACTTTCTCTCTATAGGCTCACTCTCTCTCTCTCTCTTTCTCTCTCTCTCTCTCTTCTTTTTCTTTTTCTTTTTTTTTTTTATTCAAACACTCACTCTCTCTAATTGCATACACTTTGTATTGTTCTGACTCACCCGTTTCTCCTCGCCTCAATTTAATATACACAAAAGAGAGGGAAACAAAGTGAAGAAAGAGAGCCAACTACTCCCGTCCTTTCGGTGGACATTTTTGACAAGAAGAAGAAAATGAGTTGGTCTTCCACCTGCTCCCTCCTACTCCTTGACTTGGAGCCAGCCTTTAACAACTCCATGTGGGTTGGAGCTAACAATCTGTTTGTTAAATTGCTTATATGTAGAGGTCAGTATATTGGGTTATTTCGAGTAGTTTTCAGAGTTTTTGGGAGTTTTGCATATATGTGGTTGGGTATTTTGTTGGGTTGTGGTGCATATGGTTGTTGTTATGTTCTGCTTCATTTTCTTCTAATAAAGTTGTTCTTTTTGCTGATAAAAAAAAAAAAAAATTAAAGATGATGATAAGACTGGTCTGTGTAATTTATGTTATTGTAACTTGTAACTATTGCTGTCTCATTTTGGTTCAATATGATGTCATGATTAAGATGCAAATATGATTCAGATAATTATATGGCTATGGAAATCCAAGACTTCTTGACTTCCAAGTCCAACTGAATGGAAGAAACACTACAAAAAATTAAAGTTTTAGAGACCAAAATTTAGGGACAATTATTTTTTAGGGACCAAATAATGTTGTCGCGAAAAATGTCGTTATTATATTTTTAGCAACAAAAATTGGACATTAATGATGAATTATTATCCTTCTGGAACCAAATTTTTTGTCTATCTTGAGACAAAAATTATTTTGTCCATAAAAGTCTATTTATTAGTGACATTTTCAAAATTTTGTCGCTAACAGCCATGTTTTTGACTTTTTGGGACAACCTTTTATTCTCATGACGATGAAAATTGGTCCCTAAATGTCTTTTATAACAAAATTTTCAGTTTTAGAGACCAATTATACCTTGTAGTGAAAGTTCATAACCATACAAAAGTCTAGTTGAAGACATACTGTAAGAGTTCCTGACCATTCATTCATAAAAACAAATGAATTTCATGAATTCAACATTACACCATCAATGGAAGGCCTCAAAATACCTTTCTTGTTTTCCTTTTTATTTTCCATCTTAATAATCTCCAATGCAGTAGACACCATAACCAAAACTCAATCCCTAACAGCCAACAATACCATTGTTTCATATGGTGGGAGATTTGAGATGGGTTTTTTCAAACTTGGCAATTCCCGGAATCAATACCTAGGAATATGGTACAAGAAAATATCGGTCAAGACTGTTGTATGGGTTGCCAAGAGAGAAATCCCACTCATCAATTCGTCAGGCGTCTTAATGATAATCGACCCTGGAATTCTCACCCTCGTCAATGGTACTGGCACTGTCATTTGGTCTGTCAATGTGACAGGATCCACATAGAACCCTATTGCACATCTTATGGACTCTGGAAATCTTGTTGTGAAAGATGCCAACGATACGTTTGAGTCTATGGCAAAGTTTTGATTATCCGTGTGATACTTAATTACCAGGCATGAAGCTTGGAAAGAACTTTAAAACAGGCCTAAAGTGCCGCCTGTCCTCCTGGAAGAGCAGTGATGATCCAGCTCGAGGTGAGTTTAAATTCCAGTGTGATCCTCAAGGATACCCACAAATTATTCTGAGCAATGGTTCTGTTGACGTGTTTCGAATTGGGCCATGGAATGGTATCGGATTTGGTGGGACACCAAACGTCTTCTACACATATGGATTGGTTTACACTATGGAGGAGGTGTATTATCATTATGAACTCCAGAGCAATGTTATCTCAAGGTTTGATGTGAGTTATGATGGCCACTTGTGGCGTTGGATATAGGTTGATCCAACCTAGAAATGGGACATTTACCTGACTGCACCAACAGATAACTGTGACAATTATAAACTATGTGGTCCTAATGGTAACTGTAACATTGGCAACTCACCAGCATGTGGTTGTTTCAGTAAATTTGTGCCCCGAAACCAAGAAGAATGGGGAAATGGAGATTATTCTAATGGGTGTGTTCGGAGGACACCATTGGATTGCCATAAGGGAGATGGGTTTCTCAAGTACTCGCGATATAAAATGCCAGGCACACGGAACTCCTGGTTTGAGAGGAACATGACCATAAGGGAATGCGAGATGGAGTGCTTAAAAAACTATACACAAATTTAAACATAGAAGGACATGGAAGCAGCTGCTTGCTTTGGTTTAATGAGTTGATTGATATGAGAAAGCTCAGTGAAGATGGGCCAGACATTTACATAAGGATAGCTTCTTTTGAGTTATGTAAGAATTCATACCAAACACATAAGGCCAGTGAACATAGATTAATTAGATTATACTATCTAAGAACATGTAGTCAACTATACTGAACATTTACATTTCTTCCTTGGAAAATTCCTCACTACAGTTTAGCAAAAAGGGAGTTGTTTCATCTTGAACGTTGATTTCTATTGTCGGTGTGTCTTGAATTTGATCCTAATCCGACCAAGTAGGTCTGTTTGTATTTGAGTTTATTTTGGCCTTGTTTATTATTTTTGGATCTTTGTTTATATTGGATTATTATTGAGTACTAGGAGTTTTGACGATCAAAGTTTTTAAAGGCAAATGCGTAATGCAAGGCATTTTTTTTCTTGTGAAACGAGACGTAAGCTTTTCAAATTTGAAATTTTTATATTTAGTAAATAAATAAGATATTTTAAAGTAGCAAAAGATATTTAAATTAAATATGAATGTGTGGATACTTTTTTTCCTCAAGACCTCGAACATTTCATTGTAGACAATAAGGAAACTTACACTCATCGAAAGTGAAATCGACATCCTTTAACTTTAGTTGTCGAGTTTCTCACTAGAACCTTAACTTTATTTTTTTTAATTGGTCATTTACTTGATTTTTTTCTATGAAACCATCTACTAGATTAAGTTTAACAAGAGTTTATGACAAGCTCTTATTATGTGTAATCCTCATATACTTGTGCATAAAAGGCGTACAAGGTGCAATTGAGGTGCATACCTTAGACTGTGATTCTAAAGTATTTAGGGAGTATCATCTAAAAATCGAAGCCTCAATGCATTTTGCTCATGATTTTAAAAATGAAGTGTGGGTAGTCATTGCCACCTGTTACGACTGCTATGGCGGTGTGATTGAATTTCACAAGTGTAACAGCCGTTAGTAACAATGGCGGCAGGGTCAGCTACATTTAGAAGTCAATTTTTTTGCTCATTTTCTTCTTTTTCAATTTCTATGTTTATTTATTGACTCAACATTAAAGATTAAGCATAATTTTTATATGCAGTTATATGTTATGTTACTTCTATAACTTGATGATTTTAATTTGTTTAATAAAATAACAATGATACCCAAGTTTATTTGTTGAACATACATAATCTACAAATTTGAAGCACAACATAACATAATATTATAAGCCTATAGCTATTAATAATAAAATAAATAACAGTAAAGTGGTGCATTATAAATTTATGATGCATGAAATCATTAAATGTTAACCAAGCGAAGTCTCTCTTAAGGTGAGGTCTTGGGTTCTACTCTTGGGAGTGGAATAGGAGACAAAACTTAAAGGGCTTGTAAAGATAGGGTGGGAGTTTAACTCCCCCAGGTGCTAATCTAACTATTAACCACTTATTTTTGGTTTCAATAAGTTTGCGTCTTTGTTATTGATTGGATATTTCATACGGGTCGGTAAATTGGACTCTTTACGGGAACACAACTCTTCCACTTGAGCTTCCATGCTTGATATAGTTTGGATGGAAGATTGACCATCTTTTCCTCGCTTTTAATTTATTTTAATTAAATTCCTTCGGTATTAGGTCAAGCTAGTCACAATTGGAAGGCAGGAAAGAGGATTGTAGTCATCTTAGTAATCTTGATAGGAACACTTATACTTGCCTTCGGCATTTCATTGTACATTTGGAAAAAAAAGTGGCAGCCAAAGAGAGAAGGTAATAAAAATTAGTCATTGATGCTTCAGTATCTCACGTTTGTAGGTGTGCTTGCTTGAACGTTTACCTGTTTTGAACAAGTTGTTTCATTTAATTATTCTCGACGGCCCCTTTCTGCAGGACGAATAAGACATCATCTTGGAGAAGCTTACTACAAAAAAGCCAAGAATGAAGATATTAAATTACCATTATTTCACTTTTCTACAATCACTAAAGCTACAGAAAACTTTGCAATTAACAATAAGCTTGGAGAGGGTGGATTTGGACCTGTTTACAAGGTAAAAATATAACTAAACTTTCACTTTTCTGAAAACTAACCGATGCCCAACCACATGAACTCTTGACAGTAGATTACCTAATTCAATAACTAATTCAGTATTTTGCTAGAAACTTCCCATTATGTCGCGCAGAATTGATAACTTTACATTTTTAAATTTTTAAGAAGCACATGTATTTAATAGTTTTATTATCTGAACAAGCTCCAATAAAGATGTAGAGTGACTTTCAACATAGACTTTATGCTAAGCATGGGGTAGAATCAAACATAAACATTATACAGAAGAAAAAACACAAAGGAAAAATATAGAAAAATGGATGCGGCTTCTTTCAGTGGCACCATATTGTACCTAACAAACAAAATGATTTTTAATTGTCAGGGTATGCTAGAAGGGGAACAAGAAATTGCTGTGAAGTTGCTTTCAAAGAATTCAAAACAAGGATTCGATGAGTTCAAGAATGAAGTCATTTGCATTGCCAAACTTCAGCATCAGAATCTTGTAAATCTTCTAGGATATTGCATTCAAGGAGAAGAAAGGTTGTTAATATATGAATACATGCCCAACAATAACTTGGACTCCTTTATTTTCGGTATGGCTTTCTTAAAATCATTAGCTAGTTTCATTCTATTTCATATTGGAGCAACATTGTGACCAATGTCTCATTGTAAAAGGTGAATTTTGAGGCTCATAGCCAAAAGGGAGGCACTTTTACTTTACAAACTAGTGACATTTTTGTCTTTTATGCCCCGTTCAATGGGAACCTTCCCATTTTATGAATCAAGGATGAAGGTCTTACTAATTGACCTCTTAGACTTCCTCCAATGCAAAATTATATTTTTATTTATTGGAATCATTTTGCATTTATACTCAAGAAACCATCTAGCAGCTTGGTTTAACTTGGGCAAAAAATTGGACAGATCAATCACAAAAGATGTTACTGGATTGGCCTACGCGCTTCCACATCATCAATTGAATTGCTTGGGGGCTTCTTTATCTTCATCAAGATTCCAGAGTGAGAATTATCCATAGTGATTTGAAAGGAAGCAATATTTTACTAGATCATGAGATGAATCCAAAAATATCATACTTTGGCTTTGAAAAATCTAGAAATCCCCTAGATGTTGATTTGTGATTATGTATCAATTTTAAGCAGTAAACAACAATCCCAATGAAACAATCAAGACAAATCGACACAATGATTTTACGTGGAAAAACCACAATTGGAGCACCTCCAATTGTGATAAAAAAAACCACGGGCAACAGCCACAAAACAATCCACTAGGAAGATATAAAGGAATTACACAGATATACTCTCAATTACCTGACGAATCCATGCCCAAATTGAACCAACCCCTATGTGTCTCTTCCAACCCTATCTTCACCTCGGAATTGTCTTGACGATGAGCCACTCCAGAATCCACCAAAGCTTCAGGCTCAAATTCTTCAGAATCCATCGAAGAACAACTCTCTCTTTTGTATAGAATGAACAAACGAACCTTTGATGTATTCTTCTTAACCCATGAGTTGGATACTCAATTAAACATCAAAGAAAACTAGCAAAATATCCCTAGATATAAACCTTAATATTCAAAAGAAGATCTGGAGCAATAATTCTAAAATCTGACAGAAACCCGTACTTATAGAAATCTGGAACTACGAGGCTCGCTCGAGCGAAGACTCTCTCGCTCGAGCGAGGAACCAAAAATGCGTGTTTTTCTATAAGTGGCTTCGCTCGAGCCAAACAACCTGTGCTCGAGCGTAAAATCATCTCTTTGAGGTTTTTATACGGACGAAGCCTTTGCTCGAGCGAGAACTCCTTCGCTCGAGCGAGCAAGGGTGGACAGTCAACTTTGAATGCAATTTTGCATTTTGCTTCGGGGGCACTGCCCCTCGACCCCGCCATGGCGCTGCCCCGGACCCGCCAAGGGGCACTGCCCCCTGGACCCCCGCGAGCTGACCGGGCAGCTCGATCCTCGTCATAATCAGCAAAGTGGCAATCTTGAAAGTATTAACATCACAAACTTCTCTGCACGGCACAATTCGGGTTGGATTCGCATCTAACAAACTCATAACCTTACAAAATAAAAGTGTGAAAACAAGTACAACTGAAAGGAGTTTTGTCAACCAGGATTGCCAAGAATAAAATCCTAACAATCTCCCCCTTTGGCAATGCCGTGACAAAACACACCTAACAAATAAAATCCTAAATACCCAAACCCAGTACAACCAACGAACACAAACTTCTTTCTCAAGGTTAAGATCTGCAAAACAGCTATTAGTGCTACAAACTCCAAAACAACTATTAGTCCCACAAGAGTATATGAAAAAGCAATAAACATATGGCTAGATTAGGTTGAAGTATTTGAAGCATGAGACGGAAAACATGAATGGATGCGACTTGGAGATTTTAAGAACATGTAGCATGAAAACCTGAAAACTAAGACACATGCACCGGACAATAAACTCCTTTTTTTTCACGAATTGACAAAGGAAGCTCAATCAACTAAAGCAAGATCAGAAACCACACGAGCAATGATAAGATTATGTAAATATCAGGAGCATGCAAAATGGAAATAATAAAGAAGCAGTGCATAGCATCATGCAAACCAACTAAAGCCAATCTCCCTTTCAGTCAAATCAACCACAAACACTGTACAAAAAACAATGAACAAAAAGAATCCGACAAAAATAATATGGTGGAGCAAGCAAGGAATTTCAGAGTTATACCTTAAAACACATAAGATTATCCAAGAAGCACAATTACTTGAAAACACAATATGCACAACCTTTAGAAGATTCCTTATAAAAGAAAGTGATGCATTATGTGAAAAGCATAGATTCCATGATAAAAGTGTGTGTGTGACTCTTGGAGTTCGACAAACACTAGATTCAAATCCTAGTAGTGATCAGATAGCTGAACCTCTGTCAAGAGAATCTAAGCACAATTGCGGAAAGTCAAACCACTAGGAATCAAGGGGTATTTGGTGAGTAAAGGCAGAGGCTCCCCCTCAATCAATGAATCCTTTATTTTTTTTCCTTTTTTTTCACATATTTTTCTTTTCTTTTCTTTTCTTTCTTTTGCACATTTTTTTTCACATTTTTTCTTTCTTTTGCACATTCATTGGCAGCTGACACGCTCAAGAGTATGGAAACCGAACCGGAGAAGCATGGATATAATAAGGATGGCCTGGTTGGTGACTCTGAGGTAGCCTTTTCCTCATGCCTGGACTACAAAGCACAGAGGGGAAAGCCGTGGAGATGCAAAAAGATGGAAGATGGTCAAGAGACTCAACATCACCCATGATATGCTAGTATAGGTCAATTCCTTTAGAAAAGCAAAAGATATAATGCCAGAAGTCCAAAGAGAAAGAAATCACTAAGGTAGAAGACTTCAATATTTGCTAATCCAAGAGTGTGTACAGAATGAGACATACTAATCAAAAAACACACACTCCAAAATGAGTAATGACCATAGAAAGCACACACATATTAACATGTAATGGATATTCTCATCAATTCCAATATGCACCAAGGACCACTCAAAAATTTCAAGCTTGCAAAACTATACTAAGAAAATCTTTTTAGATTTTTTTTTAATTTTTTTTTCTTAACCAAAGCAAGACAAAAAATGAACATGCACACATTTTTTTTTCTCATTAAAAAAAAACACACAGAAACTCAAAAACTAAAACAAATAAACAAATTAACACAAGTCAAGTTTTTTCATCCAAACCGCTTTAGTATAAACAAAGTTGTGAGCATTGCGGTTCTTGGGTGGTGTCTTAACGTTGTGGTTCCCTTTGCTTTCAATGAGAACCCGTCTCGACTTGGTTTCCAACTTCCTATTTCTAGGTCTAGGCAAAGACACTCTCTCATGCAACTTATAACAATAAGGGCGAATATGACCATGCATACCACAATGATGACAAATAAAAACAGGGTGTACAGGGTGTACCTTCTTTTCTTTTACCTTACCAACTCTAGGAAGTTTGAGAAGTCCATCCTTATGTTGAATTTTTTGTTCTCCCTTTCCTTGAGTTCTTGTATCATGAGATGTGGAAGCACTCTACTTTTGCTCTTTCTTACCACCAAACCCAATGCCACTCTTGTTAGAACAAATTTGTTGAGACCCAATGATATTGTCCAAAGTCTTTGATCCTCTGTTCCAAAGACCAATGGTAGCCATAGCACACTTGAGTTCTTCCTCTTTCTTGATCATTAGTTCTTCCAAAGCAACTTGAGACATCTCGAGATTTTCAATCTTTTCTTCATATGTTGCATAGATTTGATGTAGCTCATTCCTCTCTGTCTCACAAGTCAAGAGTTTTGCACAAAGAGCTTGTCGATCATTAGAAATCTTAAGGACATCATTCCTAGCCTCAGAAATCTCTTTCTTTAATTTGACATTCTCACTTTCACATGCTTTGAGTTTCGTAGTGAGTTTGTCATTCAATTTGGATAAGTTAAGAGACTCCTTATACAACTTTTCATAAGCTTGCTCAAGCTCTTCATCATCACTCTCCGAGGATTCATTATCAGTGGCATTCTCAACCGACCTCTTCGGATACTTTGTTCGTCCTTCAGTTTCGGAAGCCGCCATGAAAGCAAGGAATTGTTTATGTCCCTTTTCACCTTGATCTTCATTGTCACTTTCATCTTCATCAGATTCTGATTCATCATCCCAAGTGATAGCGGGGGCTTTCTTCTTCCTCAAACGAGTGGGGCATTCTGAAGCAAAGTGGCCAAATCCTTGGCATTCATAGCATTGGACTCTTTTAGAGTTCCCTTGTATCTTTCCTTTCTCCTTCTTGGCTATAGAATTAATTTTGAGTTTATCTTTGCCTTTAGATTTATGAGTATGAGTAGATTCCATAAAATTAGGATTCTTTTTCAAAAAAGATTTTTTAAATTGTTTAACAAAAGCAGCTGTAATCTTGGAATCTATTTCACAATCCTCGTCAGAATACTCTCCAACTCTATGAGCACTACTAAAAGCAATATCTTTTTGTTTCTTTTTGAAATTCCTATGTGCCTCATAAGTTTGGAGATTTCCAACCAAATGATCTAGCTTGAGGTTGTCAACATCTTGAGCCTCCTCAATAGCCGTAACTTTTGGTTGGAACCGATCGGGCAAGGACCTCAAAATTTTTCCTACAATCTTGGATTCCGATATTTGTTCACCTAAATTGAAGCTGAAATTTACAATGTCACTCAACTTCGCATAAATTCATCAAAGTCTCACTATCTTTCATTGAAAGGTTTTCGAAACTAGACGTGAGCCTTTGAAGTTTTGAGTGTTTAACAGAAGGAGTGCCCTCATGAATAGTTTGTAAGATATCCCAAGCCTCTTTTGCAACTTCACAATTGCAAATACGACTAAACTCTTCAGGTGTGACAGCGCAAAAAAGAGAATTGATAGCTTTACTATTCCAGCTACTATTTTGGTAATCAATTGTGTCCCACTTATCAATTGGTTTGGGAAAAGTTACTCCATTAACGGTAATCGTTGGTTCAGTCCACCCATACATGACAGATTGCCAAACTTTTTCATCAATAGATTTTTAAAACGATCTCATCCGAGCTTTCCAAAAAGAATAATTGGATCCGTTAAGTAGGGGTGGTCGAACCATAGAATTTCCCTCACGAATTGTATCCATTATCACAAATCAAACAAGATCTCGCTCTAATAGATTTGTAAAACAAAAAAAATAGAGCGACCCGCTTTGATACCAATTGAAAAATCTAGAAATCCCCTAGATGTTGATTTGTGATTATGTATCAATTTTAAGCAGTAAACAACAATCCCAATGAAACAATCAAGACAAATCGACACAACGATTTTATGTGGAAAAACCACAATTGGAGCACCTCCAATTGTGATAAAAAAAAACCACGAGCAACAGCCACAAAACAATCCACCAAGAAGATATAAAGGAATTACACAGGTATACTCTCAATTACCTGGCGAATCCATTCCCAAATTGAACTAACCCCTATGTGTCTCTTCCAACCCTGTCTTCACCTCGGAATTGTCTTGACGATGAGCCACTCCAGAATCCACCAAAGCTTCAGGCTCAAATTCTTCAGAATCCACCGAAGAACAACTCTCTCTTTTGTATAGAATGAACAAACGAACCTTTGATGTATTCTTCTTAACCCATGAGTTGGATACTCAATTAAACATCAAAGAAAACTAGCAAAATATCCCTAGATATAAACCTTAATATTCAAAAAGAAGATCAGGAGCAATAATTCTGAAATCTGACAGAAACCTGTACTTATAGAAATCTGGAACTGCGAGGCTCGCTCAAGCGAAGACTCTCTCGCTCGAGCGAAGACTCTCTCGCTTGAGCGAAGACTCTCTCGCTCGAGCGAGGAACCAAAAACGCGTATTTTCCATAAGTGGCTTCGCTCGAGCCAAACAACCTATGCTCGAGCGTAAAATCATCTCTTTGAGGTTTTTATACGGACGCAGCCTTCGCTCGAGCGAGCAAGGGCGGACAGGCAACTTTGAATGCAATTTTGCATTTTGCTTCGGGGGCGCTGCCCTTCGACCTCGCCGTGGCGCTGCCCCGGACCCGCCAAGGGGCGCTACCCCTGGACCCCTGCGAGCTGACCGGGCAGCTCGATCCTCGTCATAATCAGCGAAGTGGCAATCTTGAAAGTATTAACATCACAAACTTCTCTGCACGACACAATTCGGGTTAGATTCGCATCTAACAAACTCATAGCCTCACTGAAATAAAAGTGTGAAAACAAGTACAACTGAAAGGAGTTTTGTCAACCGGGATTGCCAAGAATAAAATCCTAACAGGCTTAGCCAGAATTTTTGGAGGAAATGAGACTGTAGCAAATACGAAAAGAGTGGTGGGAACATAGTAAGAATCTTCTAACTAGTTCAAAAGTTTTCCTTTTTTCAACTATATAAATTTGTTAATTTTTTATTGCTTTCCTTTAGTGGGTACATGTCTCCAGAATATGCAGTTGAGGGGCTATTCTCAGTAAAGTCCGATATATTTAGCTTTGGTGTTTTGATATTAGAACTAGTGAGTGGGCAGAGAAACAAGGGATTTGTCACCCAAGTCACGACATCAACCTTCTTGGGCATGTAAGCATAAAGTTGTAATTTTCTTTTCAGAAGGAAAATCATGATCCTACGAAAAGGGTTATATATAGAAAATTTATCTATAATGATGTAGCAATAATATCTCTAAATCCAATTATAAGCCACTTTGAAGGACGTTTTATTTTAAAATAAAATGCCTCAATTCAACCGCATGATTTTGTATAAAAATTATATACAATACTTTTAATATTACTTTTTGAATAATTCAAATGACAGCTTGAAAGTGTGTTCTACTACTCAGGCCTAAAGATTATACAAGGAATGCAAGGCTACAAAATTGATTGATATACAACTACAGAACTCATGCAATCTAACTGAAGTGTTGCGTTCAATTCACATGGGTTTATTGTGTGTTCAACAACGGCCTGCGGATAGGCCTAGCATGGAAAGTGTGGTTTGGATGTTCGGCAGAGAGGGTGCTTTGACTCATCAGCCTAAACAGCATGGTTTTTTCACTGAAAGAAATCTTCTTGAAACAGAAAGAAGAGAGATTGAACAATGTTCAGCCAATATGGTCACCATATCACAGTTAGAGGCCCAATAGAAGACTATTCTTGTTGATGTGTAATTGTTATGATCCAAGCAGGATCTTTTAGTTTGTTTAGCTAATGAACATAATGTCAAAACTGTCTTTCTTGGCAACCAGCTTCAGAAATCTTGGCTTATGAACACAATGTTAAGCCCTGTTTTCTATGCTACAATCTGACTTACCTATGTCTTTTACTTAGTTTGGTTGCTTTTCCTTGTCTTGTGTTGGCTATTTGTAGACTTTGAATGTTGTTTCACATATTTGTATCTAAATATAAACAATGGGCTTTAATCCCAACAGATATTGTATATAACACAAGGTTTTGAATACCGCAACGACTTTGGTTTCATTTTTATTAGGGAAAATTGACCAATAGTCCATCATTTAGAAAGTTTTGTCACGGAGGTCCAAGGAATGGTCTTTGTTAGTAATAACAACATACGCAAGCTATTGGTTGTTAAATCCAAACATAATGCATCAACAAGGGGATCATGGTGTGAATACATGCCTAACAAAAGCTTTTGACTTCTTTATTTTTGCTTCTTTTCTCTCAAGCTTAACAACTCCATTTTTTATTTTAGTTCTCTCAACATTGAAGTGGTTTTATATTTAGAAATTCATTTCTTGTTATATTCAAAAATTCAACGAGCAAAGCATGGATTAGGGATGGCAATGGGGGGCAATGGGGTGCAATGGGGTGGTTATTAATTCCCCATCCCCAACTTGTTGGACTGTTGAATCCTTAATCCATTTAACAGAAATGGTCAATTGATTAGTTATATAGTACAATCATGAAAGCACAAACTTGCATGGATTTCTTTAGATTTCAAACCCTTGAACACCCTCCTTTCTATTGAAATTGTTATGGTAAAATGGATGAGAAAAGATAAAAACAAAACATACACACAAGCACACAAGAATTTACAAGCTTACAGAGGAGGAACAAAGATTTTGATTTGAGGGGGGCCAAACTAGAAGAAAGTATTTTCACCAATCATGATGGCTCGAGATAATGGGAGGTCCAAAGAGACAATTTTAAATGAGGTTTTTAACAAGTTTCAACATTATTGTAATTTTTTATTTAAAGTTTATTTTCTCTCTTTTTCAGATGCAAAATAACTAACAATTATTATCTTACATTCAAATTTTATTAGTCTATTCTTTGCACTTGATAATATGGCTAATTCACTTAATCTTTTTGTAATAGTCAAGTTAAGGTAGAATTTTATAATTGATAATTTTCAAATTTCTATAAGCATATCTTTCTATAATTTTATATAAGATAGACATAAAGATAAAAATATAATAGAAAAACATCTTAACAATATAAGTTCAATCGTTTGGTGATGATAAGATTTTGACAATTTATTTTGAGACTTAATACTTATGTTGAAAAAAAGAAGAAAAGAGTTTTGTAATGCAAAAAACTAAATAGTAAAGGTGTTGGTAAAGATGAAGATGGCAGCTGATTGGGCCTTTTTTATTGTTATTCTTATATTGACAAAGAAATTTGTCATTCGTAATTTTTTCAAACTAGTGCGGTTGATTTTCAAGTAAAAGACAAGTTGTGTTTCGATCAAGAATTTGATGAAAATTTGTGAAGAGAAAGGAAAAATTAAATGAAATATAAGCTAAGTTTTTTTCACTCCTCCCTTCCCTTTTGTTTCCTTGCACAAATGTCCGTCAAATCATTCATCCAAACACAACCTAAAGTAGGAATCACTTTGAGAGTATGTTTTTTTTTAGGGTTATAAAGAATACATATATAATTTTATTTTAAAAAATGGGGGGTGCCATGGCCCCACTCGCATCCTAAGACAATTCTGTCACTAAGCCTACGTCCACTAACAAAGAACGGTGAAGGAATTTTAATAGGAGTATAGTGATCACAATAAGTCAACTCTCTCTCTCTCTCTCAACAACCCTCTACAAATAATAACACAAAACATACATATAATGGGAATTATATATTTCCATATTTATTACAAAATAAACGTGGACAAGAGGCAATTATGTATTTCACTAATTCAACTAGAAAAACCAATCATGCAGCTATGAAGTATGGGTACTTCGAAATATATGTCGTACATGTACCGGGTACTTACCGACGTGTGGTACCTTATATGGTACTTCTGCATACGTACAGGTACACGAAATACGTACCCCAAATTTTTTCTTCTCTTAATTTTCGGAGTATCTAGACGTACCTAGCGTATACCAAGCCGTACCGTACTTAGTTGAAACAATATTTTCTTTTACTACAGAGATAAAACTCCTTTCATTAGACATTTTTTAAAAAAGTTTTCATACATAGTTGATTTTAAAATTAAACTATGATTTGTAAGTTATTTAATATATTGACGGGTGAATTACACTAACAGTCCTTATAGTTTGGGGTTTGCTTCACTTTGGTCATTGACTTTTCAATAGTGATACATTTGACCCTGAATTTTGAATCTTATTCTAAATAAGGACAATTGAAATACCATTGCTTAATTCAAAAGCAAAATCATCAATTTGATAAAATATAAACTAATTTGATAAAAATAAATGTCAAAAAAATATTTTAAATTTTTAAAATATTTCTACTTACTTTACATTCACCCCCCAAATATAAAATTATGTAAAATTGATAAATCTTTTAGACATTTATTTATTTATTTTTTTTATCAAATTAATTTTATTATGTGTTTGGATGATGATTATGTAATGGATGGTTGTTATAATTTATGTGTAATCAATATATTTAATATATGAATGTTTTTAGTTTTAAATTTTTTGATTTAATGGATTGGTTTAATAATGATATCAAAGTTGTCGCCATATTTGACTTTCGAAAATATAGAAAAAAATTTAATGAAAATAAAAATAACTACCCATTACATGATCATCATCCAAACATATAATAAAAATTAATTTGGTAAATAAATAAATGTCTAAAAGATTATCAATTTTACATAATTTTATCTTTAGTGGGTAGAAATAATTTTTAAAAATTTAACAACATTTTTTTAATATTTATTTTTGTCAAATTAGTTTATATTTTATTAAATTGACGATTTTGTCCATGAAATTAAGCAATAGTATCTTCAATTGTCCTTATTTGGAACAAGATTTTTAATTCAGGGTCAAATTTGTCACAATTGAAAAGTTAGGGCCCAAACCGACACAAGCCCCGAACTATAGGGACCGTTAGTGTAATTTACCCTTAAACCATTTAATTAATTTTTCATTACTCTAAATTAAAAATAAATATTTGTTTATAAGCATACCTGTAATGCCGCAAAAATACATACATCCGATAAACCCAATTTAACTTATAACATGATCCAATTCTCAATTATTCCATCATTAACATGAGAGAGAATAACAAATATTACATTCATTAATGTAAGGACCAAAAACCCCCTTCTTTTCTTTTCATGACTTTCTAGTAAGATTCATAAAACAAATCACATGCATTCATACATTCACCATTTCTAAAATATGAATCTATGACATGTAATAATATAAATTTAAAGCAAGCTAAGTACCAAATAATGCCCTATTGGCAACAAGTTCCAAGGCCTTGTCCGGTTACACAAAAGTGGTGTTCACACCCAAACTCGAATAGCCCTTGGCTTATAAAAAGAAAAAAAAAATAAAAACTGAGCTTCGTGCTCCAAAACTTCCTCCTTGCCTTCACTTCGGCAGAGGCACATTGCAATCACTTGAAAATGGTTTCCACTAAGGGATGAACATAAAGCCCAGCAGACATAACCTAAATAAAGTGCATTCAGTTTAACAATATCATGAGGTGCAATGCATATGAGATGCCAATGTCAAAAATATAGGTTTTTGTCATTTTGAAATTCTCATGCCATGCACTTGTTCAAAAACATAACCAATTTAATCATCCATTTGATAGAACAAGGGGTGGTAAATACGACACTGGTAATCCCTAGGGTGGTGTTTGCAAGTAGGCCTAACTAGCACTACCAATCTCCACTTTACTGACTCCTAACCGGAAGGCACGTGGTACCCACTCTGCGCGTGTTTTCAGTCTTTCTCCCTGGACACTCAGGCCAACTTAAACAATACCAATCTACACCCCTTATCCGGACTTACCAAATGTATTTACCTTATAACTCAACGCATTTCAAATATTCTCAATGAATCAATTTGAAAATCAATTTCTCAAATCCAATACGGGAATTAAATCATGAGATTATGCAATGCTCAATGCCATGCATGAATTTGCAAATATTTCAATTTACCTGATTCACATTGCAATTTCTGCCACAATCAATACAACCTTCCACCGATTTCCCAAACAATTATCTTTATACAAAATATAAATTTTAAGAGATAAATATAACTCATAATCTTATATCTTCAATAATTTTAACATAGAAGTAACAATCACATGTTCAATCTCCTCTTTTCTAACTCAATCAAGAATCATAACATTCTTTCAAAAATTTCATCAATTTCCTCTTTTTATTCAAACTCAAGAATTCACCAAAAATTTTCATAATGCTAAAAATAACATATGTTTCTTTCAACATTTCTCAATACCTCAACATGATAAATATTTTTCATCTTTCTCAAGAGTTCAATATTTTCAAATTAAATAATTTCTAAAAGGAATCTCAATAGTTTCCAACATTCTCAATAGCATTCTCGTCAATCTCATCCCTTTGAACATCCACTTACATATTCTCATTGGTTTAATAAACCCATGCTTTCAACACTTTAATTTCAACATTTCAAGTTCCTAGGGTTTGATGAAAATTTGGGGATTTCTCATTTTAAAGATAAATTTAACAAATTCTTGGGTCTCAACAACCACATTTAACAAGTTGAAAACTTATAAAAAAAACATTTGAGAATCTTCCCCTTTTCATACATTAAATATATTTTTAATAAAAACCCTAATCTTTTCAAGTGTTATATTATCAAAATAACACATAATAAAGCTAAAATACATACACAAGGTTTAGAAAATCCCTACGTCAATAGCTAGAAGAGGAAACAAGCAAAAATCTCAATTTTCTACTTTGTTGAATTTCGATCTCCACCGGTCAAAATGTTGTTCTCTCCAAGCTCTTCACTTTGGCCTCAAGAACTAGGGTCTAAAACTTAATCGATTTTGGTGGATCAAAGGTTTTACATGATAAATGTAAAAGAGAAAAAAAAATCTATGAGAGAGAGAGAGAGAGAGAGAGAGAGAGAGGATGATGCTCAAGAACAAAAAGAAGAAAAAAGAATGAACTGAAACGAGGAGAGGGAGGGCGCAACACCCCACGTGGGTCTGCCCCTTGCCAAAAATTAATTTTATTTATATTTTTATTATCTTTTTAAAAACACACACACACACACACACACACACACACACACACATATATATATAAATAAAAGGTGCATTATAATTACATCATAAAATTTTGTAACATAATTTATAAAATGTTATAATTTTTTCCTCACCACAAAATATATCTCATTTGATGGTGCACACCATAAATATTTGTAACTCTGTCATGATAGTGAAATAAATAATAACGCTAATGATAACAACAACAACAGTAATAAGTGGTTACAAACGAGTCGTAATTCAATCAATTAAATCCAAAATAAATCAAATTTAATAATCTAGAATAAATCTTCAACTGAGATTAAAGTATAAAATAATCTAAATAGTCAAGGTGGGCCCCCACCATACACATAATTAAATATGAATCAAAATGGTTAAGTAGGGGTTAATCAAATAAGTCTCAAAAATTAAATTTACATCTCATTTAATACGCAAGACTCAAGAATAATTAAAACTCAAAAAAATTTGCAAATAGGCCTTACGAAGTCAAAATCAACAAGTAAGATAATTTGTTTTCACCAATTTAAATAGAATGGTTGTAGACACCCCATTTTTGACCGACTTTAAGACTCAGACGTCATCGATTGAGCGCTCGGTGATTATGCATGTTGTGCTCGTTTCGAGTTTTCGGAGCCTTGCCTCCGGGCCTCTAAACTCTCTGCGCTTTGGCTCGGTTTGTGGATCGAATCTTGTTTTCTCTTCCCTGGAGGGAGGGAGAGGTCTTGTAGACCACTTTTCGTGGTCGTAGACCACTTTTCTCACTTGGAGACTAGTTTTTGGTTTTCGGAGCCTTCGACCGCGCGCCTTGTTCCGGGACCGCTTAACGTTCTCCGTTTGGCTTAGTTTTTGAACCATGCCTTGTTGCCTCTGCCTACAGGGACACTGTGGTCCGGGGGAGCACTTTTGTGGTCGTAGACCACTTTTGATGCCCGTGGACCAGTTTTCGAGGCTCCCGGCTACGCGCCTTGCCTCCCGATCTCTCGTCTTGCATCCGTTTTGGTTTGTCTTTGGTACAAACTTGTTTTACTTCTTTGGAAGGTGGTACAAGGGTGGGAGACCAGTTCTTCCCCTTGGAGACCACTTTTCCTCCTACCAACCAGTTTTCTAGTTTGACAACTGGTCTCCTTGGTCTTTGGGCCATCTTTTCTAGTTGACCACCACACCATTGCATTGTTTTCATGCTCTAGACCTTCTCCCACCAGGGCCGACCACTTCAAGTAGCTGGCCGACCACTTCAAGTGGTCGGCTACTTTTCATCACCTTTTTGGAGATATTTTCTTCCAACTGGCATGGCTGGAAGGCACTGAAGCCATCCTCCATACACGTGTATGGAGGGATGACTTTAAGGCCAAAGCTTGTCCAAAAAGCTTAGCTTTTGGTTCTTTATATAAGAGAACCTCCTTCTCCCTCCTCTAGGTTCAGAAAAATCTGGTTTGAGATATACATACACCTTTGTATCTATATCTCCTTGTTTGTTCTTATTTTGTGCCTTAAAGTGTCATTTTATCACACTTTTGTACACAAACACACACTCAAACACCATCCTTTTGTTGTTGAGGTTACTTGGAGTTGGTTTTAGAGTTCTTGGACTGGTTTGAGCTCAGAAAAGTTGCTGGAGTTGTAGCATTGAAGGTGGTCTTCAAGGGTGAGCTTTTAACCTTTAAACCCCCCTTCTTGCTTAAGCTTTTAGTCCTACTTGCATGCTGATTTAAGCTTAACTTCCTACTACAAAAAGTTCCATTTTTCAGTCCTTAAAATGTTTGTTTAAGGTCACTTTTGTGTGTTGGGGGTGGTCTACCCCCTCTTAGGCCTTGTTTTGAACCATTCTTTTGAGCTATTGGGATCACCTTGTTTTGGCCTTTTCACCATTGAAATCCAGAGGATTTTCAGTAGTGGATATGGTGTTTTAAGGTCCCAAAAAGGAGAGGGTCATCCCCTCTCCTTGTGTCTTGAATACTTGCTTCATATGCCTCATGTTTGAGCATGTTTATTAAGCTTGTGTTGGCTTGTTCTTAGCATGTATTTGGGGTTATTTTGAGATGGCAGGCCACTATTTTTGGTTGTCTTGATCATCCCTTGCATGCATAATACACTTGCAGTGTAAATCTTGCAAACTAGTCTTGTGTGCTTCATGAAGTAGCGTGTCATTCTAGCTTGTTTTGAGTCTATCTCAGCATGTTTTTGGTGGTGTCTTGCCATGTCATACCTCTGTTAAGGTTTGGTTTGGTTGGCCTTTGCATGCTCCATGCACTTGTAGTGCAATTCCATGAATTAGCCTAATGTGTATCATGCTTTAACATGTCATTCTAGCGTGCTTTTGGCTTAACTCTAAGAAGCTTTTGTCCATGTTTTAACATGCTCTAGCTCTGATTTGTATTTTTTTGGTCACGCATGCCATGCTTTGTATAGCTATAGTGCATTCTAGCTTGTTAGCTTTGTGTATCAAGTCCACTAGCATACATTGCTTGGCCTATTTGAATAATTTGGCATCATTTGTTATGTGATTTCAGTGCATGTTTCATGGTCATACACTTGCATCTTTCACTTATTCAATGCGTTGGAGGGTTTGCCTTTATGCCTTAACATGAGCCATTGTGTATGCCTTCATGCCTAAGCTTACGAGCTATCATTTTAGTGTTTATTTGGGGTTATTTTGCCATGATATAACTTTGATTTTTGTTGGCGAAGCCATCCCATGCTTGGTCTTAGTAGGTGTAGTGTAATCCACCTTATTTGCCTTGCATTCATCATGCCTTATGCCCTTCATGCTAGCTTGTTTTGGCTTCCTTCCATACATGTTTTAGCATCATTTTGACATGTTCTAGGACTATTTTGGGTTTCCTTGACCATATGCTTCATGTTTTGCATAGTTGTAGTACAAATGCCTATGCTAACTTCAAGCTTTGGGTACCATAGCATGCTTCATTTGCGTTGTTTAGATGATTTGGCATCATTTACCATGACATTTCAGAGCATGTAGCACTACCATGATCCCACTTCTTTCATGCTTTGAGTGCCTTTGAGTGTTATGCATTGTTACTTTGTTTATGGCTTAGCATGTATGCCATCTTGCCTAGGCCTTTGAGCCTTTATCTCAGCATGTCTTGGTCTTTGTTAAGACCTATTTAAGCTCTGCCCATGATTGGTTCAATCATTTGTGCCATGTATTGCATGCCCTTTGTGTAGTCCCTTTAATGGCTTTGTGCCTTAGGCCCTCTTGCATGCTTTACTTGTGTTGTTTGAATGATTTGGCATCATTTCACACTTGATTTCAGAGCCTTTAGTGTTGTCACACTTCCATGTTTATCGCTTCTACATCATGCTTAGAGTTGTGTTCTTTGGCCTACTTGATAGGCCATTGCATTGAGCATGCTTGTCTTGATCTTCATGCCTTAGTTTCATCATTATGGCCATTGATTTGGGCATGACTGAGGTCTGTCCATTTTGGTTTAAGTCTATCGAGCATGTTATGTGAATGTTGTTGCATTGCATGTTTGTATACTTCAGTTCCATTGCACATTTGCATGTTATTGCTTGCATTGTGTTTGGATTAGGTGTTAATCCGAGCACGAGGAACGAGGGACGTTTCATACTTGAAGTGATGAAACGTGCCTCAATTCTTGATCGCCGACACTCTTGATCATACATGATAGAGTTCTAGGCCTTATGTGTTTATGTGTGCATTCATTTCATATTGAATTGTGCAATTTGGCTTCTCGGCCATCATGCATCAAGATGCGTGATTGGTGGCCCAAGGGTCGAGAACCACACTTCCTTGAGCTTATGAAATGATAGGGAGGGTGGTTGTGCACACATATCTTGCAAATACATTGCCATGCCATTTCTTGGTCTCTGTTGTAGCAAACTGGAAGAAGTGCAGCAAAACTGGTCGGCCGACCAGTAACACTAGCTGGCCGACCACTTTTTCTGGTTTTTCAGCAAAGAAAGTGGTCGGCAGCTGGTTTCCCTCCTCAACAACTGGTCGGCAGCCCTCCCACAGGTCCCCAAGGTGAGTTTGAAGCTTTGTGGAGCTTGGTGCAAGGTTCTGAGAACAACTAAAAACAGAGGCAAGTTGGGGCATCGCGACGGATTTCCGAACGAGGCGACCGGGCATGCATGCACTTCTCGCATTGAGGCTCCTGCTTTACTGCTTTACTTAGCTAATTTGCTTAGCCAGTTTATGGTTTGGTTTTGTAATTAATTAGTTAGCGCGTTAGCTATTTAATTCGTGTTGTATTGGCTTAATTAGTTAGCTTGTTAGTTAGCTAGTTTTGTGTTGTAATAATTAGTTTAATTAGCTTAGATTAGCCAGTTAGCTTCTTATTCGGACCCTCCCTCGAGAGGGCCATCTGTTGTAATAAGTGTGCATGTGTGCGATGCATGTCTTCCAAACCCCATTTCTTTCTCCCTTTTACTTAACCGCTTACGATGGTTAGTTTTAGGGCACGTTTCATTTAGCATCCTTATGCTTGCATGCGTGCATTCATTCATCCTTCTTGCATGCACCGCGCTCGGCGCATCATACTAATTGCATTGTATTTCAATTCCAATTTGAATACATGTACCAAGTTGCATTTCGCATGACATCTTAGGATAGCCGAGCCTATCTTAGTAGCATTTTTGCATGTGTTGCATTAGCCATCTTAACATGAACTAGGATCATGCATGATTTCTAACTAGTTCTCTGTTTTGGGCTCGGAGTACACTGTGAGTGTTTACGCTTTAGCATACTGCATGTGTGTTAATGTTGCCATGAAAGCAAGCTTGCCATGAGGCTAACTGCTTATGTGATTAACTGCCTGAATGCCTGTGGGTGAAGGTTGGATTGCTTGAATTGGAACAATTCATCGAAATCCGCGTTTTAGTCTACTTGCGAGTAGTAAACTTCAAATCATTTTCAGAAACGAACATGCAATGTTTTGTTCCAACTTAGGCGATCTAGTCTATACTTGTATGCTGTGTGCATCACATAGTAATTCTAGGTTAATAATCGGAATAAGAACACATGTGTTTTCAAAAACAACATATCATGTTAGCAAAGGCCGATCTTTGATCGAGCGAGCGGGGGTGCTCATTGCATGACCTTCCCCTCTCGTACCCAAGTTCCCGAGCCGAGGCAACTTTGGTGATGATGGACACGTGGCCTTAGGCACGAGTCAGGGTTTCCTAAATTTTCCAAAATAAAACATTTAGGTGGCGACTCTGTATCTGGCAGAGCAGTCCATATTTGGCACTTCTTTATAAAAATCAGTTTTCCAAAACAATTTGCCGAATTTGGATTCTTTGGTGATTTATTGGTCTCACATTGCACTTTGTGAGATTAGATTCAGAATCGTGACACGAGTCCGAACTGTAGTAGCTAGTGAACAAGCGAAATTCGTGCCCTCGCGCGCGGAGCTCGGAGAGTTCTCGAGGCACATCTACAGTTTCTGGCAACTCTGCTGGGGATTTAGAGAACTTGACTTGAACTCATGATATCTTGTTTTGACTACACTTATGTGTCTCTTTGCATTGCATTTGCATTGGTGCACCTAGGACACCGTGTTCGCCGTCTGCTATTCCTGAGCGGTTTGCCTAAGGCTGTGTGCCATAAGGCAGACCGGTTACGGGCTCTGCCACGATGGGAACACAAACCTCGGTTATTACCGGGGCACCCTTTTGACCATTCGACCTAGTGCATATCAGAATCCATAGTGACTATTCCAAGATAGGACAGGTTCCTTACCCGATTGTAGGTTGTTTGAAACCGTTGCGTGCGTAGTGAAACCCTAGTTCTTGACGAAACTAGGACAAGGAAACCCTACCCCTCCATAGGGGTGTTTTGGCTCTCTCTTACTTGCATGATATTTGCTGTTAGAGTGTGTCTCTATAGGTTGTGTGTATCAATCTGCAAGTCTGGGTATCAGGCCTGAGGGCATCAGTATGTTGAGGGAATCAGTTTTACCTAAGGGTATCAGTTTGCAGGCAGAATTTTGGGCAGAATTTAGTAGAGAGCACAGTCATTCAGCTCTGCTTATATCTGTTCTGGTGAAATTGGGCTGAGATGCTGCCTGTTTTCTCTTTTGCAAGGTAGTCGTGGAACTATAGCTTCAGAAGGCTCCAATATCCCCCAGTACATTGGATTTGTGCTGATAGACTTTGTCAGGTCAGAGATTCAGTTCAAGGGCAACCAGTGTTTCCTTCACTGAGGCAAAGCAAAGAAAGGCAAGTCAAGGCTCACCGGTTCATCTGATCCGTTAGTCGCCAGTCACATCAACTCTGTTCAGTTCAACAGACTCATGATGACGCAGAGTTCAGAAGAAATTGTGGTCATGACAGTGGCATTAAACTAGGGAATCACCATGCAGGGTCAAACTGATGCTGAAATGCAACGCTCATCTGGGGCACCTACCACACATCCAGTCTTGGAACCCCAATCATCCCAAACCTGTGAGCCCACTACTTTTGAGCTGATGGGAATGATCGGTGATCTTTAGAGGACTGTGGCTGATCTAGCCTTTGGACTGTCGGCTCCGCCATCGACCACATCACATGTCAAAAATTTCACGCCAGAAGAGCCCCACTCTTGGGGCGAATTGTAATTGAACTCAGCCAACTTGAAGCCATCCTGAATTTGGGCACTGACGTGTCGGCAACAATCGGGCTTCGCACTGATGTAGCAACCCAAACCTTTGACCAAGCTGAGGTGATTGGAAAGAAGAAGGTGGGGGCAGACATTGATCCCTATGAATACCTTCTGTGGATTGTTGAGGCTTTGAAAGCCGATGGATTGAACAAATAGCAAGTGCTCGCAGTTGTTGCAAAAACTGTGGATGACACTTTCGTCACTCAGAATGAGAGCAGTTCGAATCAATGGGAGAACCGAGAGAAGGGCTGTCATACTAGAAACGATCCTGTTAGCTCTAAACCTGCACTCGAAAGAGATCAGCGAACCAAGCTAGCACCTGCCGACCCCTTTGCTAGTGCGCCCAACAAAAATCCACAAACCTCGAAGTATCTACCCCGAGGTCACAGGGTCTTCCATGCCCTTATATGCCTTTGTCCAAGGCTCTTCAAATCCTTGTTGAAAAAGGCCATCTCAAACCTGTTGAGCCTCGACCTCTCCCTGGTCGTCTTCCACCCGGTCATGATGCTACTAGTACTGTGCCTACCATCAACAAACCGGTCATAGCATCGACAATTGCTTTCATCTTCGTCACAAAGTATAGGATTTGTTTGACAACAAGGTCATCATCCCACCAAGCTCAGCAAAGTCTATCGTCACTAGATCAGTGAACTTGCGGAATAATGTGATGTGATTGGGGGATGAACCACCTGCGGGCGGTGTTCAGTTTACTCCAGATGTAGCGTGTGGCACACACTATTTTGAGCATTTTCAAATGCTTTTTATTTTACGTTCTGGCTTGGGTATTAAGTCAGTTCTGTCGTGTTGTTTTGAGTCAGTCTCTTTGTTTTGAGTCAGTCTTTTTGTTTGGGGTCTGTCTTGTTGAATCGAGTCAATCCTGTTGTATAGGAGTTGGGTGATTCCGGGAGTGTTACCTCGGACATCACTATTTTGTTTTGGTGTTTGTCTTTTACACCCACTCTTTTGAGTCTGTTTCTATCGTGGGGCCGGTTACACTAGAAGATCCGAATGAAACAACAGTGGTTTTCATGCTTTTGTGTTTGTTTTTGCCTTGAGCCAGTTGTGCCAGAGATTTGATTGAGATGGCAGTGCTTTTCGCCTACTTTTTTGTGCTTTGAAATCATTGCATTGACCTAAGTTTTTTAAAACTTTTTGAACATTGTGATGAAAACAAAGAGGAAGGAATTCCTCGGGATTTGCAAAAATTTGATCAATTGAGAGAAAGAGAGGCATGCTAAGCCCTTAATGAATGAGATCATGTTTGTTAATGTGAATACTGAGAAGGATCCTGGTTTGATCTAGATTGATTCTACACTGTCTTCAGCGCGAGCGATTTGTCGCTTTCTTAAAAGATTTCAAAAAATGTTTTGCGTGGTCCTGCGAAGACCTGTGTGGAATCGCTCTTGAGATTGTTGTAGCATAGGATCGCTCTCAGCCTCGACACTCAACCCCTTTGCTTTCAAACCTTGAACTTGGATTTAGAATGTTCAATAGGCAACCACAATGTGAGGCTTGTATGGCCAGATTTGAAGCAGCCCTTGAACTAGGGGCAAGAAAGTCAGATCAAGAAGATCAGATGTTATCAAAAGAAGCTAGTAAAGCTAGAAGAGAAGCATCCCTTGAACTAGGGGCAAAAATGTCAGATGTGCTCGAAGAGTCAAAAATTGGGACATTTCCCAAGCCAACGAAGATCGGCAAGAATGCCAAATCCCAGAAGGGAGGAAAGAAGAAAGTATTGCTGAAGGACAATTGAGTTCCGATCTAGAAACACTAGGGGCAAATTCAGCCCCCGATTGGATGGACTCCTGCATCATCAGCGAACAGCAGCCATTCTCCTGGATTCAGATGGCTTCGAGATCCCAAAACTATTTGACATGGACAAAGCTACACTTTTACCCTTGAGAGGCTCGCTGGGCCGAAAACCCGGAAGGGTGACCCAGGCAAAAGTTAGAGTAAGAAAAAGAAAAAAAAGAAAAGAAAAGAAAAGAAATGAAGAAAAAGAAAAATGAAGAAAAAGAACAAAAATGAAAAGAAAAGAAGAAATAAATGAAAAGAAATAAAAAGAATTAAAAAGAAAAGAAGAACATAGCTCACAAGGTTGAAAACCCGGAAGGGTGGCCTTGGCAAAAGTTAGAGCGCAAAATGAGAGGTTAATACTCGAGTGTACCTTAACCCCGAACTACGTAAGCTTGATTCCCATGTTTAGGATACGTAGGCAACTTCATTTTGAAGTCCAGCCATAAGCACTTCCAAATCGACTATGTCCATGTAATGGTTCTGATCATCTTTGTCTTCTTTGTATCTGAGAGTTCGGTTGTGATCGTCACTTTGAGGATTGATTACAGTGTGCTGTGGTGCCATTCAGACAAGGGGCAACTTTCCGTTGCTGTGCAATGCCATTTAGACAAGGGGCAAATTTCCATTATTTTGGATCTGAGGTTGTGCATCTCAAGAGTAACTTCTGTGTTGGTCGAGCAGTGGCCATTTGCAAAAACAGTTTTTGAGAATTTTTACTGAGGTTGTCTAATTTTCTCGAAAATTATTCCATCTTTTCCAAAACTGGACCATTTCATGGACCCAAGAAAGGAAAATTTTCAGTGCCCACAGCCTAACTTGCATGATTTTAAATCAGAAAATCGAACAAGTATGTCAATCTAACTCTCATATTGGTCAAAATTGTTTTAGTAGAAAGCCAAAACAAAAAATGGTCAAAATGATGAACTAGGGGCACAGTTGAGTCAGGTGTTCTGTCTTTCCTCCATTGTCAACATACTTGCGAAGAAGGGCTCTCTATTTGCCAGAAAAGGGCACAACAGAAGCTAACAGAAAAGGGCTGAAAGCTCTCTCATCCTCCAAGCAGCGAGGTATCAAGTCAAGTGCGAAGCGCGAACTGGAAAAGGAGCAGGATATTCCACTCCCTTGTTCGAAAAAGGTCTGGTCACATCCGAACTGGCCAAGGGCATCGTCAACCAATGTCGGCTGCGGATCTACTGCACATCCTTTCGCAACCCCTCTGTGGGAAAGTTCACTGTTGTGAGCAGAAGAAGAAGAATCTAGCAGAATGCTAGGGGTGAGAGCCCGCAACATCTTGTTTATCTATCAACCACCCAGGGGAGGGATAAAAAATGAGAGATTGAAGAATAGAGAGATGTGCGCTGAGAGAAAAAGTGAGAAAAGGGCTCTTTTAGAAAAACAGAGCCTGAGGGCCGAGTGATGTGAGAATCACAAATGAGAAAGGGCGGGAAACAATACCAAAGAAACTGGCCCCTCACGAACCGAGAAGTCTCTTGTCATTGCAACACGTCTGTGTGTCGTGCCTGTTGTTTTGTTTGTCTCGATTCTTGTTTTGAGTCGTCTTGTGCATCAACAGATGTGTTTAGGTTGTTTTACCTTTTGTTTTTTTATTTGTTGAATCGTGGTGTGCCCTGTTCAGTCGTGGGCTCAATACCCGGTCGAGAATTCATTTATCAATTTCAAAATAAAATCGTTCTGTGCTCAGAGTGCTGTGCCATTCTCCACATATGTGCAAAACAGGATTTTTTTCTTTCATAAAACTACGGGGTTCAACCCAGGTCATGTGAGAACAGTAAAACTAGGACCTATCTGAAACTATATGGGTTCCGGGCTGTGAAGCAAAAGAAAAGAGGAAAAATTTGGAGCATCTGAGTTTGTTTCAACTTCTGCAAGTTCCGTCACTACATCCCGTATGTTTAGAATGAGCTGTGTGTTCCCATGTGTTCAGGATGAGCTGTGTGTTCAGAGTGAGCAGTGCCCTGTATGAGCCGTATGTTCAAAATGAACAGAGTACTGTGTTATGAGCTGTGTGTTTAGAAGGAGCAGTGTGTTGTATGAGCTGTGTGTTTAGAGTGAACAGAATACTGTGTTGATTGTTTCAAAGCCCGAATGGCGATCAGAACTGCTCTCCCTGAGGACCATTCCCCGCCAGAGGCATCTTGGTTGTGTTTGCAATGAGTTCCTAGGAGACCAACTGCGACGGTGGAAACTAGAGTTCGAATGGCTGTTGCCTAGAACACAAAGGTTTGGAATTTCCGAGACTAAAGTCTGGTTTGAATACCCAGGGGTGTATCCCCGGCTTGAAATCTGTATGGAAGCCCCATAGGTTGAGATAGCAGGTATGCGCCTCGATTCTGGATACTGAACCAACCTAGTCTGTCACCCCGTTGGAGAATAGGGAAAGTTGTGAATATGATCAGGAAGAAAAATGGCATCTGTGGCTTCTACATGCAGATGTCGCTACTTGTCAGCATTTCAGGACCTTCGTACTGTGAGTTGAAGGTAAGAGTTCGAAGAATACAAGGTAAGAGTTTGAAGAACACAATGGAGGGGAGATCCCAGTCAGAGTAGAGCGGTTTATCACCACTCACCCTATGAGGTGCTTTCTAAATCGCCACTTTGTTTGTTTCTTGCATTCCTTAAGCATCATGCTCTACATTGCTTGTATCATGTATCGTATCATCGTACATATTGCATTTATTTGCATCTTGTATCTTGTATCATTTATCCTTTTACGCTGAGCAGCGTTAGGATCGTTTCCTCTGGGGCTTTCTCAGTTGCGTTGTGTGCGCACCTGGGCAGTTATTTTTGGGCCAATTCTCATGATTTTAGCGCGGTTAGAGTTGGTTCCTTCCTTACACGATTTCAGCGTGTTTGGAATTTGTTTACCTCTTCTCACGATTTTAGCGTGGTTAGAGTTGGTTCCTTCCTTACATGATTTCAGCGTGTTTGGAATTTGTTTACCTCTTCTCACGATTTTAGCGTGGTTAGAGTTTGCTCCTTCCTCACACGATTTCAGCGTGTTTGGAATTTGTTTACCTCTTCTCACGATTTCAGCATGGTTAGAGTTTGCTCCTTCTCAGACGATTTCAGCATGTTGGAATTTGTTTACTTTTCTCACGATTTTAGCGTGGTTAAAGTTTGTTCCTTCCTCACACGATTTCAGCGTGTTTGGAATTTGTTTACCTCTTCTCACGATTTCAGCATGGTTAGAGTTTTTCCTTCTCACATGATTTCAGCGTGTTTGGAATTGTTTACCTCTTCTCACCGATTTCAGCATGTTAGAGTTTGTTCCTTCCTCACATGATTTCAGCGTGTTTGGAATTTGTCTCAGGTTGTGTTGAGCACGCTCTTGATTGGTTGCTTTGGACCTCCTCTCACGATTTCAGTGTGGTTTGAGTGTCCCCTTTTTCCTCACACGATTTCGGCGTGTTTGGAATTTATCTCCGGTTGCGTCGTGCACGCACCTGGGCGGTTGTTTTTGGACCTCTTCTCACGATTTCAGCGTGGTTTGAGTGTCCCCTTTTCCTCACACGATTTCGGCGTGTTTGGAATTTATCTCCGGTTGCGTTGTGCACGCACCTGGGCGATTATTTTTGGACCTCTCCTCACGATTTCAGTGTGATTTAAGTGTCCTTTTCCTCACACGATTTCAGCGTGTTTGAAATTTATCTCAGGCTGCGTTGAGCACGCTCCTGATTGATTGTTTTGGGATTTGTTTTTCCTCTTGTCATGATTCCAGCATGGTTACAGTATGTCACCCTTTGTTTCTAAGGCACTATCTGTTTTATCGTGCTATTTTATGCATCGCACTGCTTTGTGCACCTTACTTGCATTGTGCATGCATTTTATCGCGCTATTTTGCGCATCGCACTATTTTGTGCACCTTACTTGCATTGTGCATGCATTTTAGCACGCTATTTTACGCATCGCACTGTTTTGTCACTTTACTTGCATTGGCATGCCTTTTATCACGCTATTTTGCGCATCCCACTGTTTCATTGCATTTTATCATGCTATTTTGCGCATCGCACTATTTTGTGCACTTTACTTGCATTGTGCATGCATTTTATCACGCTATCTTGCGCACCTCATCTGCACTTGTTAGTGCATTGCATCATTTGCGCTATCTTGTGCATCTCATCTGCACTTGTTAGTGCATCGCATCATCTGCGCTGTCTTGCGCCCCTTGCCTGCACTTGTTAGTATATTGCATTGCCCGCGCTATCTTGCGCACCTTGCCTGCATTTGTTAGTACATTGCATTGTTATGCACTCTATTTGCGTTATCGCGCATGTTTTACTCGCATTGTTATGCACATACTTAGGTTGCATTGTTATGCACACCTCTTCACTCGCGTTACGCGCACACTTAGGTTGCATTGTTATGCACACCACTTCCACTTGCATTGTTATGCACGCTCCTTCTTTCCAAAACATGGGGATATGTCCTTATGTTTCTCCTTCTTTCTGAAGCACGGGGATATGTCCCTATGTTTCTCCTTCTTTCCAAAACACAGGGATATGTCCCTATGTTTCTCCTTATTTTCGAAACACTGGGATATGTCCCTGTGTTTCTCCCTCTTCGGTTTAGAGCATTTGGAATACGTTCCAATGCCTATACCATTTTCGAAACACGGGGATATGTCTCTATGTTTCTCCTTATTTTCGAAACACCAGGATATGTCCCTGTGTTTCTCCCTCTTCGGTTTAGAGCATTTGGAATACGTTCCAATGCTTATACCATTCCGAAACACCGGGATATGTCCCGGTGTTTCTCCTTCTTTGGTTAAGAGCATTTGGAATACGTTCCAATGCTTATACCATTCCGAAACACCGGGATATGTCCCCGTGTTTCTTCCTTTTTGGTTAAGAGCATTTGGAATACGTTCCAATGCTTATACTATTCCGAAACATCGGGATATGTCCCTGTGTTTCTCCTTCTTTGGTTAAGAGCATTTGGAATACATTCCAATGCTTGTACCTTTCCGAAACACCGGGATATGTCCCTGTGTTTCTTCCTCTTTGGTTAAGAGTATTTGGAATGTGTTCCATTTACCCTTTCTCCTCTCGCGTTTGGCGCACGTTTGGATCCCCTTTCCTCTCTCGCGTGTGATACGCTGAGAGATTTCCCTTTCCTCTCTTGCGTGTGATACGCTGAGAGGTTTCTTTTTCCTCTGCCGCTTGTGATGCGCTGAGAGACGTTGTTCCGTTTGAAACTTTGGGTGTTCCTGGTAGTCGCTTTTAGCCTTCTCCGCGTGAGACGTAGCGAGAGTTTGTATAATTCTCTTACATCCTTTCTGCATGAGTTGTAGTCTGGTTTGAATTCACTTGCTTAAAACTATTGCGTTTATCGTGTATAATTGCTTCATTACTGCTTTCTTTGCATGATCATAAGTTATGCTCGGCTTTGTGCGTGTCATTTTGCATTTTGCCCCAGCCTGCGAGCGCATCTCTTTGTTATCTTGCCTGTTTGTCTAAGTCATCAGCCTTGTCAAAAATGGGTCGTCTCTGGGCTTTGACATTCACTCTCGTCACTTCTTGAGAAAAGAGGGGCAACTGTAGACACCCCATTTTTGATCGACCTTAAGACTCAGACATCATCGATTGAGCGCTCGGTGATTATGCATGTTGTGCTCGTTTCGAGTTCCCGGAGCCTTGCCTCCGGGCCTCTGAACTCTTTGCGCTTTGGCTCGGTTTGTGGATCGAATCTTGTTTTTTCTACCTTGGAGGGAGGGAGAGGTCTTGTAGACCACTCTTTCGTGGTCGTAGACCACTTTTCTCGTTTGGAGACTAGTTTCTGGTTTTTGGAGCCTTCGGCCGCGCGCCTTGTCTCGGGACCGCTTAACGTTCTCCGTTTGGCTTGGTTTTTGAACCATGCCTTGTTGCCTCTGCCTAGAGGGACACTGTGGTCCGGGAGACCACTTTTGATGCTCGTAGACCAGTTTTCGAGGCTCCCGGCTGCGCGCCTTGCCTCCCGATCTCTCGTCTTACATCCGTTTTGGTTTGTTTTTGGTACAAACCTTGTTTTCCTTGTTTGGAAGGTGGTACAAGGGTGGGAGACCAGTTCTTCCCCTTGGAGACCACTTTTCCTCCTGCCAGCCAGTTTTCTGGTTTGACAACTGGTCTCCTTGGTCTTTGGGCCATTTTTCTGGTCGACCACCACACCATTGCATTGTTTTCATGCTCTAGACCTTCTCCCACCAAGGCCGACCACTTGTTGTCTTGGGAGACCACTTGTGGTAGTCGGCCGACCACTTCAAGTAGCTAGCCGACCACTTCAAGTGGTCGGCTGCTTTTCATCACCTTTTTGGAGATATTTTCTTCCAGCTGGCATAGCTGGAAGGCACTGAAGCCATCCTGCATACACGTGTATGGAGGGATGGCTTTGAGGCCAAAGCTTGTCCAACAAGCTTAGCTTTTGGTTCTCTATATAAGAGAACCTCCACCTCCCTCCTCTAGGTTCAAAAAAATCTGGTTTGAGATATACATACACCTTTGTATCTCTATCTCCTTGTTTGTTCTTATTTTGTGCCTTAAAGTGTCATTTTATCACACTTTTGTACACAAACACACACTCAGACACCATCCTTTTGTTGCTAAGGCTTATTGGAGTTGGTTTTAGAGTTCTTGGACTGGTTTGAGCTCAGAAAAGTTGCTGGAGTTGTAGCTTTGAAGGTGGTCTTCAAGGGTGAGCTTTTAACCTTTTAAACCCCCATTCTTGCTTAAGCTTTTAGTCCTACTTGCATGCTGATTTAAGCTTAACTTCCTACTGCAAAAAGTTCTTTTTTTTAGTCCTTAAAATGTTTGTTTAAGGTCACTTTTGTGTTGGGGGTGGTCTACCCCCTCTTAGGCCTTGTTAGGCCTTGTTTTGAACCATTCTTTTGAGCTATTGTGATCACCTTGTTTTGGCCTTCTCACCACTGAAATCCAAAGGATTTTCAGTGGTGGAAATGGTGTTTTAAGGTCCCAAAAAGGAGAGGGTCATCCCCTCTCATTGTGTCTTGAATACTTGCTTCATATGCCTCATGTTTGAGCATGTTTATTAAGCTTGTGTTGGCTTGTTCTTAGCATGTATTTGGGGTTATTTTGAGATGGCATGCCACTGTTTTTGGTTGTCTTGATCATCCCTTGCATGCATAATACACTTGTAGTGTAAATCTTGCAAACTAGTCTTGTGTGCTTCATGAAGTAGCATGTCATTCTAGCTTGTTTTGAGTCTATCTCAGCATGTTTTTGGTGGTGTCTTGCCATGGCATACCTCTGTTAAGGTTTGGTTTGGTTGGCCTTTGCATGCTCCATGCACTTGTAATGCAATTCCATGAATTAGCCAAATGTGTATCATGTTTTAACATGTCATTGTAGCATGCTTTTGGCTTAACTCTAAGAAGTTTTTGTCCATGTTTTAACATGCTCTAGCTCTGATTTGTATTGTTTTGGTCATTCATGCCATGCTTTGTATAGCTATAGTGCATTCTAGCTTGTTAGCTTTGTGTATCAAGTCCACTAGCATGCATTGCTTGGCCTATTTGAATGATTTGGCATCATTTGTTATGTGATTTCAGTCCATGTTTCATGGTCATACACTTGCATCTTTCACTTATTCAATGCGTTGGAGGGTTTGCCTTTATGCCTTAACATGAGCCATTGCCTTCATGCCTAAGCTTACGAGCTATCCTTTCAGTGTTTATTTGTGGTTATTTTGCCATGATATAACTCTGATTTTTGTTGGCGAAGCCATCCCATGCTTGGTCTTAGTAGGTGTAGTGTAATCCACCTTATTTGCCTTGCATTCATCATGCCTTATGCCCTTCATGCTAGCTTGTTTTGGCTTGCTTCCATACATGTTTTAGCATCATTTTGACATGTTCTAGGACTGTTTTGGGTTTCCTTGACCATATGCTTCATGTTTTGCATAGTTGTAGTACAAATGCCTATGCTAACTTCAAGCTTTGGGTACCATAGCATGCTTCATTTGCGTTGTTTAGATGATTTGGCATCATTTACCATGACATTTTAGAGCATGTAGCACTGCCATGATCCCACTTCTTTCATGCTTTGAGTGTTATGCATTGTTGCTTTGTTTATGACTTAGCATGTATGCCATCTTGCCTAGGCCTTTGAGCCTTTATCTCAACATGTCTTGGTCTTTGTTAAGACCTATTTAAGCTCTGTCCATGATTGGTTCAATCATTTGTGCCATGTATTGCAAGCCCTTTGTGTAGTCCCTTTAATGGCTTTGTGCCTTAGGCCCTCTTGCATGCTTTACTTGTGTTGTTTGAATGATTTGGCATCATTTCACACTTGATTTCAGAGCCTTGTGTTGTCACACTTCCATGTTTATCACTTCTTCATCATGCTTGAGAGTTGTGTTCTTAGGCCTACTTGATAGGCCATTGCATTGAGCATGCCTATCTTGATCTTCATGCCTTAGTTTCATCATTATGGCCACTAATTTGGGCATGACTGAGGTCTGTCCATTTTGGTTTAAGTCTATCGAGCATGTTATGTGAATGTTGTTGCATTGCATGTTTGCATACTTCAGTTGAATTGCACGTTTGCATGTTGTTGCTTGCATTGTGTTTGGATTAGGTGTTAATCCGAGCATGAGGAACGAGGGACGTTTCATACTTGAAGTGATGAAAACGTGCCACAATTCTCGATCGCCGACACTTTTGATCATACATGATAGAGTTCTAGGCCTTATGTGTTTATGTGTGCATTCATTTCATATTGAATTGTGCAATTTGGCTTCTCGGCCATCAATCATCGAGATGCGTGATGGTGGCCCGAGGTTGAGAACCACACTTCCTTGAGCTTATGAAATGATAGGGAGGGTGGTTATGCACACATATCTTGCAAATACATTGCCATGCCATTTCTTGGTCTCTGTTGCAGCAAACTGGAAGAAGTGTAGCAAAACTGGTCGGCCGACCAGTACACTAGCTGGCCGACCACTTTTTTCTGGTTTTTCAGCAAAGAAAGTGGTCGCAGCTGGTCTCCCTCCTCAACAACTGGTCGGCAGCCCTCCACAGGTCCCCAAGGTGAGTTTGAAGCTTTGTGAAGCTTGGTGCAAGGTTCTGAGAACAACTGAAACAGAGGCAAGTTGGGCATCACGACGGATTTCCAAACGAGCGACCGGGCATGCATGCACTTCTCGCCTGAGACTCTGCTTATTGCTTTACTTAGCTAATTTGCTTAGCCAGTTTATGGTTGGTTTTGTAATAATTAGTTAATGCGTTAGCTATTTAATCGTGTTGTATTAGCTTAATTAGTTAGCTTATAGTTAGCTAGTTTTGTGTTGTAATAATTAGTTTAATTAGCTTAGATTAGCCAGTTAGCTTCTTATTCGGACCCCCGAGAGGGCCATCTGTTGTAAATAAGTGTGCGTGTGTGCGATGCATGTCTTCAACCCCCATTTCTTTCTCCCTTTACTTATCCGCTTACGATGGTTAGTTTAGGGCATGTTTCATTTAGCATCCTTATGTTTGCATGCATGCATTCATTCATCCGTCTTGCATGCACCAAGCTCGGCGCATCATACTAATTGCATTGTATTTCAATTCCAATTGAATACATGTACCAAGTTGCATTTCGCATGACATCTTAGGATAGCCGAGCCAATCTTAGTAGCATCTTTGCATGTGTTGCATTAGCCATCTTAACATGAACTAGGATCATGATTGATTTCTAACTAGTTCTCTGTTTTGGGCTCGGAGTACACTGTGAGTGTTTACGCTTTAGCATACTGCATGTGTGTTAATGTTGCCATGAAAGCATGCTTGCCATGAGGCTAACTGCTTATGTGATTAACAGCCTGAATGCCTGTGGGTGAATGTTGGATTGCTTGAATTGGAACAATTCATTGAAATCCGTGTTTTAGCCTACTTGCGAGTAGTAAACTTCAAATCATTTTCACAAATGAACATGCAATGTTTTGTTTCAACTTAGGCGATCTAATCTATACTTGTATGCTGTGTGCATCACATAGTAATTCTAGGTTAATAACCAGATAAGAACACATGTGTTTTCAAAAAATAACATATCATGTTAGTAAAGGCCGATCTTTGATCGCGAGCGGGGTGCTCATTGCATGACCTTCCCCTCTCGTACCCAAGTTCCCGAGCCAAGGCAACTTTGGTGATGATGGACACGTGGCCTTAGGCACGAGTTAGGGTTTCCTAAATTTCCCAAAATAAAACATTTAGGTAGCGACTCTGTATCTGGCAAAGCAGTCCATGTTTGGCACTTCTTTATAAAAATCAGTTTTCCAAAACGATATGCCAGATTTGGACTCTTTGGTGATTTATCGGTCTCACATTGCACTTTGTGAGATTAGATTCAGAACCGTGACACGAGTCCGAACTGTAGTAGCTAGTGAACAAACGAAATTTGCGCCCTCGCGCGCAAAGGTCGGAGAGTTCTCGCGGCACGTCTACAATGGTCCACGATACCATAACAATAATGATAGGGGCAAAATTCAATTTGATTCAACTTGTTACAGTACCAAACCGTACTCGTACCCTACTTTTTTTTGAATTTTACCGTATCGACGTATTTGTATTGTACCAGTACCAGTACTCTTACCCATACCTATGCTTCATAGTCCTACACGAATCTCATAGATTCCTTCACTATTAATTCTACTAATCAAACACCCTGAGGCTGTGTTTGATTAAGAGATTTGGAAAAGGAAAATGAAAAGGTAGGTGAAATATACCAGTACTCATACCCATACCTATGCTTCATAGTCCTACGTGAATCTCATGGATTCCTTCACTATTAATTCTACTAATCAAACACCCTTAGGCTGTGTTTGATTGAGAGATTTGGAAAAGGAAAATGAAAAGGCAGGTGAAATGTGTTAGGTCCCTTAGTCTTGTCAATCCCATGAACAAACATGTTTTTCGAGTTGTAATTTTTCTAAGAATTTTGTCTTTCTTGCTCGAGCAACGGAGTCCTCGCTCGACCGAAGATGTTCTGCTCCCAGAAGTTGTTTTGTCTGCAAAAGTTCTGAGAATGAGGATTGTACACTCGAGCGAAGGAAGCTTGGCTCGAGCGACAACACTTAAGGAAAACACGCATATTTGGTTCCTCGCTCGAGCGAGAAAGTCTTCGCTCGAGTGATCGTCGCAGACTCCGTTTTCTATAAATACTTGTTTTAAGCTTGTTTTAGGGTTACATTTTCTAGATCTTCTTTAAAGGTTTTAGGGTTTTCTTTTGGGGATATTTTTCTGGTTTTCCTTGATGTTTTTGAGTTTAAACTCATGTTCTTATAAGCACACATCAAGGAGTTGTTTGATCTTCTTTGAGAGTATTCTTCTTCGGTGGAATCCGAAGATTCAAGCACAGAGTAATCAAAGGAGTTTGATGTTGTGTGCAGTCGTTGATTCGACAATAGATGTTGTGGATTCAACATCAATCTAATCAATTCCGAGACGAAGGTTGCGGTGAAAGATATACAGAAGATTTGAAGACAAATTGGAAGCTTTGGGTAATTTGTTTGTATCTTTGTAATCTTTCTTTCTTCAGTAGTGGATTGATTGTGGCGTTTCGCCCTGGTTTTTTTATCACAATTGAAGGTGCTTCAATTGTGTTTTTCCACGTAAAAATCGTTTGTGTTGATTTATTTTTCGAAAAACAATCTAAATCACTTTCGTACGTGCTTGATGATTTAGATTGTGAGTTTTAATTGGTTGGGAATTGGTACAATTAAATCTTGATCTAATTATGAATCACTTAGGTTTTTCAATTGGTATTAAAGCAGGTCACTCTTTGTTTTTATCAAAACTATAGGAGTGTGATTTTGTGTGATTGGTGATATAGATTCAATTCGTGAAGGTAACTCGACCCATAGACCTTTGTTACTTGATGGTACAAACTATTCTTATTGGAAAGCTCATATGAGAGCATTTTTAAAATCTATAGATGAGAAAGTTTGGCACTGTGTGATCTATGGGTGGAGTGAACCTATTGTCACCATTGATGGTGTTGATATTCCCAAACCCCTTGATAAATGGGACGCATTCGACTATCAAAACTCGAGTTGGAACAGTAAGGCTCTCAATTCCCTTTTTTGCTCCGTCACACCTGAAGAGTTTCGTCGTATTTGCACGTGTGAGGTAGCAAAAGAGGCTTGGGACATTCTTGAAACAATTCACGAGGGTACTACTTCTGTTAAAAGGTCAAAACTTCAACGTCTCACCTCTGCCTTTGAAACTCTTTTTATGCGTGATGATGAGACGTTTGATGATTTCTATGCTAAACTTAGTGACATCGTGAATTCTTGTTTCACACTCGGTGAAAAAATCCCTGAAGCTAAGGTTGTTGGAAAAATTTTGAGGTCTTTACCCGAGAGGTTCCAATCAAAAGTTACAGCTATTGAGGAGGCTCAAGATGTTGATACCCTCAAGCTTGATCAGTTGGTTGGAAACTTGCAGACTTATGAAGCCCACCAGATTTCTAAGAAAAAACAAAAGATAGTGTGGCTTTCACTAGTGCTCATGAGACTGCAAAAACTCCTGAGATTGAGTTTGATCTAGAGTCGAGATGACGGCTATGTTTACTAAACAGTTCAAAAAAAATTTAAAGAAAAAGAAGCCTAATTTCAGAGACCCTATTTCAAAAGATAAGAGTAATGATAAACCCAAAACTTTTCCACCAAAACTTGCTCCAAAAACTGAAAAGAAGATTGTAAAGGGGCAAGGGGTCAAGTGTTATGAATGTCAAGGGTTTGGACATATTCTTGAATGTCCATTCGAAAAAGAATGGAAGAAAGTCTATACAGTGACTTGGGATGATGAAAGCGGGTCAGAGCAAGAACCCGAAGAAACTGAATCCGGTGAAGACGGGGATAGTGCTTTCATGGCATTCTGGTCCACTTTCACTCAACCTCCTCCGAAGCCAGTGGAATTTGCTCGTGGTCAGAATCTGCACCGTGCTCCTACCTTTGATGGGAGTAATTACTTGTATTGGAAGATCAGAATGAGGGCGTTTCTGAGAGCTTTCGACCCTGAAGGCTGGCAAGCCATTGAAGAGGATGTTGAAAGTACTGACAATCCGAGCAATCAGAGAGTTCTGATTACTATTCGTGAAGCAATTTCTGATGAAGAAAACAACGGGTTGCTCACTGCACAAAGGCAAAGATGCATGGGACATTCTGAGTCAATTTCATGAAAGAGGAGAGTCATCTTCACCACCATCTACCTTTCCTGCCTTAGTTGCTCGACTGGATGAGGTCAAGGAGAAGAGGAGCAAAAAGAAGATGATGAAACATCAGAAGACAATGATGAGATTGATGGTGATGATCTACAACAAGCTTACGAAAAGCTTTACGATGAATCTCTAAATTTGTCCATGATCAATGACAAACTCACTCTTAAGCTCAAAGCATGTGAAAGTGAGAATGCCAAGCTAAAAGGACAAATTGCAACAGCAAAGTAGAATGTCATCAAGATCTCTAATGACAGGCAAGACCTATGCAGGAAACTTCTATCTTGTGAGACTGAAAGGAATGAACTTCTGAAATATATCCACATATGAAGAGAAGATTGAAAGCCTTGAGATGTCACAAGCTACATTGGAAGAGATGGTTTGTCATAAAGATGAAGAACTCAGAATTGCTAGAGCCACAATTGCCATGTGGAACAAAGGTTCCAAGTCATTAGAAGACATCCTCGGGTCTCAACAAATGGGTTGTGACAAAAGTGGGCTAGGCTATGGTAATGCGACAGCTCACAAGGGACAGGCCTCTACATCTCATGACCTGAAGACTCAAGCAAAGGGAAAGCTGAAGGTGCACCAGGGTGATCCCTCTCTTCATCTACCTAACGGGGGTAAGATCAACAAAAGGGAGGTAAAACCTGTTTTTGTTTGTCATCATTGTGGTAGGTATGGCCACATTCGTCCTTATTGCTTTGAATTGTTTGGTAAGGTGTCTCAAAAGGGTAGAAATTCTAATACTTTTTGGGTTAGGAGACAACCTTACATGTCTAGGCGGAACACCAAGATTCATGAGGGTGTTCACAACGCTAAGACATTTACCAAGACCGCCAGTCCTGATTTTGTTAAGACCAAAAAGATATGGGTGAGAAAAGATGACTTGACTTGTTTAGTTGTTCACACTGCTCTAAAAGCACGTGACTCACACATGTGGTACCTTGATAGTGGGTGCTCTCGTCACATGTCAGGTGACAAATCCTACTTCACCTCCCTTGAAAAATATGAAGGTGGAATTGTTACCTTTGGAGATGGTGGCACTTCTAGAGTCATTGGTAAGGGCTCTATAAGTGTGGCTGGTCTTCCCAAGCTTGAAAATGCATTACTTGTTGATGGCCTTAAAGAAAATCTTTTGAGCATTAGTCAAATGTGTGATTCCCACCATGAAGTATTATTTTCAAAAAATAAATGTGAAATTTTAGATAAAAAGGGAAATACTGTCATGCATGGGGTTCGCACATCTGATAACTGCTATGGGATTGTTACACTAATGATCTCACTTGCCACTCAGCCATCATAAGTAACATTGATTGTGGCATCAAAGATTAGGTCACATGAATTTCAAAGACCTAACTAAGATAGCCAACAAAGAGCTTGTGAGAGGAGTACCTAAACTGGGTAAGAATCTGAACCATGTGTGTGGACCATGTCAACTTGGAAAGCAAACCCGTGCCCCTCATAAAAAGGTGAAGCTTTACAACCAAACGTCCTCTTGAATTGGTTCATATGGATCTTAATGGGACCTACTCGCACTGAAAGCATTGGAGGTAAAAGATACATTTTTTTAACTGTTGATGATTTTACTCGTTTTTCATGGGTAAATTTTTTAAGAGAAAAATCTGATACGTTTGATGCTTTCCAGGCCTTAGTCCTTAAAATCCAAAATGAACAGGGTGTTTCTATTGGGCGTATCATAAGAATCCGAACTGATCATGGTCGTGAGTTTGAAAACAGTTCGTTTTCGGATTTTTGTGATATGCATGGAATTAAGCATGAATTTTCTGCACCTATTACTCCACAACAAAATGGAGTTGTTGAGAGGAAGAACAGAGTTGTTCAAGAGATGGCTAGGGTCATGCTCCTTAGTAAGAAAGTTCCTCCAAAGTTTTGGGCTGAAGCCCTAAATACTGCTGTTTATGTCATAAATCGTGTGTATTTAAGGCCCGACACTTTACAAACTCCATATGAATTGTGGAAGGGATTGAAACCTAATGTAAAATACTTCAAAACTTTTGGGAGTAAGTGTTACATTTTCAAAGATAGAGAGCCTTTGGGCAAATTTGACTCCCGAAGTGATGAAGGTATTTTTCTAGGGTATTCAACCACTAGTAGAGCTTTTCGTGTCTATAACCTGCGAACTTCATCTTTAATGGAATCAATCAATGTGGTTATAGATGACACAGGTTCTCCTACTTAGCGATAAATGAGGAAGAAAATGGTGAGTCTCCAATCTGGATACTGAACCACAAAGTCAAAGAGAAGCTGAGGTCCAAGCACAAGAAGTTGAGACAGCACCACTTCTCAGGTAAGTCAGAGTCCAAAGAGTGCAAAGAGACACCACTTCTGATGCTTCTGTCACCACAAGTCCAGAGTTCAAACCATCAGCAAGGGTGAAACTGAATCATCCAGCTCAACAGGTGATTGGAAGTGTCTTGGATCGAATGAAAACCCGAAAGACAAATCCGGGATGAGGTATCTCATATGTGTTATGTTTCTTTAATTGAACCTAAGAATATAAAAGAGGCTTTACTAGATGATAGTTGGGTCAATGCTATGCATGAAGAATTAGGTCAATTCGAACGTAACAATGTTTAGATTCTTGTTCCCAGACCTAGAGACATGAATGTGATAGGTACCAAGTGGATCTTTAAGAATAAATCTGATGAGAACGGTATTGTGATTAGAAATAAAGTTAGGTTGGTTGCTCAAGGCTACACACAAGTAGAGGGTGTTGACTATGATGAGACGTTTTCCCTAGTTGCACATCTCGAATCTGTTCGTATTTTACTTGGTGTTGCATGCTTTCTTGGTTTCAAACTGTTTCAAATGGATGTGAAAAGTGCCTTTCTGAATGGGTACTTGAAAGAAGAGGCTTATGTTGAGCAACCAAAAGGGTTTGAGGACCCTAAATGTCCAAACCATGTCTACAAGTTAGACAAGGCTTTGTATGGGTTGAAACAAGCCCCTCGGGCTTGGTATGATAGACTTACTACCTTTCTTCTTGATAATGATTTTCAAAGGGGTAGTGTGGACAAGACTTTATTTGTGAAACATACTAAGTCTCATATACTTGTTGCTCAGATTTATGTTGATGATATTGTGTTTGGATCCACTGCTGATCATCTTGTGAAATATTTTTCGGATTGCATGACACATGAGTTTGAGATGAGCATGATGGGAGAGTTGTCTTATTTCTTAGGTCTTCAAATTAAACAGTCTCCTTTGGGTATGTTTGTTTCTCAAACTAAGTATGCCAAAAACCTTGTGTCTAAGTTCGGTCTTGAGTCGGCCAAACATGCGCACTCCCATGAGCACCAGTCTTCACTTTTCCAAAGATTCCTCTGGTACTGATATTGATCCTACCCTTTATAGGAGTATGATAGAGTTCTTACCTCACAGCCAGTAGACCTAACACTGCTTTTAGTGTAGGTGTTTGTGCCTGTTACCAAGCCTGTTCTAAAGAGTTTTATCTTCTTGCAGTCAAGGGCATCATTAAGTATGTTAATGGGACATTGGGTATGGGATTTGGTTCACGACCGACACTACAGCTGAAATCACTGGTTTCTCTGATGCCGACTGGGTAGGGTGTGCTGATGATCTTAAGAGCACATCTACCCGGGGAGGGGGGTTTTTACCTTGGAATAATTTGGTTGCTGGCATAGCAAAAAGCAAAATGCCATTTTTTTCAACGAGGCTGAGTACATTGCTGCAGGGAGTTGTGCATAAATGCTATGGATAAAGCAAATGCTTCATGATTATGGAATAGACCAGAACACTCTCACTCTTTTTTGTGATAACACAAGTGCCATTAAAATTTCTAAAAATCCTGTCCAACACTCTCGCACCAAACACATTGACATTCGTCCTCATTTTATTCGAGAGTTAGTGAAAAAAGGCCTTGTTGTTCTTGAACATGTACCCATTGAGCATAAAAAAGGTGATATTTTTACAAAACCCCTTGATCTTATTTGAGTTCCTTAGAAAGACCTTAGGTGTAGTGCTCAGTTACTAGGGAGTTACTTGTTACTTGAGTGGGTGAAAGTGATTGCTTTTATGTGTACTTGGATGCTATAATCTCTTTTTCATTGATTCCTGTCATCTCTGCATTTAGACTCATATGAACACTTCTCATGTTGCTTGCAAGATTTCATTCTTCTTTGTTCATAGCCCATTATGAATGCCCATGCTCACTGACTTCATGATCTCATTCTGTACACATCCTTGAGTTAAACTGTTGCAGGGGTTTTCGCACAAGTGATCAAAGTTCTCTACGGACCACTAACAGTGTTTCTTATTCATTTTCAGAGGAATTGACCTATACTGGCATATCATGGGTGATGTTGAGTCTCTTAACCATCTACCATCATTTTTCACTTTCACGGTTCCTCCCTCAGTTCATTGAAGTTCGGGCATTAGGAAAAGGCTACCTCAGAGGCACCAACCAGGCCATCCTTACTGATTTCATGCTTCTCTGGTTTGGTCTCCATACTCTTGAGCGTGTAAGCCACTAATGAGTGTCCACAGAAAAGAATAGTCACAAAAGAAAAAAAAAAAAAATGGGACTCTTTGATTGAGGGGGGATCCTCCGCATTTACTCAACAAATACCCCTTGATTCCTAGTGGTTTGACTTTTCTCTATGATGTTTCGTTACTCTTGCCGGAGGTTCAGCCATCCGATCACTACGAGGATTAACTCTAGCTCTGTGGCGTCTCAAGGATTGCACACACACACATTTTTTTTTGTGAACTCTCATGATTGTTTTTGAGTTGTACATTCTCATGTAGCCTATGCTCATCGATTAATCTTTATTTGATGTGCTCATGATTTTATGCTTCATATTGTCAATATTGCATGTTTGCAGCCTTCATGGTTTGTAGATTATCTCATCATAGTGTCACATACATGCTACTCACTCTTGTTTGTTTCAGGTTCCAGTTAATAGTGTGAGTTTTTTGTGGTTGCTTAGAAAGGTGTTTTTTTAAGTGTGTTGTTTTTCTCTTCTTCGCTCAAGTGAGGGAGTGTGCGCTTGAGCGTGCTTTTGCAGATGGATTAGATTCTGAGAGCATGCTTTTTGGGCTTGAGCGACAAGTTTCTTGGCTCAAGCGCCTTTGTGCACATAAGTGTCTTAGCTCGAGTGACAAACTTCTCGCTCGAGCGACGTGTTATGGTTAAATAGAAACTTCATCCTTTCAGACTCCAATTTTCCCCCATTTGCTTCGTTTGCTCTCTCTCTCTCTAGCTCCTAGGGTGATTATGCCCCCATTGCTGTTCATCTGTTGAAACTTACTCGTTTTTTGGGGCGTCTCTCATCCATCCATCTTGCATCATCTTCGTTGGTAAGTTTGTTTTTTTCGTTCTCATTCTATCTGTGTATTTGCTTTACTTCATCTATGCATGTCTAGGGTTCTTCATTGTTGGTTTTGGTTCTTACATTATGGATTACTGTCTCTCGATTGCTTTCTGGTTTGTAATTTGGTACATCTTTGCTAGGGTTTTACTAGGGTTCATTGTGAGGTTTTTTGTTCTTAGGGCTTTAATTTCTTCTTATCCTTGTTTTGCCATGAGATTTACTTGCTAATTTGTATTATTCTCAGTTAATTGTTTTGATTATTTGTGATGTTCTCAGTGATCTCATGTCCTTAGCTTTGCTTTTACTATCATTCTCATACTGCTGTGATTTTGAACATTTTGATGGTTTTAACTCTGTTGGACTACTAATGTTTGCTATGATCTTTTGTTTGGTTTTGGGGATTCTAATGGGTTTTTGGGTACCTTTTGTTGTGACTTGGTGGGTGGTTTCTGTGGTTGTCTTGTCTCTTGTTTGGTCAGTCATGCCTGAGCCTTCGAAACGTCGTAAATCCATTGTGTCCTGCCCAAATTACAATACTAAAAAAATTGAATCCAAGGAAAAATCCAATCTGTTCCGAGATTTCTATACCTCTAGGAAAGTTCACCTAGAACGAAATGTCCATCCTAGAGCTTTTGAGTCAATTCCCAGCCGTTCCTTGTTTGATTCTCTAGGGGGTGATCAAGTCTTGTTTTTTTCCGGGCCTCAAAATCTCAGTTTGGTTCGCGAATTTTATTGTAATATGCACTCAATAAGCAAGAAAATAGCTCCCTCTTTTCGCACCTGGGTTAGGAACAAAGCTTTGGTCATCAATGACGAAAGTTTTAGGCTGTTTCTCGGTCTTCTGAAAGTCCAGAATTGCCATTATCCTTTCATTACTCGCAGCGGTGTTGATTTTGATCGAGTAGCCACTGAGCTTTGTAGCACTCCCCGGACTTAGATTGCCGGGGCGCTCATTCAGCAAAATGAGCTTCTTCCTCGTTTTTGTCTTCTTAACGTCATTGTTTGTGCCAGTATCCATGTTACTACCTGTAGCACGACTTTTTCGCGCCCCCTTTTGGAGAGCTCGAATTAGTCCTACAGTTCAGAATCCTATCACAGTTCAGAATCTAGTCTCACATGTGCAATGTGAAACCGATAAATACCAAAGAGTCCAATCCGGCAAATCTTTTTGGAAAACTGATTTTGAATCAAATAATGCCAAAACTGGACTGCTTTGCCAGATTATAGAGTCGCCACCTAAATATTTTGTTTTTGGAAAACTTAAGAAATACTGACTCGTGCCAAAGGCCACGTGTCCGTCATCACCAAAGTTGCCTTGGCTCATGAACTTAGGTACGAGAGGGGAAGGTCCTGAAATGAGCACCCCCGCTCGCCCGATCAAAAGATCGGCCTCTACTAATCATGATATGTTGTTTTATAAACCTCATGTGTTCTTGTTCTGATTATTTAGCTAACTTTACTACGTGACGCACACAAGCAAGTATAGACTAAAGTCACAAGAATTGGAACGAATTCAACTCATGTTTGCTTTCGAAAATGGTTTGAATTTCCCACCCTCAAGTGGCCTTAGAAATGCTGATTTGCCATCAAACACGATGGGCTTAAAACATTCATTCGTTGAATTGTTCCAATTCAAACAACAAATCCTTCATCCATAAGCATTCATGCAGTTAATAATTTAAGCAAATAGCCTCATGGCAAGCATGCTAAAGCGTAAAAGCTTACCGAGTACTCCAAGCCAAAACAAAAAACTAGTTAGAAATGATGCATGCTCCTAACTATGTTAAATACCTAATGCAACACATGCAATAATGCAATTAATAGGCTTGGCTACTAATATGGCATATGATACAATTTGATAGCATGCTTTGAAACACGTATTCAAATAAGTATCGAAATACGATGCAGTTTGAATGATGCGCTGAGCCTTGGTGCATGCAAGACAAATGAATGATGCAAACAAGCAAGCATACGGTATCCTAATTGAAAATGTCCCTAATCTAACCATCGAAAGCGGATAAATAAAATAGAGAAAGACGGGGTTGGAAGACATGCACACACACGCGCACGCTTATTAAAACATTATGCCTTCTCAAGGGAGGGTCCGAATGGATAAGAGAACTAACTAGCTACGCTAATTATTACAACACAATTGAAACTAATTAACTATTCTAGTTAACTAATTACAACAATTAAAATAAATTAACTAACTATTTTAAGCTAGCTAAAATATTACAAACCAAATTAAACTTAAATAATTACAACACTTGTATTAATTAACTACAACTAACTTAATAAAGCATTTAAACGGCCTCAAGAGATGAGGGGTGTATGCATGCTCGGTTGCTCCACCCGAAAATGCTCTTGCCTTGCCATCGGATGCCTTTGTTTGCACTCGTTTGATCTCTAAAAACTGCACCAACTTCCAGATTGCCTCTATTCCAACACAGGAATACATTTGCACAAAAATTCACTAGTGGCCGGTCGGCCACAAAAAGTGGCTGTCAGCCACCTCAACTGGCCGGTCGACTAGTTTAAATGGCCAGTCAGCTACTTTAAGTGGCCGGTCGGCCACCCCCATTTCTAGACTTCTGTTTTTGCTGCAACAGAGAGCAAAACAGAGGCAAAGCAATGCATTTTCAAAAAATGTGTGTACTGCTTCCCTCCTTATCATCTCTCAAGCTTAAAGGAGTGTAGCTCTTGGCTCTCAAGCCATCAAACCAAGCATTTTTAATGCATGATGGCTAGAAAACCAAGTTTGTACAAGCTTAATGAAGGCACAAATAAGACTCGAAGGACCACCACCCTATCATGCATGATCAAGGGTAATGGTGACTAAGAAAAGTGGTACGTTTCATCATTTTGAGTATGAAACGTCCCATTTTTCTTGTGTTCGGATTAACGTCTGATCCGAACACATGCAATGCAACACAAAGATGCTTAATCTTGCCTCTTTTGCTTTGTTCATTTTGTTTACACATTTACATTATCGATTAGTCCTTTAATCGATTATGTCTAAGGTGATTGTCCTCTAATCGAAAGTGAACTTAAACCACAAGCACCTTGAGCATGAAAGAGGTCTCATGTTGTTGGTTAGTAGAAACCCTCAAGAGAGGATCAAAACCATTAGGCATGAGAGCCTCAATTCCACACTCAAACCAGCAAAGGGGTTCAAAGCTACTTTCAAAACAAATGAAAGAGTGAAGAATAGAGGGAGATGGAAGAGATTTCAGTGCTGAAATGGGATGCAAAATGACACTAAATCATGCAAGCAATACACGCAATACATGCTAAAAGGTCTAACTCACTAAGCTAGTGAAAACCATTACACTATAGCCATACAATACAAGCCTCAAAGGGCCAAACCAACTCAAAACAGAGTTGAAACCAGTCAAAACAGTAGCTAAAACATGCTGAGACTAAGACATGAAAGGCTAGAAAAACGTGCTCACATGTTAGCTCGCAAACAAGACTCAAGACACAACTCTCAAAAGCAATGAAAGCGTGAAACAAATGAGCATGTGATAGAGCTGTATACACTAAAATTACATGTAAAAAGACACTACAACATGCAATCCTTCCAAGCAAAACATGTTTAGAGGCCTAAAATGCCAAGCTAGTGAAGCCATTTGCACTACAACTATACAAAACAAGGCCCACATGACCAAAGCAGCTCAAAACAGTGCTAAATCATGCCAAATCAGAGGCAAACACATGCTGGAAATAAGCTAAGTTAAGCTACAAAAACATGCTACCATGTGATGCTAACTAGGCATGGAAGTGAGACAAAAGGAGGGAAGGCTAACCCCTCCATTTTTGGACTTCAAAACATACTTTTTACCATTGAAATGACTTTGAATTTCAGTGGTTTAAAGGCCCAAAAAGTTTAACTTTAATATGCTAAAAGATGGTGCAAAGGTTCACACAAATAAGCAACAAGAAGGGTAGACAACCCCTTAGCACAAAATGACTTCAAACCAACATGTTAAGGCCCAAAAATCAGAACTTTTCATAGTTGAAAACTAGGCCCAAAACAGTATAAAGAGATTGCAAAACAAGTATGTACAAAGAGCTTAAATGAGATAAGTCTTATACCTTTGAAGCACAGCACAAAACAGCCACTCTCTTAGGCTTAAACAACCTTCCAACAGCCCAAAATAGGTTCCAAGAGGCCTCAGCTCGAAGAGGTGGTCCAATTTGGTTAAGGGCTAGTGTGCAAATGTGTAGAGAATTCTAACTATCAAGCATAAAACAAGAGGAGAGAGAGAGAGAGAAAGAGAATTCTAGAGAGAGAGAGGGAGAAATTTGCTCAAAAATATCCAACCCCTCAAAATGGGGGAGAGACCCTGCTATATATAGAAAATCAAGCTAAAGGCTTGTATTCATCCCTCCATACACGTGTATGGAGATGGCCTTCAGTGAACAACAGTTGGCACAGCTGGCTAAGAAATATCTGAAAAAGGAGAAAAATGGCCGTCGGCCGCTTCAAGTGGTCGACAAGAGGGAAAAGTGGCTGACAAGGCCCCTCCCCCTTCCAGGCAAGAGGCACCAAGGTTTGGCCAAAAAACAAGCACCAAACAAAAAGGGTTTAGAGGCCCAGAGACAAGGCCTTCTGTTGAGAACTTCGGGCACTCAAAACAAGCACAATCATCGAGTCCACAAACGATGACGTCTAAATCTTAAGGTTAGTCAAAAATGGGGTGCCTACAGTTGCCCCTCTTTGACAGAACTCGGAAGTCATGAAATGACAGGAGTGAATGTCAAAGCCCAAAGACGACCCATTTTTGACAAGGTCGAAGACTCAAACAAACAAAGCAAACAAAACAAAGAACGGTTGGGCCGCAGGTTGCCCACGTATCCTTTTGCAAGGATCAAACTAGCGTAGTTCTGGGGAAAAATGCAAATGATATGCACGATGCATAACATAACTTATGATTATGCAATGAGGGCTGCAACGAAACATCTAGATGCAAATGTTGTGCAAAGAGATGCTACAACAAGTAAACATGAACCAAACCACATTTCATGCAGAAAGGATGTAAGAAAATTATGCAAGCTTAACTGCGCCTCTCGCAAGAAAGATAAAGAACAGCACAACCCTCGGGCGCACCTGAGGCGTGAAACAAGATCCTAACGCGTGGCACACGCGAGGAGAGAAATGGTGTGAACCCAGGGACACACCCTAAGGCTCTGAACCACAGAGAACAGTGAACAGTGATAATAAGTGAAACACATCCAACTATTATGCAACCAAAACAAAGAGCGGTATAAGCATTCGAATCCATCTGGATGCTTTTAACCAAAGCGTCCTAATGCGTCACGCGCGAGAGGGAAAAGAGAGCGGTGCAAACACCGGATGGTGTATAAACATCGCAGCATGCCCAATGTTTCTAACCAAAAACAAAGTGGTATAAGCATCGAAACGTGTTCCAAACGCTTCCAACCAGAAGGGTAGTATAAACATCGGGCACACGTCCCAATGTTTCTAACCAAAGCATGGTATAAGCATCGGAACACGTTCCAAATGCTTCTAACCGGAAGGTTGGTATAAACATCGGGCACATGTCCGAATGTTTCTAACCAAAACAGAGTATAAGCATCGAAACACGTTCCAAACGCTTCTAATCGGGAGGGTGGTATAAATATCGGGCACACGTCCCAATGTTTCTAAACAAAGCAAGGTATAAACATCGGGCACACGACCCAAATGCTTCTAACCAAAAGGAGGGGTATAAACATCGGGCACACGTCCCAATGTTTCTAACCAAAGCAGGGTATAAACGTCAGAACATGTTCCAAATGCTTCTAATGGAGAGGGGTATAAACATCGGGCACACATCCCAATGTTTCTAACCAAAACAAGGTATAAGCGTCGAAACACGTTCCAAACGCTTCTAACCGAGAGGGTATAAATATCGGGCACATATCACTATGTTTTTAACCAAAAACAAAGTATAAACACCGGGCGTACCCGAGTGTCTCTAACCAAAACAGGGTGTTCAAGGGACAGGAATGATCTTACCTGGAGTTCCTCTGAATGAACCACACATACAATATCGTCTGGTTGCACCAAGTTTGAATGAACCATACATACAATATCGTCTACAAAAGAAAGAAACTTGACAAGTACAATACAATAGGAACGCATGTTCCATGTAAGATTAACAACACGTTCTATTCTAAATACCAATGCATGTTCTATGCAACAGGTACGAACATTTTCTATGCGTATGTAAGGGCATATACAATGCAATACAACGCGACATGCATATTCTATGCGAACACGAGAACATGTGTGACGCAATGCAATGCAATATACACATTCTGTGCACAATAATAACAATGCATATTCAATGCAACATCAATAGCATGTTCGATGCGAAACACTGAATAAAGAAATGCACATTCTATGTAGTGATAAACAGGACGTGCCCTAATAGAACCAATTCAGTTGCAACCTCCGGTTTACCTCTCGAAGGAGTTACAATATATTTCAAAAGGATACACCTCGTTCATGTCGGCTGACGATGAGTCATGCATCGAAGACATGAGTTGAAACTTCCGCAGAGACACTTTGAGCTGAAAAGTGAACTTTTCTTGCACTTTCTCGAGAGCCAAGGACACAAAACAGCATAAAAACACACAGGGAGAACACTAGACACCTGCCGGCCACCCTAAAGCAGTGTCACCTAGTTGCACATGTTGTCAGCCACTTAAGTGGCCGGTCGGCCATAAAAACTGGCCGGTCGGCCAGTTATGGTAAATCTAGGCCATTTTGGTCTTTTTGTCTGGAGCTCTTTAAAAATACATTTCCAAATCACATTTCCTCACACCCCCATTTGCCGAAATTGCTTGCTCTTCATCCCTAGACACTTTTTCCTCCTAGATTCGTGCTCCACACGCGTTTTCCAATGCCCCTCGCGAAGTTGATTTGCTAAAGCCTTTCGATCTCCTCATTTTGAACCGATTAAAATTTGTTTTCGGAGCTTTTTTCTCCATTTTCGCCATTTGAGGCTTGTTTCCCTCAAGTTTGTCTTGAGTTTGGCGCCTTTTCCCGGGCTTTGATTTTTTCTCCCATTTTCTCTCTCCGAGAGTTGACTTTTATTGACTTTTGGCACTTTCCACCTATTTTGCTCATTTTCGCCTACTTTCTCTCCTTCTTTCCAGATGGCAGACGACGTTCCCATGATGGAGGTTCTCTAGGGATGGAGGGAGAGCCTGAGTACATACCATTGCTGCCTAGAGTTCGACCTTTCGACCCGGAGAGGTACCGCCCAAGGCGCATGCACTACCGCCCAGTACAATCCGTCACTTCAACGGATTTGCACGAGGCACACTAGCAGATCTCCTGCTGTGAGAGCTAGAGTCTCACCTGTCTCACGGTGCCTCCGAGGTAGGCACTGTATTCTTACATTTTCTGTATTCTTACATTTTCTGCGATGTACTTTACATTTCTTGCATAACTCACACTTTTGCACTATATTTTATCTGCTCATTCTGAACACACTCACACACTGTATTTTGTCTGCTTATTCTAAACACATTCACACACTGTATTTCTTCTTGTCATTCTGAACACATTCACATACTGTATTTCTTCTGCTAATTTTGAACACATTCACACGCTGTATTTCTTCTGCTCATTTTGAACACAGGTAGACTCTCGTTTTACCTGAGGATATGGGTCCACCTCAGCGAGGGAGTGGTACATGGACCTCCCCGACGGCGTCTGGAAGATCATCGATGAAGCGGGGTTCGGTTTGTTCTACATGGGGCTGTCACACCTGATGGCGAGCAGGGCCCTTCTAAGCGCGCTAGTAGAGAGATAGTGGGATGCAACCAACTCTTTCCATTTCTCTACTACTGGGGATATGACGATGACCCCATATGATTTCGCCATGTTGACGTGCCTCAAGGTAGGGGGTCGGCCGATCCCATATGATACAGATATGGGCGAGTGGGAGGCCGCCTGGACCTATTTGCTTGGAGCACACCGACCTATCTTCCGATCAGGGATGGTCCGATACACCTGGTTCATAGACCACTATAGAGGGACTACCCCAGTGACTGTAGAGGGGACCGAGCAGTATGCCCGAGGTTTCCTGATGTTCCTCTGCGGCACTACCTTGTTCGCTGATAGGGCGAACACGGTTAGGCTATATCTTTTGAGCGCCTTGGTGGACTTATCTCAGGTTCAACATTATGATTGGGGCGGCACCGGCCTCGCTACCTTGTACTGCTACATGAGCTCGACCTCCCGCAGGAGCGGGAACAGAGTTGGCGGCTATTGGAGAGCCTGGGAGGTATGCTTTACATTTTCTGTCGTGCTTTCTGCTTTGCACTTTTTGTACACTACACACACCACACACCGCACACTACACACACATAGTCTAATCTTTGCATTTGTACTTTCTATACATTACATTACACACTTTGCTTTCCACACTATCTATGTATTCTGCACTCTCCGCATTCTGCATTTTCTAGACATTACACACATACTCTGCTCTCCGCATTATCTGTGCTTATCTACATTCTCACCATCGCCCTCTTCCTTTTCACAGCTATGGGTGTACACCTATTTCTCGACGCTTGCTCCAGAGCAAGAGGTCGAGATGCCTCTTGGGGTGCCATATTCTCATTGATATGATGGGAGGTGTCAACCGAGGACTCGGGAGACCCTCTCATTCCTTCGCCAGTATTTCGATACAGTGAGGGCAGTAAAGGTAACTTAAAACTCACAGTTCTTTCTGCTTTTAGCTCCAATTCATTTTACATATCTAATGGCAACTTATCAATCTATGCACTTGCTGTCTGCAAATCACGTGGCAGCCCTGGGCTACGATGCCAGAGGGTGCCAGATTTCAGTTCGCCGGAGCTTGGGGCACTTTCCGGTGTCGGCTCATGATCGAGGGACCAGTAGGTCGAACCTGGTTCCTAGGCGAGCGCTTCATGCGCCAGATGCTAGGTCTGCTATTACAGTTGGTTCCCTTATTACCTCCACCTTCCATGCAAACCACAGAGAGTCTCTCCCCTCAGGAGATCATTGACTTCATGCGGGGTGGAGATGCAGACCCCTTCATTGGGGAAGGGGACTATACGACTTACTTCCAGACGTACCTCATGCCTCCTTTGATAGGCATTCATGCTCATACAGGGAGGGCAGCCGATGTCCCTTCGTTAAGCAGGGCCTGAGCAGCGGATGCCCATTTGACGAGCAGGGCCCAAGCACCGAGAGGCAGGACTAGAGGGATGCCTCCCACTAGGTAGAGTGTCAAATGGCCAGATCTTCCGACCGAGCTGATGGGTTGGCGGTACTCTGGAGAGCCTTATCAGATCCCGATTGAGCCTCCGTTGCCTGGTCACCGATATGTCAGGACACCCGATTCACCACTGGTATGCATTACAGCTTTCATTTTTTCATTCTCGCTTAGATACTCAGACATTCATTCATTCACTGATCATTTCAACCTGCATTTGCAGCCCACCATAGGGTACGTCGAGGGGTTACTCGAGATGTTGGCCGCATTCGAGGGCATGATCTTGAGGAGGGAGTCGATACTTGGCTCCCACGGCATTCAGGTAATTTTTCAATTTTCTTGCATTTCGATCATCATATTTCTGTTGATATACTGAAACTGGCATCTCAACTGAACATTTCCCCACACTGCACTAATACACTGCATGTATAGATCACATCTGACACATTGCATTCACATACCGTATCTAACTTCTGCATGTACTTATTCTGCACACCATACTTGCATCTGATATACATACTATGGCTGATATATTCAAACTGCCTTTTCAGGTCACACCTCTACAGATAAGACCAGCGGCGACAGTAGCAGGACCATCAACGCCCCCTCCAGTAGCAGGGAGAGAGAGAGAAAGGTTCTGGCACACAGCCGGGAGAGGCGTTGGGAGCTCGTCATACGCAATGATGATAATGAGACCAACGAGGCTGAGTCCGAGGAGGCCCGGATCAGCACACCGAGTCATCCGAGAGCGGAGATGATGATGTCGGCTTGGGTTTCTCTAGTGGAGACGAAGCTGAGCCAGGTTCAGATGTAGAGGATGATGACTCCGATTCTGGTTCTTCATCGGGTTCAGACAGTGGCGCAAATGGAGATAGCTCTGCAGAGTCCGTTCCGCCGAGGAAGAGGACGAAGAGGGCCTCTAGAGCTTGAGATAGCCAGCGCTGATTCATGTGTTTTGCTTTGTTTCTTTTTACTAGCAGTGTTAGCACATTGTACAGCCTTAGTAGTTTTATTTTCCTAAAAACTTGTACTCTTTGTAAAAAGAAACCATGATTGGAATGAAAACAACTTTTTTGATGAAAACGTGTTGCATTTTATATTTTGAGCATCGCATTGCACCATTTTACACAAAAATGAGATTGATGGAAATTGAATATTGTCCATTGTCTTAACAATTGCTTAGTCAGGTAGTGAACCAACCAAAACATAACAAGCAGAGTAAAACAACTTAACGGACAATGCAACAACTCAATAACAAAACAACTACAACTCGATAAACAATACAATAACTCGATAGACAAATCGAAACAAACTTGAGAGCGACTCAACAAAACTACTAAAACAAAACAGCAGAATGCATCCAGCGTAGAAAAAAACACAAGTTCTCAACATTCTCAACACACAGGAAGACCGAAGGCATTCTGCTGGACACAATTAAGGGCGGTCGGCCACTAAAGTGGCCGGTCGGCTACCTTAACTGGCCAGTCGGCCAGTGATGCAAGGAGTCTCCAGATTGCTGCCACTTGTCTTCCACTCAGTGCCTTATCTTCTACAAAGGTTAGGACTTCATAGTTTCCTTATTCCAGCTCTGTTTTTGCCACAAATGGAGCCATTCTTCAACGAAAAACTCTCATCTTGGATTGCAACTTTAGATGGCTCGAAAAAAGTGAATTTCCGGGGCTTCGGGATAAATGTACTATTCCCGCTATGTCGTACCCACTGTGTTTTCTATTCCTTCATGCCGCAGCTAGATGTTGGAACCCGGTTACTGTAACAAGCCCGCGGGGGACCTCGCTACAGCTCGGACTCTCCTTGCTGTGTTGCGGTTCTAAATCTGAACCAAAGAGTCCAAATCCGGCAAATCGTTTGGAAAACAGATTTTTTTGAAAGAAGTGCCAAACATGGACTGCTTTGCCAGATACAGAGTCGCCACCTAAATATTTTTTAATGGGGGAATTTAGGAAACCCTGACTCGGTGCCAAAGGCCACGTGTCCGTCATCACCAAATGTCTTGGCTCGGGAGCTTGGGTACGATCAGGGAAGGTCAGCTATGAGCACCCCCTTTCGCCCGGTCCGAAGACCGGCCTCTACTAACCATGATATCCGATTTTGAAAACATTATGCGTTCTTATTCCGATTATTAGCCTAGAATTACTATGTTATGCGTACAGCAAACAAGTATAGACTAGATTGCCTAATTTGGAAACAAGCATTGCATATCCGTTGGTTTGAAAAATGCTTTGGAATTTGCTACTCGCAAGTAGGCTAAAACACGGATTTCAACGAGTTTTTCCAACTCAAGCAATCCAACCTCCATCCACAGGCATTCAAACAGTTTATCTCATGTAAGCACTTAGCCGCATGGTAAGCATACTGTTATGGCAACATTCACACGCATGCGAGGATGCTAAAGCATAAAAACTCACCTAGTACTCCAAGCCAAAACAGAAGCTTATTAGAAATCCATGCATGGACCTAAGCATACTGAAATGTCTAATGCAACACATGCAAAGATGTAATCTAGGCAGACTCGGCTATCCTAGACATGGCATGTGAAATGCTACAACTATCACGTATTCAATTTGGAATTGAAAATACGATGCAGTTTGTATGATGTGCCGAGCCCGATGCATGTCAACAAATGCATGGATGCACGCATGCATAGCATAAGGTATGCTGAAATAAATATGCCCTAATCTACCATCATAAGCAGGTAAATAAAAGGGAGAAAGAAGTGGGGGTTGGAAGACATGCACACCACTCACACACACTTATTACAGATTCGCCCTCACTCGGAGGACCAAAATAATAATACAGTCCAAGAAAAATAAACGAATAAATAAATTATTACAGAATTCTAGCTACCAAATTAAACCAAATGAATAAAGGAAAAGGGGCCTCAGCCCTGCCTCGGGATGCGCGAATGATGCATGCTCGATCCAACTTGCCCGGAAAGCCCACACCGCACCACTGCTGCCTCTGTTTCACTGTCCTGCCTCCCTGGAAAATTGCCAGAGTCCCAGAACACCTTCCAAATTCACTGCAGTGCACCACCGGCTAGAGGAAATAACCACCGGCTGCTTGAGGTGGCCACCGGCTGCTGGGGAGCTTATCGGCACAAAAAGATTGCCGGTCGGCACTAAAGAGTGTCGGTCGGCACTAAATTCCTGCAGGAGACAGTTTTGACAGCAAACAACAAACCAGCAGTGCATAGCATAGAATTTCTAGGCAAATGTATGCATGGACACACTCCCTATCATGCAATGGACTCAAGGGAGCATGGCCCTCGACCCCCGGGCCATCAATCACGCATTTCAATGCATGATGGCCCGAAAGCCAAGTTAGCAACTTTGATATCAAATGAAATGCATACAAACAAACAAGAGGCCCAACCTCTATCATGGTGATTCAGGAGGCAAGACATGCATGCCAAATGCAACCTAAACATGTGAACTAAACATGCAACATGAACATAGAGGCAAGTATACAAACATGCAATATGTATTAGGCACACAATCTAAACTAACAAGTATGGCATGCAACAAAACATACAATGGTGGTCTTAAACTAACACGGGTAACTCGCAAGCATGCCAAAATCAGCGGCCATGAGATGAAAATGAGATGCCTCGAAATGCGTGCGTACGGGCACGCAAACCGAGGAGATGGCATACGCAATGCAATGGGACTAAAATGGCATATGCAATGCAATAGGGACTTATACTAACATGAGTGGACCTCAGCCACACTCACATAAGAGGCCGTGAGATGAAAATGAAGTGCCTCGAAATGCGTGCACACGGGCACGCAAACCGAGGCAATGGCGTAAAGGCATGAAATGGCATGGAAAATGATATGCAAACATGCTAATGGAATTTCAGTAGCTAAATGAGGGGCGAAACAGCCCCGAATCATGGCCAAAGTACACCCGATGCACGGAATAGTCCCGAAACATGAATTTTAGCACCCGAAATGGCCTATAGCTATGCCAAATATGCAAGATATGAACATGAAGTATGAAGACAGCAACTAGACAGTCCCAAAAACAAGCATGTTCATAGTACAAAGCATGGCAAGACAGAAAGTACAAGTGGGACTAACATGGCATGCAAAAAAATGGCTCCTCAAGGGAGGCAATGAGGCAAGTGATAGATACAATGCTCAAACAGAAAAATGTCCTTCTACAACACTGAAGAGGGACCAAAATATGAACATTTACAGTAGATAACAAGTCCCAAAACAGTATGCACACATACTCAAAATGCAATGCAAGATTAAGGCCCACAAAGGGGTATAACATGAAGTACCAAAAGGATGCACCAAACAGCCAAACACCCTTCATGAGACATGTAGAGGGGGTCAAACTAAGACCCTTTTCAGGCCTGTCGAAGACCCAAAAACAGAAGCATGGTAGGCTAACAAAGCATGCAAAAATGGGGGCCAAAGAAGGGGTATAATGGTAAGTACTACATGGAGACCCCCAACAGTGTTGAGCCCTTCTTCAATGTTGAAGAAGGGCTCAAAACAAGCAACTTTGTAGTTTACATCGAAGCTCAAAAATACATGCAACTATGGCTTAGATATGAACCAAGAAAATGCTAGTTTGAGGGAAATAGACACTTACCCTTGAAGACCAATGAACCAGCAGGTTTTGATCCAAGAAAATGAACTCCTAGCCTCTGCAAATGACCTCCAATGTGCGGGAAATGGAAAGTGGTGGTGGTGGTGGGAGGTGCTAGGTGGTGGTGAAGAAATAGCCCAAGATCAAGGGTGTTTGGAGGTGGAATAGAGAGATATATTGAGAGATGGAGAGATGTGTATGTATATATCAGATATACATATATTTCTCTGGTTTTTTGTTCCAAAGTCTCCAACCCTAGACAAAGGAGAAGGAATGGTGCTTATTATAGGCAAAGAAAACTTAATGGCTAAGCAAAAGAGGGAGGTTCAAGAGGTGCAGAGGGTCTGGCTTATCAAAAAGCTTGGACAGCTGGTAGGCTTTTGAGGAAGCCAAGACAAGGGGTCAAGGCTTCCTCAAGAAGCCTTGATCAAAGGGTGCAAAATAAGGGCCAAAAGGTGGTCAAGGGTGCAAAATAGGCACATGGATGCACGTGGATCTGATTCTGTGCATCCAACTGGCACAGCTGGTATGCACCAGGCTTGGAGGGTGCAAAGGGGTCAGGTCAGCTAGAAAATTTGATCATCGGCCAAAATAAAGTGTCGGTCGGCACTATTTTCTGCCGGTCGGCTAAATAGAGTGCCGATAGGTGATTTCTAGGTCCAAAAATGGCCGGTGGGTATGCCAAATTGAAGCCCCGGAAGTTAGCTTTCCAATGGCGCAAACCTTGATCAAAATTCCTCCTGTGCAAAAGTTATACCCTTTTCCGTGAAGCCGCGCAGACTCGATCCAACCGGGATGATGCCCAGCTTCAACCCATCATATCTCCTCCACCCGGACTTGGCTCTAGGAGATTCTTGAACAAAAATGAAGCCTTGGAAGTCTTCTTTCCAATGGTAGTGGCCTTCATATTTTAATTCCTCTTGTGCAAAGAGTTACGCCCCGTTTCGGTGAAGCCGCGCAAACTTTTCTCTTTTCCCGGATTCATGGCGAACTCCTTCTCCAACCTATTTTCTCCCCTCCTCTCCTCTTTTCTCAACTCCAAACCCCTAAACACAGTGTTTGGAAGGGTTTGCCTCTCTCCTTGTCGAAGGAACTGAACCTGTGCCCTGCACATCTCTCAACACCGAGCAAACCATCAGTAATGCCCAAGTCTTGAGAGCGGTCAAAAATGGGGTGTCTACAGTTACACATGTGTTTAGCTTCAGAGAGCAAGAGATGTGCCCTACAATTAAAGAGTTCCAGGTTTTGATGGAATCAAGGCGTGACGAGGAAATCTTGCCCCAATCCCCATTTTGGCCATATCCAAGCTTTAGGACGGATGTGTGGGCTCACTTTACATGATGCCTGATCTTTAGTTCACAATGAAGAGATGGATATCTCCAATCTTATTCACCGATTTTCTGACGCGGGCAACCGCAGCGACCCCCTCTGGCAAAGTTTTCGGCAGCATGCCCTCTGCTTGTGTGTGTTGGTCCATTTTTTGCTTGCCCTTGGTTTGAAGGGTCTAGCATTCACTTGATTGAAGTTGCCCAAGGCTTAAAAGAGGGCAAGAGCTGCATTGGCTTGACATTAGCTGAGACTTTGATGGGCTTGGATGCTTTCCATCGCCGGGGGACAAGCAAGTTTGCAGGAAGTCCACTACTCTTATAGGTAATGTTTCCTACCCTTCTCATATGTGTTTCTCACATTACTTGACCCTCAGGCTCTGTTTTTCTCTCAAAACCCTTTTCTCACTTTTTCTCTCCATGTACACCTCTATATTCTTTAATCTCTCTTATTTTTCATCCTTCCCCAGGTATGGCTCATGGATAGGTTGAAAGTAGTGGACGCTTGCCCTGCATATTCAGTGCGCGACTATTTCTTTCACCAACGGCTAGTTGGTATCTCGAATGAGGGATGGTGGTGCCACTGGATGTGCCATAGGTCTGCTATTGACATTGCTTGGCGTTGCCCCTGGTTTGACCTGCCTAAGATGAGTTACAGCATGTCTCGCCCGCCTGGCATTCAGTTGGTTGGTTTGACACACTGTGTCTTCTACTTTCCATTCCGATTTAGGCTTCAGTTCGGACACGACCAGACTCGCCTAGAAGAGGGGATAGAGTACCCGACTCCATTTCCAATCCAAGGTCCACAACTAGCTCTGTATCCCACTACATGGAGGACAAGAGAACTTCTGGCTCTCGCTCCCAATTTCAGTTGCACCCTTTTTGGTGAATGCGTAGCTTGGCTTGAAGATGAGGCACAAACCGGGCCTACTTTAGCATCTGAAGCTTCCACAAGCTCTGGGAGGGGGCACAGGAACACCCGACTAAACGATGCCCCAAATTTATTGCTTTAATCTGCACTTTCAAGTTTTCCTTTTGAATGTAATAAAAAGCAACTTCGATTTGTATCAAGAGGTAGAGAACTCTGTATTGAAATCAATGAAATTGAAGGTTGTGGGTACTGAAAATTTTCCTTTTGGTCCAAAAATGGTCTAAGTTGTAAAAAGATTAATTTGAACAAAATCAACTTTTATTAAAACTTTCCAAAACCATTTTCGATAAGGATGACAACTAGACACACCCGAAATCTATCCTCGAAATGCACAACCCCGAATCCAATAACTAGAAAGTTGCCCTTTGTCTGAAGAGCACTGCACTATAACTAGCTCTGATAGCAAAGATCACAACCGAACTCTTGGATGTAGAAAAGACAGATGACCAAAACAATCACATGGACACAGTTGATTTGGAAGTGTTTATGGCTAGACTTCAGAATGAAGTTGCCTACGTATCCCAAAGATAGGAATCAAGCCTTACGTAGTTCGATTTGGGTTCACTCGGGTATTAACACTCTCCTTTTGCGCTCTAACTTTTGCCAAGGCCGCTCTTTTTGGGTTTTCAACCTTGCGAGCTCAGTTTTTCTTTTTTTTTTCTTTCTAATTTTTCGTGCTCTAACTTTTGCCTAGGTCGCCCTTTCGGGTTTTCGGCCTAGTGAGCCTCTTAAGGACAGTATTTCTTCAACTTGTCCATGCTGATTGGTTGGGAGAATTCGAGGCCATCTAAGTCCATAAGAATGACAGCTCCACCCGACCAAATTGATTTGCTGAGGTAAGGACCAGTCCAGTTGGGTCAGAACTTGCCCCTAAGGTCGTGGATGGGAGCTCTGTTGTCTTTGAGCACCAAATTCCCTTCTTTCAGATTCCTAGACTTAACTTTCTTGTTGAAAGCCCTAGCAATGCTACGTTGATAACCTTGGACATGGTACAGTGCTTTCAGCCTTCTCTCATCGAACAACATTAGTTTCTCAAACCTGCTCTATTGCCAATCCGTTTATGCTATCTGGCACTCAGCCATGACCCGCAGTGACAAAACTTCAACTTCAATCGATAGAACAACCTCCATCCCATAAACCAGAGAATACGGAGTTGCCCCAGTAGAAGTTCAAATTGATGTTCTGTAGCCCCGAAGAGCAAATTGCAGCTTATCTGGCCAGTCCCTGTAGGTTTCCACCATCTTCTGTAGAATGTGCTTGATGTTCTTGTTGGCGGCCTCAACAACTCCGTTGGTTTGCGGCCGATATATGGATGACTTATGAAAAGCCACGTTGTATTTTTCTAACAAGTCGATCACTTCTTTCTTGAAGTGAGAACCATTGTCCAAGATGATCTCATTCTGGATCCCATAACGACAAATAATATTATTCCTGATGAACTTGGCTACGTGTGACGCTTTCAGCACTGCGTAGGATTGGGCCTCGACCCACTTTGTAAAGTAGTCTATCGCCACCAGGATGTACTCATGCCCATCTGAGCCCTTCGGAGTAACTGCCCCAATAACATCAATTCCCCAGATTGAAAATGGCCATGTGAAGTCATTTGTACACTTTGACGACGGGATATTCATGCGATTTTGCATGGATTCTGGCATTTGGCATCCGCCGAACAAAACCAATACAATCCTCCTCCATGGTTGACCAGTAGTAACCATGTCTGAGAATCTTCCGAGCTAGCATTATCCCACTCATGTGCAATCCGCACTCTCCCCTGTGGATGGTCTCCATTAGGTGTTTAGACTCTTCTTCATTAACACACAGCTTGTGCATTCCCAGATGGCCTCGTTTGTACAATTACCCCCGCAGAATGATAAACTGAGTAGCCATTCGCCATATTGCCCTTTTGTCTTTCGCATTTGTTCTTGGTGGATAAGCCTCCATCTCCAAGTAGTTCCAAATATCATGATACCAGGGGTTCTGATCTTGCACCTCATCTATCGCGGCAATTAACTCATAAGCCGGCACATATCTCCATTCAATAATGATTGGACGCATCCGGACTCCTAAAGGGATGTCTATCATGGAAGATAGAGTTGATAAAGCGTCAGCGAACTTGTTGCTCTCTCTTAACAGATGCGTGAAGGTTAGCTTCTCAAACCTAGGAATCAGAACGTCCAGGTTTTGGTGATAAATTTTCATCCTTTCTTCTTTAACCTTCCAGTCTCCTTTCACTTGAGATACAACAAGGTTCGAGTCCCCAATGACATCCAACTATTTTGCCTCTAGTTCCAGGGCGACTTCCATGCCAGCGATACATGCCTCGTATTCTGCTTCGTTATTTGATTCCTTGAACCAAAGTTTGAAAGCTAAAGGTATATGGGAATTGTCGGGCGCTATCAGCAACACCCCTATCCCATAACCGTACTGCTTAGACGCTCCGTCAAAGTACATAGTCCAAATCTCTTATTTAACCTACAGAATAGCCTCATCTGGAACAGATACTCTATTGCTTTGACTCCTTCCACTGGTGATTGACTAGGAACTTCACCACCGCTCCCCTTCACAGACTTGCAAGTCATATACTTCAATCAATTCCGAGAGAAGAAGCAACCAACGGCTACCTACCCGTAAGCGCTGGTTTCTCGAAGAGATATTTGTAGGAACCAATCTCGAAACCAAATTACAAAGTGACTAACAGGTATGCCTTAACTTCCTGGTAGCCCATACAAGCTAATAAGCCTTCTTTTCAGCGGAGTTACGGGTCTCATATTCCAGCTCTTTTGCTCAGGTAATGATGGCCTTCTCCACTCTATCCTTAGATTCCATAAGCATGCAGTCCATTGTCGTGTCGTTACTGACAGATACAAAATCACGGCTTCCCCGCTCTGGCGGTGACACACGGTGGGTTCTGTATACTGCTTGATCTGCTCAAAAGCAACCTGGCATCGGTCATCCCATTGGAATTTATTTCCTTTCTTCAAGAGACCAAATAGTGTTCACAGTCAAGGTTAATTTTCAATAAATCGTCTTATGAATTGCACCTCCTTTTCAGTCCTTGGTGGTGGCATTTCTAGTATGGCCTTGATTTTGAAAGGACCGACTTTAATGCCCCTTTGCGTGATCAAGAACCCCAACATTTTCCCTGTTGTGAAACCAAAAGTGCACTTCTGTGGATTTAGTCGCAACCGATATTCTCTTATCCGTTGGAAAAATTTCTTCAAGGCGGTGTAGTGGCCCTCTCTTTCCTTGGACTTAACAATCATGTTGTCCACATGCACCTTAACCTCTCTGTGGATCATATCATGCAAGATCGTGGTTGCAGCCCGTTGATAAGTAGCCCCAGCATTTTTCAAACCGAACGGCATCACCCTGTAGCAGTAGGTTCCCCATGATGTGGTGAAGGCAGTCTTCTTCCTATCCTCGGGTGCCATCAAGATCTGGTTGTACCCGGAAAACCCATCCATAAAGGAGAGCAATGCATGGCCTGCGGTGAAGTCCACCAATTCGTCGATGTGCGGTAGAGGAAAGTCGTCCTTCAGACTAGCTTTGTTCAGATCTCTAAAATCCATACACATCCGAATTCTGCCATCTTTCTTCGGCATTGGAACAATGTTGGCCAACCAAGTAGGATACTCAGATACTAGCAAGAACCCTGCATCTATCTGCTTGGTGACCTCTTCCTTGATTTTCAGAGCCCAATCCGGGCATATTCTCTGAAGTTTCTGCTTGACAGGTTGGGCCTCAGGGTCAAGAGGGATCCGGTGCTGTACAATCTCAAGATTGATTCCAGGCATGTCTTCGTAGGACCATGCGAAAACATCTTTGAAATCTTTTAACAAAGCGACTAAGCGCTCGTGTTCCTCCGAAGACAACGTAGACCCGATCTGGACCAGACGCGGATCCTTCTCAGTACCAACATTAATTGAAGTGATTTCATCAACCAGGGGTTTTACAAACCTCTCCTCCTCTCGATCAATCAAATTTTTCAAAACCAGATGAATTTCTTCCTCATCATTTTTATCAAAGTTTTGAAAGTCCTGATTAATGCAATAAACAAGTGGCACAGAAAAGTACTCGAAAATAATAGCGGTACCATTCTCATTTATAACTTCCAGTTCGTCCAATTCCACGGTTACAACCGACTCAAAAGAAAAGAAAAAAGACGACCTGGACAAAACAATGGCATCCGGGTTATCAATCCCAGGAATACTGGACTCTGACTCAGAAGAACTAGAATCTGATTCCGACTCGACAGACTCTGTGGAATCAGATTCCGGTTCACTACCTGATTCAGAGCTGTTAGACAAAAACCCCTACTTGAACTGCCAAACGAGGAAGGGTGCGATAGATGCATCCAGAATACTGGAAGAAGGGTCAACAACTGTTTGATCTCCAATCATGGAAATAGAGAAGTCATCCCCCAAGCTCTCCGGTTTGATCTGAGGATCCGGGAGGACACAAGCTAGCGCTGCTCCTATCTCAAGTTCTATGCCATCGGACTCATCCTCTATACACTGTTCAGCCTCAGCTGGTAGGTAAGTCTGCTCTTTTGCAACTTCATCCCCTTGCAACTGTAGATCAGAAAAGATCTCAAAGCCGGGCAAACGCCGCTTTTCAGAATTCAACCATGGCTCAGGAAAGCCGTAGAATGGAAAATCCTCCCCCTCCCGGACAAAGTGGCCGTTCAGGGTTCCTTGAATAGGTTTATGCACCAGTTCATAGTGCTTCCCAGTTTGCTTAGCTTTGGCCTTTCCTGCCATTTCCTTCCCCTTTCTTATCCAGTCCTCTTTGGTAGGTGTGTAACCTAGACCAAAGGTATAAGGATTATGTGGCAGTTCGGCTAACATACCAATGCCCTTTCGGCCGCTCCTTCCCAATCCTATTCCAGGTACATGTTGCAGCTTATTCATGAGGTAAACGGATTGAGCACTAACATATAACCCCTCATCAATAGCCAGAATATCTGGCACTACCTAGCCTCGGCCAAGGTAAACCCAGACAAAAAGACATCATTATTGCCGTGTACAATTTCTAGTACTGGTGTAGTGACTTCCGGTGGAGGATGTATGGAAGAGTTGCCAAAAACAATAGCTACCCTCTTCCCATGGGGGTACTTCAACGTCTGATGTAGAGTGGAAGAGACAGCTCTTACTTGGTGCAGCCACGCCCGTCCAAGGAGTAAATTAAAGGTGGCTGGAACATCTAGGACGTGAAACTCGATGTCCTGTTACACCGGGCCAACCTGAGTTCTGATCCAAACTGTCCCTATTACTTCCCGACTTGTATTGTCATAAGCCTGAATCACTTGGGCAGTTGGTGCGACGTCTGTTGGCTTCAAACCAATAGCATAGGCCGTGCATGACGGACACACATTAATTGCAGACCCGGTATCAACAAGACGACCGGTATCCACTTCTCTTTACATTCAACATAGATGTATAGTGGCTTGTTGTGCTCAGAGCCCTCAAGCGGCAATTCTTTATCTGTAAAGGTCAAAGTCAGTGAAGCGCCACCTCGGAACACCAGTCCCACTAACTGCTCGGTGGTTGTGTCAATGAGAGCTTAGCCTTATCCATTGTTGATAGAACAGCTTGTCTACACACCCGTGAAGCCATTAGCAAACCCCAGATGGAGATGTCTGCTTGAATCTTCTTCAGCTGCTTCAGTACAGCTTCCTTCTCCAACAGTTTATCTTTCTGTTTCTTAGCTTCCTTATCTTTCCCTGATGCTTCTGGTTGGTCCAAGTGTGGGGGCTTAAAGTACTGCCCACTCCGAGTCATGTGATCAACTTCCTCGGCATACCATGTATCATCTGGCAGATTCTGTCCCCAATCGTCATTCGTGTGGGCGAGATGCAAATCCTCATCTTCCCACTACATTCCTTCGGCAACTGACAAGTAACTGTCTATTTTCATTGTAAGCATTCCTGTATTCGCAACACAGTCAGTCCCCACAAGGCTTTCGGCTCTCTAGCCTTCTGATCAATCTCAATTCTTTCATGCTCGAACCGCTTCAGCACGGCCTCCTGTTTTGTATCGGCTATACAAATACTACCCAATTCCTGAGCAAAATTCTTAGTACCGGTGCTCTCCGGCAACTTCTCCTTGTTGTCGACCAATTCCTGAGCAATTCCCATTTCCAACTGTTCCTGCTTTGGTTGAGACCCTTCATCAGCATCCGGCTCATCACTAAGCCACTCTGAAGTATCCGTTGATCCGTTCATATCAAACCAGCCAATCTGTACATTCCCCAGATCCTGTTCATCAAAGAACTGTAGATTACTGATGTCCTCCTTAAGCTCAGCTAAGTCATCTGATCCCTGGCTTGGCCCGTCCTCCCGGACTACATTAACCTTCATTCCCTTCGGCAATTCCACCCCTGGCTTGGCCTGATCAGCTGGCGTAATATAGCGGAAGGGGTTGTATGCTTCCTCAATTAAGCTCACGGAGCCCTTAGGCAAGCCATCTTCCACCACAGCCACCATCACGGGTTCGGGTTGGGATATGGATGTGCTCATCATGCACAAGTCTATGCTTTTTGGGATGAATAGCGTCGGCTTAGGCAGGTGGGAGGGGGTGATGTATATGCTGGGGTCGTATGGGACGGCCATTGGTTGGATAAGGTTTACTTGCCTAGGTGGTAGGGGATGGTTATATGGTGGGAGGGGATTTGTAGTGACGTTAGGCTTCTCAGGAGGCGCTATCACTTTGTTGTCAATGAGATCCTGAATCTCATGATGGAGTCTAAAGCATAGGTCGATGTCATGACCATGCTGCTGGTGAAAGGCGCAATACTTGGCCGGGTTGTGTGTAGGAGGGAGGGGATTAGGCAATGGGTGCGGCTCCAGGGGCTTCAAATGCCTCTTTCTGATCAGGACCCTCAAGAGCACAGATAGAGACATGTAGAGTGGAGTGAAAACCCTCTGGCCCCGGGGTGGGTACTTTGCAGGTTGTGGGGTAGTTTCGGATGTACCGGTAAATGGGGTGGCTATTTTCGGTGTGGTGGTGACCATACCAACATCAGAGGTTCTTGTAGCTGCGTTATTACTCGTAGCCGCATTTGAACTGCGTGTAAAAGCCCTCTTGGGCTGCTCTTTTTCATGGTCAATCAAACCCTGTTTCATCGCATCCTCTATCTGCACCCCTATCTCATGAAGGTCAGCAAATGTGGGTAAAGTAGGACTATCATCTTTTGCAGCAGCCTTGGTTGCAGATTACGAACAACCATTCTTATCTGGTCCTTTTCAGCCGGTCAGGTTGTCATCATGGAGGCCTTGGCCCTCCACCGAGTGATGAAATCGGAGAAGCCCTCCTTCGGCTCTTGACGAGTAGCCTCAAGATCATGAGTTGCGACCTCGATTTGAGTGTTGTAAGAATATTAGGCGATAAAGGCCTCAGCCATCTCTTCCCAACTCCTCTTCACAGAATCTTCCAGTTTAGCATACCAAATAGTCGCGATACCCGACAGGGTCCGGCCAAAGAGGGATAGCTTCTGCAGTCTAGTCAGGCCTATCAGTCACAGAATATCTAAAAATAGTCGCAAGTGGACCATGGGATCACCCGAGCCATCGAAGCGGTCTATGTGTGGCATTTTAAATCTATTCGGCAATGTCACCGCTGAATCTGTATAGTCGTCCTCTATATCTGGGATCGAATTGACACCCTAAGCTCATTTGAAAATCTTCCCAAGTTTGCCCACTTTCAAAGTGGTAGGGTCAACCTCAAATTCAAACGGTGCCTCCATTAGGTAGGCTGGTGCTTTGGAAGTCTGGGGTGGGACTGGCCCTACTGGAATGTTCGCATTCTCTTGGACATTAGTTGTATCCCCGGGTATTGGAACCCTGACTTGGGGTGAATGCGAAGTAGAAGATGTGGCTTGTTGTGGTTGTTGTTGCTGTTGAAGCCTAGCAATCAGTTCAGCTTGCTGGGCTGCAATCTCTGTTTGGCAAGCGGTAACTTCCGCTCGGTAAGCAGCGTCCAGCTGCATGGCCTCGATGGCTTGTTGAAGTTGACGCATCATATCCTCCATGTTGTTTGAGGGGTGCTGATCTATCAGAATCGGTGTATACTCTCTTTTTGAGGTGGAAGCAGAAAACTGGGCTTGACTGTGCACAGGTGACGTAGATAGTGACCGCTGAATTGGTTACTGTTGAACTGGTGATCTGTGCGTAACTGTCCTCCGTCTCGTAACCGGGGGTAGCAAAGCAAACACTGGTTGTCCTCCAATAAGATCCTCAGATCGATAAATCCTCCTAACTCGAGTCCAGAGTGCTCGGGGGGTAGCTGCCTCGTCGGAAGCAATTGTGAAATACTACCTTTGAAAAAAGAAAATAAAGCAAAAAAGGAAACAACAATTAGAAAACGCACAACACCTCGGCTTAGGCAGAAACAACACACAGTTGAAATCATAAGCTGGTCAATCTGTACTCAAACACTGATTTCTGCCTCAAAACTGATACCCTCAAATTGATACCTAGACTTGCAACTGATACATACATTCCTGCAGAGTCACACTCTAACGCACATATCAAGCAGTGAGAGCCAAACACCCCTATGATGGGGTAGGGTTACCCTATCCTAATTTCGTAAGGAACTATGGGTTCACTACTCAAACAAGCGGTTTCAAACAATCTTGCATTCGGGTGAGCAACCTGTCCTAGTTTGGAACAGTCTCTATGGCTTTCGATATGCAACTAGGTCAATTGGTCAAAAGGGTACCTCAGCAAGACTACCTAATATACCTCTCGCACCTAACACTGAGAAGTGAAGGAGGATCAAACGGTACAACGGTAGTCCAGATCCAAGGTTTATGTTCTTATCGTAGCAGAGCCTGCAACCGGTCAGCCTTATGGCATGCTTTTCCAAGCAAGCCTCTGGCAAACCGTTCAGGAATAGCAAAAGGCAAACACTGTGACTTAGGTGCACCAATGCAAATGCAATGCAAGAAACACATAAGTGTAAATAAACAACATATCATGAGTTCAAGTCAAGTTCTCTAAATCCCCAGCGGAGTCGCCATAAACTGTAGCTCGACTTTTTCGTGCCTCCTTTCGAAGAGCTCGAATTGGACCTACAGGTTGAACTCCTGTCACGGTTCTGAATCTAGTCTCACAAGTGCAATATGAAATCCATAAACACCAAAGAGTCGAATCCGGCAAATCTTTTTGGAAAACTGATTTTGAATCAAATAATGTCAAAACTAGACTGCTTTGCCATATTACAGAGTCGCCACCTAAATATTTTGTTTTTGGGAAATTTAGGAAACCCTGACTCGTGCCAAAGGCCACGTGTCCATCATCACCAAAGTTGCCTCGGCTCAGGAACTTGGGTACGAGAGGGGAAGGTCCTGAAATGAGCACCCCCGCTCATCCGATCAAAAGATCGGCCTCTACTAATCATGATTTGTTGTTTTATAAACCTCATGTGTTCTTTTTCTGATTATTTAGCTAACTTTACTACGTGACGCACACAAGCAAGTATAGACTAAAGTCGCAAGAATTGGAACGGATTCAACTCATGTTTGTTTTCGAAAATGGTATGAATTTGCCACCCTCAAGTGGGCTTAGAAATGCGTATTTGCCATCAGACATGATGGGTTTAAAACATGATTTGCCATTTGCAAAGTGGGCTTAAAACATTCATTCGTTGAATTGTTCCAATTCAAACAACAAAGCCTTCATCCACAGGCATTTATGCAGTTAATCATTTAAGCAAATAGTCTCATGGCAAGCATGCGAAAGATGGCAATATGGCAAACACACTCATGCAAGCATGCTAAAGCGTAAAAGCTTACCGAGTACTCCAAGCCAAAACAAAAAACTAGTTAGAAACGAGGCATGATCCTAACTATGTTAGATGCCTAATGCAACACATGCAATAATGCAATTAATAGGCTCGGCTACTAATATGGCATATGATACAATTTGATAGCATGCTTTGAAACACGTATTCAAATAAGTATTGAAATACGATGCAATTTGAATAATGCGCTGAGCCTCGGTGCATGCAAGACAAATGAATAATGCAAACATGCAAGCATAAGGTATGCTAATTGAAAATGTCCCTAATCTAACCATCGAAAGCAGATAAATAAAATAGAGAAAGACGCGGGGTTGGAAGACATGGACGCACACACGCACGCTTATTAAAACAGTATGCCCTCTCGAGGGAGGGTCCGAATGGATAAGCTAACTAACTAGCTACGTTAATTATTACAACACAATTGAAACTAATTAACTATTCTAATTAACTAATTACAACAATTAAAATAAATTAGCTAATTATTCTAAGCTAGCTAAAATATTACAAACCAAATTAAACTTAAATAATTACAACACTTGTATTAATTAGCTACAACTAACTTAATAAAGCATTTAAGCGGCCTCGAGGGACGAGGGGTGCATGCATGCTCGGTTGCTCCACCCGAAAATGCTCTTGCCTTGCCATCGGATGCCTCTGTTTGCACTCATTTGATCTCTGAAAACTGCACCAACTTCTAGATTGCCTTTGCTCCAACACAGGAACATATTTGCACAAAAATTCACTAGTGGCCGGTTGGCCACAAAAGGTGGCTGTCGGCCACCTCAACTGGCCGGTCGACTAGTTTAAATGGCCAGTGTAGAGAAGTGGTTTGGAAATACTTTTCAGATCCTGGGAGGCGCTGGTGATCCTCAGCTAGTCACCTGAAAAGAGGAAAATTCCGATCAGGGGTGCCGGGATTAGCACTCCGACGGACAAGTTAGTTCAGACACTCAAGATAACTTCTTCTTTAAGTTAAGTGAAGTGATTCTTACATACCTTTCTGGATTTGCGGTTCTTGTATTTATACTCACTTTTTTGGGCCTCGGGGCTGAGCCTACGTTTATCCTATTCACCTTACATTTATTCGGATCTACTGACCCTCGTCTATTCGGCTTTGTTAACGTATTCGGCACCCTAGTTACGCAGTACGAAGCCGAGTAGTATCCAGTTTCTGGGGTATGCGTCTCCTGACTCTTCCACTTATTCGGCTCCCACAATTGCCCCCCAAGCACTTCACTAACGACAGTTAGCTGGAGTGCTTGGTTTTGAATTTCGAAAGGTCAGAGCCAAAATTCGGCAGCTGGGCTCATCGTTATGCGGATATCTAAGCGCACTTCTTTCGGTTGTCGTGTCGACTTCTCCTCTTCGCACATATGTTCATTTATTGCGATTTAAAATTTTGACCCCTTTCGTGTATCACGTCACGCTCATCGCTGGTTTGCCTTTTGGATATTCCCCGCAACTCTGTTTTCCAATATCCCTTCGTCCTTTGTAAGTTCTCTCCTCCTTTGCTTTGAAGACTTTTTCTGGTTTGTTCCTTCCTTGGCATATTCTTCTAACTGTAAGTCATGGCGAAACATTTGAAAGACCTCCTCTCGTCAGATCGAATCGTCGCTTTAAACGCCATTTCTCCATTCCTGATGATGTCCGTCTGTCGCTTGTGGCAGACGGCACTCTTGATATGGAGAGGGAGGACGAAACCACGATTGTCTTTCCCCTTTTGTCAATTGCAGAGGGTGGAGTCCGTTTCCCCCTTCACCCGTTTCTTAGGGCTGTGCTTCGCTACTGGGGTTTAATCCCTTCCCAACCTAATGTGAATTTCTTTAGAATCATAATGGGGATTATAGCGCTCAACCGTCGCCTAAGAATTAACCTTGGCATTCCAGCCATCCGGCATTGTTATGCCTTGGCTAAGTCTTCTGGTCGGCACGGGCGTTTCTTCCTTAGGGCCAAGGATATCGACTATCATCTGATTACGATGCTTTCCAGTTCTGGAAAACGAGTTGATGACGTTATGGTCGTTGTCCAGGGTAACTGGGAATTTGGCGAATGGGAGGATCACGCCGACCCTATTCCTAGACGGAGGGGCGAGCCAGGTGGCTGATTGCCTTCTCACTTTTGTTTTATTATTTGTTCGTTTTTATTGTGAAGCCCCTTCTTTGAAATGTGACGGCTTGTCTTCTGTAGGGAGCGTTTTGAAGAAAGTTCTGCCTTCAACTGACGGCGCCGTTCTTTTGGATATAGAAGTCGCGCTCAAATATTTCGGCCGTCGAAGTCTTCAGAAACAAGGGAGGTCGGCGCATATTCTGCTTCGTTACGAGCCGACATATACGACCTTCTCTGCGGCGGAAAATATCCCTGTTCCGGAGGGCGAAGATTCTCTTATCGCTCTTATTTTGTCTGACTTCAAAAACCTGAGGCAGGTTGGTTTTGAAGGGTCCGATTCAGAGCGGACGTAGCTGATAGCGAATCGGATCAGTCTGAGACCGAATCTGACGAGGTATTGAATTCGGCCGATCCCCCATCTACTGGCCGAGGGGATCTTTCACTTGACGGCGTTGTTCACAGTTTGGAGAGTATTCCCACTGCAGACCACGAAGACATGGCAGGGTTAAGCCTGACACAACTTGCCAGGAAGGCGAACGCGGAAAGGTTGGCTGCGAGGCGAAGAGCGGAGGCCCTTCCGTCCGAAATACCGCCCGCCACCGACTCTCAATTCTCCTTGCCTGTTAGCGGATCAGAGACCGTGCGCATTGAGGTTGAAACGGCGGCAAATCGGAATGCCGAATCTTCTGTGATCGTGCAGGCTGGTCAAGAAGTTGAGGCGGAGAAACGCCCTGCCAAGTTTGAGGCTGGCTTAGAGGAACACGGCGGCAAACATCCTCGATTAGAGGGATCGGGCGTGGTCGTTCCTTTTGTGATTCGGCCGACGGTAAGAAACGTACCGATTTCTTTTGATGCATCGGCGCTCAAAGATCCAGAAGTCGCATTCAGCTTGGCCACGTCCATGTCGTTGCCGTCTGACAAGGAGGCTTTCCGGGTGGAAACAGATCTGAATGCGACAGCACTAGCCGCCCAATTGGCACTTTTGGTACATAGTCGAACTTAGCTTTACTTAATCCGAATACTGTTAAAGTTAAGGTTCTAAATGCTTGTTTTGCAGACCGTCGGATGGATAGCCAATTTGGGCTGTCGCCATCGCGACGCCGTCAAAGAGATTGGCCATCTACGCGAGGAAGCTGAGGGCCAGAGGAGAAGGGCCGAGGTCGAGGCTTTGAGGGCAAATAAGGAAGCCTCAAGGGCCGACGCCGAGATGGAGAGGGCTCGTAGCGGGGATCAGTTGAGATCGGATGCCGAGAAGAAGGCGGATGCGAGCGAAGATGGCGATCTCCAGACTGGAGGCTGAGTTGGCTGAAATGAAGGCGGCGAAGGAAGCGGCCGACTCGGAGTCTTCCAAAGTGTTCGAGGCCGGGAAGAATGCTGGGCTTGCCGAGTACGTTGACCAGGTCCCCAAGTTTGAAAATCGGGGATTCAAACATGGCTGGCTCAAAGCCCTTGCTGCTGCTAACGCTTCGTTGAATATGCCGATACCATATGAGCAAGTGGATGTTGAGCCATTGGAATCTGATTCTGATGGCTGATCCGGCCAACTGACAGTTTTTAATTTAGTGTTTTTCATCTGTGCTACAGTCATGAGTATATATAACGTGAGTTGTGCTCAATAAATGTTGAATGCTATTTTATTTTTTTACTTTATTTATTTATTTTATTTTAGATCAGCTTCTTAATAAATCTACCCTTGCCTTGGCCAGGGCGCGAGCTTGGGAAGCCGAATGGCCTAACTCGCGGGCTGGCCAAGGCACGGACTGGTCGGCCGTTTGCACTTGAAAAGTCGGCCGATAAGATTAATAGATCTGCCCTTGCCTTGGCCAGGCGCGAGCTTGGGAAGCCGAATGGGCCTAACTCGCGGGCTGGCTAAGGCACAGACTGTCGGCCGTTTGCACTTGAAAATTCGGCCGATAAGATTAATAAATCTGCCCTTGCCTTGGCCAGGCGCGAGCTTGGGAAGCCGAATGGGCCTAACTCGCGGGCTGGCCAAGGCACAGACTGGTCGGCCGTTTGCACTTGAAAATTCGGCCGATAAGATTAATAGATCTGCCCTTGCCTTGGCCAGGGCGCGAGCTTGGGAAGCCGAATGGGCCTAACTCGCGAGCTGGCCAAGGCACAGACTGGTCGGCCGTTTGCACTTGAAAAGTCAGCCGATAAGATTAATAGCTCTGCCCTTGCCTTGGCCAGGGCGCGAGCTTGGGAAGCCGAATGAGCCTAACTCCCGGGCTGGCCAAGGCACAGACTGGTCGGCCGTTTGCACTTGAAAAGTCGGCCAATAAGATTAATAGATCTGCCCTTGCCTTAGCCTAGGCGCGAGCTTGGGAAGCCGAATGGGCCTAACTCGCGGGCTGGCCAAGGCACAGACTGGTCGATCGTTTCCACTTGAAAATTCGGCCGATAAGATTAATAAATCTGCCCTTGCCTTGGCCAGGGCGCGAGCTTGGGAAGCCGAATGGGCCTAACTCGCGGGCTGGCCAAGGCACAGACTGGTCGGCCGTTTGCACTTGAAAATTCGGCCGATAAGATTAATAAATCTGCCCTTGCCTTGGCCAGGGCGCGAGCTTGGGAAGCCGAATGGGCCTAACTCGCGGGCTGGCCAAGGCACAGACTGGTCGGCCATTTGCACTTGAAAAGTCGGCCGATAAGATTAATAGATCTGCCCTTGCCTTGGCCAGGGCGCGAGCTTGGGAAGCCGAATGGGCCTAACTCGCGGGCTGGCCAAGGCACAGACTGGTCGGCCGTTTGCACTTGAAAAGTCGGCCGATAAGATTAATAGATCTACCCTTGCCTTGGCCAGGGCGCGAGCTTGGGAAGCCGAATGGGCCTAACTCGCGGGCTGGCCAAGGCACAGACTGGTCGCCATTTGCACTTGAAAAGTCGGCCGATAAGATTAATAAATCTGCCCTTGCCTTGGCCAGGGCGCGAGCTGGGAAGCCGAATGGGCCTAACTCGGGCTGGTAGTTGGCATCCGACTGTTGACGTTTGGGATTGCTGACGTTGCCTCGAGAAGGCTGCAAATATTGAAGGATAAATGGAGCGGGTGCACGCCAGAGGCCCTACTTTTTATCAGGAAACTGGGAGGGACGAAGATTGACTGAATCAGACGTCGCAATGAGTCGCAAAAGTGAGCCTACGCGTTCGGGAAAAAGAACGTCCAAGGATCGGGTAACACAGCAGCCCCTTAGTCATCGAAGCAGATCGCCCCGAAAGGATAGGCAACTGAGAATCGAGCCTGAAGCGACGCCACGGCCGTTAAGTTTTGCGGTTTCTGTGAGGAATAGACCAATGACGGAGGCGGACTCTATCATCAAAGACCCAGATGTGGCAGTTGAGTTCGCTCGACAGATATTTCCGCCGGAAGTCCAACAATCGATGGTCGGACGTCGAGATTTCGAAGTATTTCGGGACGGCATCCACGGGGCCGTGAAAGGACTATATACTGCCTACGAAGGCATGCGTTAGCGAGAAGCGCGATGTGAGAGCGAGAAAAAGGATGAAAGGAATCGCAATTTGGAGGTTCGCGCGGAAAAGGCTGAGTGTGAGCTTCGGGAACTGAAGAATGTTCGAGCGAGCGCGTCGGTTGCGACCGATCAATCTAAATTGGTTGGTGCGGGGAGAGGACCCAACAGACCTCGGTTATGAAAAGGGGTTTCAGGATGGCCTGAAGTTCGGGATAGAGAAGACCAAACAAGACCTTGCCGAGGAGGTCTGTCGATGTGAAAATGTGGATTCAAGCACGGCTGGATCAAGGCCCTTCAAAGCGAGGAATCCCTCGAAGCCGCGGGAATTGATTCGGCCTTGCCCCTGTATCATCGCCATCACTTTCCTTATCCGATTTCGAAATTGAGAAGAGCGACGATGAGGGTGCCGATTGAATAGACATTGCGCTGAATAAATAGAATTTCTTTTCTTTTCAACGTTTGTATTTGGTCTTGACATGTTATGTTTAATTAATCGTATTACTTGTCTTTCTGGCAAGTTTTGTGTTGTATGGCGTAAATGTTTGGACACGTATTGGCCGGTCTGAATTGCCAATGATTCTTATTGAATATTTATTCGGCCAATCAAGTGGTCCGAATACAAACCTCAGAAAGGCCAGTCGGGATATGCACGAAGGGCGCTCCGAATCCGGAGTCTGTTTTGGCCAATCGTGATATCCACGAAGGGCGCTCCGAATCGGAGTCTATTTTGGCCGATCATGATATCCACGAAGGGCGCTCGAATCCGGAGTCTATTTTGGCCAATCGTGATATCCACGAAGGGCGCTCCGAATCCGGAGTCTTATTTGGCCATCGTGATATCCACGAAGGGCGCTCCGAATCCGGAGTCTTTATTTTGGCCAATCGTGATATCCACGAAGGGCCTCCGAATCCGGAGTCTTTATTTTGGCCAATCGTGATATCCACGAAGGGCGCTCCGAATCCGGAGTCTATTTTGGCCAATCGTGATATCACGAAGGGCGCTCCGAATCCGGAGTCTTTTTGGCCAATCGTGATATCCACGAAGGGCGCTCCGAATCCGGAGTCTTTATTTTGGCCAATCGTGATATCCAAAGGGCGCTCCGAATCCGGAGTCTTTATTTTGGCCGATCGTGATATCCATGAAGGGCGCTCCGAATCCGGAGTCTATTTTGGCCAATCGTGATATCCACGAGGGGTGCTCTGAATCCGGAGTCTGCTTTGGCCAATCGTGATATCCACGAAGGGCGCTCCGAATCCGGAGTCTGTTTTGGCCAATCGTGATATCCACGAAGGGCGCTCCGAATCCGGAGTCTTTATTTTGGCCGATCGTGATATCCACGAAGGGCGCTCCGAATCCGGAGTCTTTATTTTGGCCGATCGTGATATCCACGAAGGGCGCTCCGAATCCGGAGTCTATTTTGGCCGATCGTGATATCCACGAGGGGCGCTCCGAATCCGGAGTCTTTATTTTGGCCAATCGTGATATCCACGAAGGGCGCTCCGAATCCGGAGTCTTTATTTTGGCCGATCGTGATATCCACGAAGGGCGCTCCGAATCCGGAGTCTTTATTTTGGCCAATCGTGATATCCACGAAGGGCGCTCCGAATCCGGAGTCTTTATTTTGGCCTTGGAAGGCTTAATCGGACCTTATTAATCAAGGCTTGGGGGCGAACTTGGAAAACGAGAAACTTTGTATTACAAAGATGGATCACGTACAAGTATCAAGCCCACAAGTCGGGTCAATGATAGAATTTACGCAATGTGTAGAATTCCAAGGCCGTGGCAGGCTTCTTCCTGTCATGTCTGAGAGCCGATATGCCCCTGTTCCTGCGATGGATTCAATTTGATAGGGGCCGTCCCAGTTTGGACCCAGTTTTCCATCGGCCGGTCTTCGGTCGGCTGGAAGTACCTTCTTTAGGACAAGCTCTCCTGGCGTGTATCGGCGCAACTGAACTCGCTGATTGTACGACTTGGCGAGCTGCTGCTGGTAGCGTGCCATGGATGCCAGGGCGCGGTCTCTTCGTTCTTCAATTAGAATCAGATCTAGGGCAAGCATCATGTCGTTTCGGCCCGTGTCAAAAACTTGCGATTTCAGGGTTGGGAGTCCGATTTCCAGGGGTAAGATTGCCTGGGTTCCGAAGCATAGAGCAAACGGCGTTTCTCCGGTGGATCTCCTTGGCGTAGTACGATGAGCCCACAATACACTCGGCAATTCTTCTACCCATTTGCCTTTAGCTTTTTCCAGTCTCTTTTTGATGCCGTCCAAGATGGATTTGTTAGAGGCTTCGGCCTGACCATTGCTTTGGGTAGGCCGGTGTCGAGAAGTAAGGCCGAATGCCATATTTGCTGCATAACTCTCGGTACACGCCACAATCAAACTGGGTGCCATTGTCTGAGATCAGAGCTCTCGGAATGCCGAATCGTGTTATGATGTTTCTCCATACAAAGCGTTTAATGTCGGCATCTCGTATATGTGTTAGAGCCTCCGCTTCGACCCATTTTGTGAAGTAGTCTGTCGCGACGATTAAGAATCGTTTGTTCCCTGGGGCCCTGGGCAATGGTCCTACGATATCAAGTCCCCATTGAGCAAACGGCCAGGGGCTGGTGATAGAGTTCAACTCTTCGGCAGGCAGATGGGTTAATGGGGAGAACTTTTGGCACTGTTCGCACTTTTTTACATAACTCTCCGCGTCAGCCCTCATTGTCGGCCAATAATACCCCTGCGTTATAGCTCGATGGGCCAGGGAGCGTCCGGAATGGGCACCGCAACTGCCCTCATGTATCTCTGTCAGAAGCTCTTCCACTTTGTCGGGGTGTACGCATTCCAAATATGGACCAGAGAGGGACTTTTTGTAAAGTCCTCCTTGCGGATCCAGATAATATCGCAGGGCTTTATTTCGCAGCCTCTTGTTCAGAAGAGAGGAATGCAGCAATGGGGTCCATCCAGCTTGGTGCGGATTCTATAATATTGACATGGATTTCCTCCGAAACCAATACTCGGCTCCGGGATGAAACCTACTTCGATGGTCCGTTTGATCTCAGAATTGATGGCGGAGGCTAAGCATGCCAAGGCGTCCGCGTGTGTGTTCTGATCGCGTTATTTGGTTCAGTTCATGATGGTCGAATTTTGCCAGCAAGGAATTGGCCGTTTTCATGTAGGCCGCCATACGGTCGTTTCTTGCCGCATACTCCCCCTTTAGCTGATTGATTACCAACTTTGAATCACAAAATACAAGCAGATGCCGAGCGCCGAGAAGGTGCGCATTCCGCAGACCGGCTAGAAGGGCTTCGTATTCGGCTTCGTTATTTGATGCTTCGAAGCCAAGCTTGACGGCCTGCTCGATCACTGCGCCGTCTGGAGACATGATTACAACTCCGGCGCCACTGCCCCTTTGGTTAGATGATCCATCACAGTATAATTGCCAAATATCCCCGACATAAATTCTCCAGTTCGGCTTTGGTAGAACCTCGGCCTTTGGTCGAACATCAGGTTTGAAGTTGGCAAGCTCGCCGGTGAATTCGGCAACAAAGTCGGCCAACACCTGCCCCTTGATTGCAGTTTTAGGTAAAAACCGAATGTCGTATTGGCCGAGTTCAAGAGCCCATTTTGAAACACGTCCCGATGCTTCTGCACTCCGTAGTACGATCGGAGGGGATAATCTGTTAGCACCCCAATGCTATGTCCCTGGAAGTAATGCATCAATTTTCTTGCCGCCATGACTAGGGCTAAGATGAGTTTTTCCAGCGGAAGGTAGCGTGTTTCGGCGTCAACCATTGCCTTGCTCACATAATACACTGGCCGTTGCTCACCCTCCTCCTCCTTTAACAGTACGGCGCTGACGGCCCTATCGGAAACTGCCAGATATAGGATGAGCGGGTCACCAGCGGCGGGTGTTGTCAAGAGAGGTACTGTGCGGAGGTACGTCTTGAGCCCGTTGAAGGCTGCTTCAATTCGGCGGACCATTCAAAAGCCTTACCCTGCCGTAGTGTCTGAAAGAATTGTCGGCAGCGATCTGTAGACCGGCTGATGAATCTGTTAAGTGCAGCGGCCATCCCCATCAACTTTTGGACTTCTTTTACTGAACGGGGGGAGCCGAGTTCCAAAATTGCTGTGACCTGCCTCGGGTTGGCTTCGATTCCTCGGTGATTGACGATGTAACCCAGGAATTTGCCAGAGCCGATTCCAAACGCACACTTGGAAGCGTTCAGTTTCATTCTGTATTTGCGTAAGATGCTGAATGTCTTTTCTAGATCGGCTATATGATTCTGTTCTTCTTTGGACTTGACCACCATATCATCTATATATACTTCCATAGTGTGGCCTAGTTGCTCTTTGAACATGGCAGTGACCAGTCTTTGGTAGGTTGCCCCTGCATTCTTCAGCCCAAAGGGCATAACTTTGTAGCAATAGGTTCCTCTTGGGGTGAGGAAGGCAGTTTTGTCCTGGTCATCTGGATGCATGGCGATTTGATGGTAGCCTCTGTAAGCATCGAGGAAGCTCATGCGTTGGTGACGTGCCGTCGCATCGACGAGTTGGTCGATTCTAGGTAGAGGAAAACAGTCTTTGGGGCAAGCTTTGTTCAGATCCGTGAAGTCGACGCACACTCGCCAAGTCCCATTTTTCTTCTTCACCACCACTGTATTGGAAAGCCACGTAGGGTAAGTAACTTCTCTAATTGCCCCGGCGTCAAGCAGTTTGTCTACCTCCTCGACAACCGGCAGTGTGCTCCGCGGCTGACCGTCGGCCTCTCTGTATGATCGGCTTACATTTCGGGTCGACATTCAAACGGTGCTGTGAAACTGACGGGTCTATTCCCGGCATTTCGTACGGAGTCCATGCAAAGACGTCAAGGTTGTTGAGCAAGAAAGAGATCAGCTGCTGCCTGTCGGCCTGATTCAGAGAGGCGCCGATCATGAAGAACTTTTCTGGGCTGCCATCAATGTCAACTCGGTCTAAATCTTCTGTGGCTTTCTCATTTGGATTCCGCCCAACGTCATCCAGGATTTCCGATTCGGCACCTCAATGGAATTTACTTGCAGTTCCTTTGGCGTTCTGGCGGAGGAGATAACATGCTTGTGCCGATTTCTGGGATCCGCGGATTTGCTCAATGCCGTGTTCTGTTGGGAAACGAAGCAGTTGATGATAGGTGCTTGGGACGGCCTGCAATGTATGCAACCATGATCGCCCCATGATGAGATTGTACGGCGACGGCAGCTTGACGACCAAGAATTCCACGTCCACCGTTCTGGAACCTGCTCGAACGGGTAGGCTGATCTTTCCCAATGGGTACTCTGGAGTGGCGTTGAAGCCGAATAGTGGATAAGGGGCCGGAGTCAGGTCTGACTCGTTGAATCCGAGTTTGATGAAGGTTTTATAATACATAACCTCCGAGGTACTGCCCTGGTCGATGAGAACGCGTTCGACGGTGAACCGGTTGACGCGCAGCTCAACAACCAACGGATCGATGTGAGGGAGTGATACACCGATCAAATCAGAATCGTCAAAGGTGATACTTGGCGATTCTCGGGGCCGCTTCTGGCGTGAGCTGCTGTTGGGGACCTGGATGTGATTGGATCGCATGTACGGCCGGGGCTGCTGGCAGGCTGTATATCATGTGGACGGTATCAAGCGGAATTGCGTCCTGCGGAGGAGCAGGTGTTTCGACCACATCCTTCCGGACGCACTGGTGAAGACGTTCGTCCTTCGCCAACACCGCAGGGGGATCTGTCGTCGCATAGCGCCGTCAGTTGCTTGCTGCGGGGCCCGGATCGTCGATCATCTGCCCTCGGTGGTCGCTCAGAAGCCTATTTATTTTTGAGGCCAGATCGCGACGAAGGCGTTCGTTCTCAGCGATGATGTTGTCTAACCTTTGTTTGGTTTGCCTAGCTTGCGCCATGGTTGCCTGTATTGTCTTTTGCGTTGGGTTTGACGATGAGCGGAGGTCTGAGGCTGGTCTTGCTGCGATGATTTGTTGTCCAAGCGAGTTGTTGGTGGCCATCGGAGGATCTTCGTTCACGCCTGCCATGGATGTATTTGAGTATTCCCACAGACGGCACCAATTGTGGAGAAGTGGTTTGGAAATACTCTTCAGATCCTGGGAGGCGCTGGTGATCCTCAGCTAGTCACCTGAAAAGAGGAAAACTCCGGTCGGGGGTGCTGGGATTAGCACTCTGACGGACAAGTTAGTTCAGACACTCAAGATAACTTCTTCTTTAAGTTAAGTGAAGTGATTCTTACATACCTTTCTGGATTTGCGGTTCTTGTATTTATACTCACTTTTTTGGGCCTCGGGGCCTGAGCCTATGTTTATCCTATTCACCTTACATTTACTCGGATCTACTGACCCTCGTCTATTCGGCCTTGTTAACGTATTCGGCGCCCTAGTTACACAGTATGAAGCCGAGTAGTATCCAGTTTCTGGGGTACGCATCTCCCAACTCTTCCACTTATTCGGCTCCCACAGCCAGTCAGCTACTTCAAGTGGCTGGTCGGCCACCCCCATTTCTGGACTTCTGCTTTTGCTGCAACAGAGAGCAAACAGAGGCAAAGCAATGCATTTTAAAAAAATATGTGTACTGCTACCCTCCTTATCATCTCTCAAGCTCAAAGGAGTATAGCTCTTGGCTCTCAAGTTATCAACCAAGCATTTTCAATGCATGATGGCTAGAAAACCAAGTTTGTACAAGCTTAATGAATGCATAAATAAGACTCAAAGGACCACCACCCTATCATGCACGATCAAGGGTAATGGTGACTAAGAAAAGTGGCACATTTCATCACTTTGAGTATGAAATGTCCCATTTTTCTTGTGTTCGGATTAACGTCCGATCCGAACACATGCAATGCAACACAAAGATGCTTAATCTTGCCTCTTTTACTTTGTTCATTTTGTTTACACATTTTACATTACCGATTAGTCCTTTAATTGATTAAGTCCAAGGTGATTTTCCTCTAATCGAAAGTGAACTTAAACCACAAGCACCTTGAGCATGAAAGAGGTCTCATGCTGTTGGTTAGTAGAAACCCGCAAGAGAGGATTAAAACCATTAGGCATGAAGGCCTCAATTCTACACTCAAGCCAACAAAGGGGTTCAAAGCTACTTTCAAAACAAATGAAAGAGTGAAGAACAGAGGGAGATGGTAGAGATTTCAGTGCTGAAATGCGTTGCAAAATGGCACTATATCATGCAAGCAACACATGCAATACATGCCAAAAAGTCTAACTCACTAAGCTAGTGAAAACCATCACACTATAGCCATGCAATACAAGCCTCAAAGGGCCAAACCAACTCAAAACAGAGTTGAAACCAGTCAAAATAGTGGCTAAAACATGCTGAGAATAAGGCACGAAAGGCTAGAAAAACATGCTCACATGTTAGCTCGCAAACAAGACTCAAGACACAACTCTCAAAAGGAATGAAAGAGTGAAACAAATGAGCATGTGATAGAGCTGTATACACTGAAATTACATGTAAAAAGACACTACAACATGCAATCCTTCCAAGCAAAACATGTTTAGAGGCCTAAAATGCCATGCTAGTGAAGCCATTTGCACTACAACTTTGCAAAACAAGGCCCACATGACCAAAGCAGCCCAAAACAGAGCTAAATCATGCCAAATTAGAGGCAAACACATGCTGGAAATAAGCTAAGTTAAGCTACAAAAACATGCTACCATGTGATGCTAACTAGGCATGGAAGTAAGACACAAGGAGGGAAGGCTAACCCTTCCATTTTTGGACTTCAAAACATACTTTTTACCACTAAAATGACTTTAAATTTCAGTGGTTTAAAGGCTCAAAAAGTTTAACTTTAATATGCTAAAAGATGGTGCAAAGGTTCACACAAATAATCAACAAGAAGGGTAGACAACCTTTTAGCACAAAATGACTTCAAACCAACATGTTAAGGCCCAAAAATCAGAACTTTTTGTAGTTGAAAACTAGGCCCAAAACAGTATAAAGAGATGGCAAAACAAGTATGTACAAAGTGCTTAAATGAGGTAAGTTTTATACCTTTGAAGCACAACACAAAACAGCCACTCTCTTAGGCTCAAACAACCTTCCAACAGCCCAAAATAGGTTCCGAGAGGCCTCTGCTCCAAGGTGGTCCAATTTGGTTAAGGGCTAGTGTGCAAATGTGTAGAGAATTCTAACTATCAAGCATAAAACAAGAGGAGAGAGAGAGAGAGAGAGAGAGAGAGAATTCTAGAGAGACAGAGGCAGAAATTTGCTCAAAAATATCCAAGCCCTCAAAATGGGGGAGAGACCCCGCTATATATAGAAAATCAAGCTAAAGGCTTGTATTCATCCCTCCATACACGTGTATGGAGATGGCCTTCAATGAACAACAGCTGGCTAAGAAATATCTAAAAGAGAAAAATGGCAGTCGGCCACTTTAGGTGGCTGACTGACCACCTCAACTAGCCGACCGACCACTTCAAGTGGTCGACAAGAGGGAAAAGTGGCCGACAAGGCCCCCCCCTTCCAGGCAAGAGGCACCAAGGTTTGGCCCGAAAGCAAGCACAAAACAAAAAGGTTTTAGAGGCCCAGTGACAAGGCGTTCCGCCGAGAACTTCGGGCGCTCAAAACAAGCACAATCATCAAGTGCACAAATGATGACATCTAAGTCTTAAGGTCGGTCAAATATGGGGTGTCTACACTACCCATTCCTCTCATATTACCCAAGATCAGGGGTATGTGTTATATTGTATTGACCATCACCTTCCCATTGACCTGCCTGAGATGATTGTCACCAAAATGATCACTGTCTTTGATGGTCGCAAGTCCTTGGGTCTTCCATATGGTTGTTTTCTTACTCGATTTCTCACTTCTCTTGGTGTCCCTGTTTTTGAGGACGACGAGTTTGCCTCTCCTATTAAACCTATCACCAAGTTGACCGTGTCTTAGAGTCAAGCTCATGTTCGGGGAGGTCGGTCGGGAGTCGAGGTTCTGATGCTGGTGATGATCCCCTAGCTGAGGAGGCTGAGATTGATGCAGCCGCTACCGGTGCACCTGAGATGCACCCTCTTCATTTCGTGGCCAGCTGCAGCAGTTCAAGCAGTCTGTCACTCAGCGCCTTGATCAGCTTGATGCCAGGCTTGATACTCTTGATGGCCATCTCGATCAGCAGGCTGCCCTGTTGACTCAGATTCTGTCTTTGTTACAGATGCCGCCACCTCCACCAGACTCATAGTTCTATTTATTCTTGGACACTTTTTTTATTTAGTCTGTCTATACTGTTTCTTTTGTCTCTCCCGAACAAAAAGGGGGAGTATTGGTTTGGGGGTATTTGGGGTATATTGCATGATGATGGTTGGAGTAGTTGGGATATATACTTTTTGCATGCTCATTGTGGACATTTGCAGACTGGACATACTACTGGACATATTATTTTTTTTTGTATGAGATTAGTTTCATACTATTTTTGCATGATAATATAGTTTTTATTTGTTATGTCTTGATATGATTTTCTTTTTTTTTTGAATAACTACTCTATCTATTCCCATGGTGTTGGTTTTCTATTTTTGCAGATATTTGGTCCAGGTTGTTTTGTTAAGTTAAGTTGGTAGTGTTGCGTAGGTTGGTTGTTTTTGTTCGCGCGTGTGTTTTCTAGGAAACTGTTAGAATGTTTTGTCTGGGAATTGACAAAGGGGGAGATTGTTAGGTCCTTAGTCTTGTCAATCCCGTGAACAACATGTTTATTGAGTTGTAATTTTACTAAGAATTTTGTCTTGCTCACTCGAGCGAAAATGTTCTACTCCAGAAGTTGTTTTGTCTAAAAAAGTTCTGAGAAGGAGGATTGTACGCTCGAGCGAAGGAAGCTTGGCTCGAGCGATGGCACTTAAGGAAAACACGCGTATTTGGTTCCTCGCTCGAATGAGAAAGTCTTCACTCGAGCAACCATCGCAGACTCTGTTTTCTATATATACTTGTTTAAGCTTGTTTTAGGGTTACGTTTTCTAGATCTTCTTTAAAGGTTTTAGGGTTTTCTTTTGAGGATATTTTTCTAGTTTTCCTTGATGCTTGATTGAGTTTGAACTCATGTTCTTATAAACACACACCAAGGAGCTTCTTTGATCTTCTTTGAGAGTATTCTTCTTCGATGGAATCCGAAGATTCAAGCACAGAGTAATCAAAGGAGTTTGATGTTGTATCCAGTCGTTGATTCGACAGTAGATGTTGTGGATTCAACATCAATCTAATCAATTTCGAGACGAAGGTTGCAGTGAAAGATATACAGAAGATTTGAAGACAAATTGGAAGCATTTGGGTAATTTGTTTGGTATCTTTGTAATCTTTCTCACTTCAATAGTGGATTGATTTGTGGCGTTTCACCTGTGGTTTTTTTTTTTATCACAATTGAAGGTGCTTCAATTATGGTTTTTCCAAGTAAAAATCGTTTGTGTCGGTTTATTGTTTTCTGAAACAACAATCTAAATCACTTTCGTACGTGCATGATGATTTGGATTTTGAGTTTTAATTGGTTGGGAGTTAGAACAATTAAATCTTGATCTAATCACAAATCATTTAGGTTTTTCAATGAGAATAAAATATATTTACATTTCACCTAGTTTCACAGACTTCTTCCCTTTTCTTTTTCCAAATCCCTCCCTAAATTCCTCAATTAAACACAGCCTTAGAGTGCAGTAATTTTGGTATGTGAAAATCCAAATTTTCAATATGATGCCATGATTAAGATGCGAATATGATGATATGCATTATATGGCAGTGGAATTTCCAAGACTTCTTGACTTCCAACTAAAAGGTAGAAAGTTAGTAACCATACAAAAGTTCAGTTGAAGAGTTCTTGAGCATTCATTTATAGAAAAAGTTGAATTTCATGAATTAGACATTACACCATCAATGGAAGCCCTCAAAATACCTTTCTTGTTTTCCTTTTTATTTTCCATCTTAATAATCTCCAACGCAGTAGACACCATAAGCATAACTCAATCCATAACAGCCAACAATACCATTGTTTCATCTGGTGGGAGCTTTGAGATGAGTTTTTTTTTCCACCCTAGCAATTCACAGAATCAATACCTGGGAATATGGTACAAGAAAATGTCTGTCAAGACTGTTGTATGGGTTGCCAACAGAGAAATCCCACTCATCGATTTGTCAGGCGTCTTAGCGATAATCGACCTTGGAATTCTCACCCTTGTCAATGGTACTGGCACTATCATTAGGTCTGCCAATGTGACAGGATCCACATAGAATCCCATTGCACAACTTATGGACTCTGGAAATCTAGTTATAAAAGAAGCCAATGATAAGTCCGAGCATTTTCTGTGGCAAAGTTTTGATTATTCGTGTGATACACTTTTACCGGGCATGAAGCTTGGAAAGAACTTTGAAATGGGCCTAGAGCGCTACCTCTCCTCCTGGAAGAGCAGGGATGATCCATCTCGAGGTGAGTTTACATACCGGTGTGATCCTCAAGGATACCCACAATATATCCTGAGCAGTGGTTCTTCTTGTGAAGTGTTCCGAACTGGACCATGGAATGGTAATGGTTTCAGTGGGAGTACAAACCTCAAACCTAATCCATTCTACGCATATGGATTCGTTTACTCTAAGAAGGAGGTGTATTATCATTATGAACTCATTGGCTCAATTGTTTCAAGGCTTTATGTGAGTTATGAAGGCACTCTGTAGCACTGGTATGGCACCCTTACCTGACTTACCCAACAGGTGACTATGATAAATATAAACAGTGTGGTCCAAATGGTAACTGTAACATTGGAAACTCACCGGAATGTGGTTGTTTGAGTAAATTTGTGCCCTGGAACCAAACAGAATGGGGAAATGGAGCATATTCTAATGGGTGTGTTCGGAGGACACCGTTGGATTGCCATAACAGAGATGGTTTTGTCAAGTATTCGCGATATAAAATGCCGGACACACAGAACTCCTGGTTTGACACGAACATGACCCTAATTAATGAAGATGGGCAATACATTTACAAAAGGATGGCTTCCTCTGAGTTAGGTAAGAATTTACAGCAAACTCATAGGCCTTTTTTTTTTTCTTTTTTTATCGGCAAATGTTAGTTGTTAGTTATTAGATTAGCATCTATGGAAGAAAATCTCCCCACCCTTGGCAAAGCACCTAAGTGCTTGCACTACCTTAATTCAACTTCCCTAAGGGTAATTGAACCCATGACCTCCTTGGGACTAAGCCCTAAGGAAGGCATACCTAGTTAGTTCACCAAACTCATAGACTAGTGAACATAGATTAATTAGATTATACGTATGTGAGAACCATGTCGTTAACTATACTGAACATTTACATTTCTTAAAAAATTCCTCACTATATTACATTCCTACATCTAACCACAATTCAGATAAAAGAGAGTTCATTATGGTTTCATCTTGAACGTTGATTTCTTGAATTCGATCCGAACGATGCTTATTACCTGTCTCGATCGACATGCCCGCCACGGTAAGTTCAGCTTGTATTTGTGTTTGAGTCTATTTTGACTCAGTTTATAATTTTCAAATCTTATATATATTAGGTTAGTTTAGAGATGTAAGGTTATGATGTTCTTGTGAAGGTGGCATGTCACCAGTACCTGAAAATGGTTTCCCAAGTAAGGTGAGCCAAAGCCCAGTAGAGATATGCTAAAACAATATATGAGAATTAACTAAGATATCAGCATCAGATAAATGTTTAATACTTGCAAACCAACTTACACCCTTTCCATGACCAATCAATATCGACATTTATATTTCAGTCCATTTCTATTCATTTATCCAAATCAATTCATTGATATAGTTCATTGTAATATAAACAATTCAAAATGAGACTACAACTCATTTATTAACACTTCAATAACAACCATTATTCAAACACTTCCATTTTCTTTCCATTTTATGGAATCACATTCGAGGGAACTGGCACCCATATATATATATATATAAGATTTTGGGGCTTTCACCTTGGACACTCCGACCAACTTAATTTTCAATAGAGTCCATTCCTTATCTCCTCCCAAACATGATACATATATAATGTATTTAGAAGCGTTGTCATATACAATGACTAACCAAATCACATATTCAATGGTTTAATTAGACCGTCATATTCAATGATACAATCCGCATGATTAGTTTCAATTTACTTAATCCTCATGCAGTTTCTACAACAATCGTAACTATCCTCCACCGATAGCCCAAAACAGATATATAGTCTATCAACAGATAATTTATCATATTTTCCATAGGAGAGTGATTTATCAAATCTAACTACACATTCCATTTATACATCCTTCCAATTTCATATTTCTCGTATCGATTTCATTATTTATAAAAATAATTTATTTAACTCATATTAGGGCAAATCTCCCCCCCCCCCTTTTTTTTTCTTTCAAATATCATCCCCAAGGCTCAATCTCACAACTTATTCTCATATAACATCATAACCAAGACCTCACATACATATATGAGGCCAAATATAGAAACCGCTCTTTCAAAAATTCAAATCCAAACCCTAACTTCACCCAAATCTTTCCAAATCCCATCATTTATACAAAATGACAAACACCTAGGTTAAACTCATATTAAAGAGTATAATATCCCTACCTCAAATGTAGGAGCCCAAAAGAGAAAAGGAGGAACTTTGAAGGTGCCCAAAACTCAACTTTTCTTGGATCAAATAAAAGCCCACGAGTTGCTTTACCTTTTTCTCGAAGGAAGTAGGGTAGAGGTTCTTGGATCTTGGAGTATTTGTAGAGAGAGAGAGAGAGAGTTTTAGCGAGAGAGGCTGCTGGATTAGGGTTTTGAGTGAAAAGAGATACAAAAAGTAATACAAAAATCCTCTACTGCGAATTGATATTCGCAGTCCTCGGTCGAGCGAAGGAGTCGTCGCTCGAGCGACCAGACACAACAAGTGACCTCGCTCGAGCGCAAAATGCAAAGCTTCAAGTCTGCCACAGACGCACACGCATGCTCGAGTGCAAGAAGCCTCACTCGAGTGAAAAAGCCAAAATCTGGGCAACAACAACCTAGACCAAGTAACAACCAACCTGTTCCAAACTCGCCCAACAAGTTCTAAAGCTCAAACACAAAGGGTCAAAGAGGAAAAACAAGGCATGGATACAATATTCAATCACAGAACCCGAGTCCAGAACACAATGAAGGACGGGGCAAAACCAGGATCGTTATAATTTGTATTGATGATGATAAACTATATGAGGCTAACATAGATGCAGATGTTGAATGGTCTCGGGTGAAACATTGTGCAAGGAGAATATTGGGACGATGGGGTCTTGAACTTTAATGATGAAGCTGAGGAAAGTGACATTAACTCTGATTATGGGGACTAAGATAAGTAGTTGAGCTTGGACAGTTCATCTGATGATGACACATTTAGCACAGAAGTTTATGGAGGAACTTAGAATCAATCCAAATTGGTTTGTCTCTGCCATGAAGCAAAGGATTAGAAAGGATTTGAAATTGGATGTATCAACAAGTCAAATTTATAGAGCCAAGAAAAGGGCATTTCTAATGATTCATGGAACTGATGCTAATCAATATTCCAAGATTTGGGACTATTGTGAAGAGTTGAGGAGGAGAAACCCTGGCTCTACTGTGGTGATAGAAGCACTAGATGATGAGGAACTTAGAGAGCCAAAGCCAAGATTTCTGAGATTATATGTTTGTTTGGTGACTTGCAAAAGGGCACTTTTAGAAGGTTGTAGACCATTTGTTGGTCTTGATGGTTGCCGTATAAAAGGTACACACAGTTGGCAATTGTTGACAACAATTGTTATTGATCCCAATAATTGCTTATTTCCAATTGCACATGCTGTAGTTGAGATTGAAAATAAGGACTCGTGGGAGTGGTTCATTGGGCTAGTTCTCCAAGATTTGGGTATTACTCAGATTAACAAAATGTATAATACTTGTTATTATTAATTTTTACTTTTACCTTGTATATAGCATTTACTTACTTCTAAAATTTGATTTTGGTTTCCATTTGATAGGGTTTAATTCCTACACTTAATGAACTAGTCCCAGAGTCAGAACATAGGCATTGCGTGAGGCACCTACACAACAACTTCAAGAAACAGTTTCCTGGTTTAGCACTGAAGGATAGGATGTGGAGATTGTGTCAATGGCAACCACAATACAAAGGTTTACAGCAGAGATGGAGTTGTTAAAAGAGGAGGATGAAAAGGCGTTTGATTGGTTAGCTAATGAGCTGGCAACATAATGGAGTGGCTCACATTTTCCTACTAATGTAAAGTGTGCCCTTTTGTTGAACAATTTATGTGAAAGTTTCAATGCTCAAATTCTAGATGCAAGGGACAAGCCAATCATAGAGTTGCTTGAGAGAGTGAAGGCATACATAAAGAGGAGGATGCTAATTAGAAGGCATACTTGTTCATGTAGAAAGTGGGATCTATCAAGGATCCCATGTACACATGCCATTGCTGCAATTCATGACAAAGAATATGAACTGGAAGACTTACGTTGCTCAATACTACAAGAATGAATCTTACCAAAGGGCTTATGAACCTATGATTCAACCAATGAATGGCTATAAGATGTGGCCTAGCACAGGGATGCCTTAAGTGCTACCTCCACACAACTACAAGTAACCTAGTAGGTCTAAGAAACTAAGGAGGAGGGAACCAGATGAGCCAACCAAACCAGGAAAACAACATAAGCTAAGGAGAATTGGCCAAGACTCAGTGAAGTGTAACAAATGTGGGAACAAAGGCCACAATAGAAGGACATGAACAACCAAGAAATCTCCTTCCTGGGTTAACATCAGTTCATGAAGTTGTCATACGACTAGGCCTTTTTTATATTTTTTTATTCTTTTCCTTAAATTTTTTTAATTCTTTTCTTTTCTTTTATTTTTTTCTCCCCTTTTTTTATCATTTTTTTTCACTTTCTTTGTTGTTGTTGTTGTTGCTTTTTTTTTTCTTTTTTTTTGTCCCTTGGTTGATTTTTTTGCCTTGTTCTATTCTCCCACACTCTGTTGCATAGTTTGGGTGGAAAAGTTTCCTCCGAGGATCCAGCTACACATCTTCCCAAGTGTGGAGATGTTTTTCCCATAATGCCCTCAACTGAAGTCAGCAAGTAAATAGGCATCAGTATTGAGAAACGGTTAAAACCAAATCTGACTTTTGAATTTGACGGTTGAGGAATCAACAAAATCACAAGTTACAATTTAGTTTTATCAGTTTTTTCAATTTGGTAGAAAGTAGGGATTTATACGAGATTTTAAAGCGTTTTGTACAAACTTGTAGAGTTTCACCTTAAGAATAAAGGAAGAAAAAGTTTGATTGAATTTAGTGACATTTTAGACTCAATGAAAAAATGTTCTTTTGACATTTTATATACATTTGCATTGAATTTAATGACTAAAATATTATTTTTCTGTCGATTTTACATAACGAAAATAGGCAAATAATTTAGATTAAAAATAAATAAAAAAAATGAAGATTTTAAATTGACCAAAAGAAAAAAAACTTAGAGTTTATTTTGTTACAACAATCAAACTTTGAGATTTTTTTTTTTTATATAATTTTCTCATTTTATTATATTGATCATTTATCTTCTATGCTCAAAGAATTAAAATATAAAAATATTTAAATATAATCTTTTGATTGACTCGATTATGATTGATTTTGGGGCAAGGATCCTCTTCATGGCTCCCTACTTAGTGGGCCCTTAGGTCCACTTTTGGGCCTAATTTCGATGATTTGAATCATTCATATTTTAGGATTTTTCGAGTATATCATGCCTATAAAAAATCAAGTTGATCAGATATTGGAAACCATGTGTTTGGATCATCGAACTAAAAATTGTTTATTAAAAAAAAATTTAATAAACAGTTATCCGAACGCGTGGTTTTCGATATCTGATCGACTTGATTTTTTACAAGTATGATATACTCAATAAGTTCTAAAATATGAACGGTTCGAATCATTGAAATTAGGGCCAAAAGTGGGCCCAATGGCCCACCAAGTAGGGAGCCAACGAGAGGAACCTTGCTCTTGATTTTGAGCTATCAATGGATTTCATCAATTTATCTTACAGTTCTAGAGTATGAATAATCAATGATGTTTTGTTAAAGAAAAATCCTATGGTGTGCACCCCTTTGTTCAATGGGTTGGATTTTTCTTAGGTTAAGGTCTCAATATGAGAGAACTTGAGGGGCCTATAAGGCACCATCACGAGTCCCATTTCAATGATTCAAACCGTTTATTTTGCAGGGCTCTCAATATATAATATCTATGAAAAAATCTAAGTCAATCCGATAATTGTAACCTTTCTATTTTAGAGCATTTGTCTCTAAAAAAATAGACAGTTTATTTCAAAAATATATTTGTCGTCTTTTTTTTTGGGAGACAAATGTCATAAAATGAATAAGTTACGATTATTGGATCAAACTTAATTTTTAATGAAAATTATACATTAAGAGCTATATAAAATGATTGATTTGAATCATCGAAACGAAATTGGAATAAGTCTTATAAACCCCTCAAATTCTCTCATATTAAAATCTTAACATAAGAGAAGCTCAACCTTGTTGAATAGTCCAAGTTTTTTTACAGTGTTTATAATTGGCACGACATTAAAATTGACAACCTAAATTATCACACACTTGACAGGTCCAATCAAACCATCATGCTTCATTCTTGTGAGGTAAATATTTTTCGCAATTTCAGATGTTTCATACAATTAAAAATAAAATTTAATAAATTTTATTTTTTTTAAAGTAAAATTGCTCTACAAATTAAAGTCTTATTAATGCTATTTGATTATTACCACTACCATCTCACCTCCACTACTACACCACCACTGCCATTACTACCATCAATATCATTATCGTCGCTGTCACCACCACCACCACCTCCTCCATCAAACATACCGTTTCATAATATAGCTTTTATAGCATCTGTAGACACCCTATTTTTGACCGTCCTCAAGACTCGGTTGTGCTTGCAGGTACATCCGGACACAAGCTTGATTGCTCGTCGGGTATTCGACTTTCGCGGCAGAACGTCACAGGTTCGAGCTTTCCAGACCCTGTATCCTTTCTGCCCCATTCTTGGACCATGATTTGGTCCTTTCAGAATGTGTTTCTTGGTGCACTACCGGCCCCTTTTGGACCTGCCGGGCCTCACTTTGTTGATACCGGCCATTGATTGAGCCTGCCGGCCATCAATGAGCCACTACCGGCCATCCCTGATGGCCGGCAGCACCCCTGTCTCAGCAGGTTTCACTTCAAATCTTTTGAGCCAGCTGGAATCCTTTTATCTGCCCTCCATACACATGTATGGAGGGATGAAGCTCTTGCCAAGCTTCTTGAAGAAGCTTTGCATTGCTTCTCTTCTATATAAGGAGAGAGCCTCTCTCCTTGGCAAAGGTTCAGCACTTTGAGAAGAAATATCTCTCCCTCTCTCTATATTGTTGTTGATTTGTGCCTTGAAGTCCATTTTCCTTGCACTTTTACACTACAACACTTAGAGATACACCACCATCTTTGGATTGAGGTTCTTGGGAGGACTTCTTGAGCTCTGAAAGTGAGGTTTTACCCCCTGAAGTTGCTGATTTCGAAGTTGATCTTCAAGGGTGAGTTTCTTCCCCTTTTTAGCACTTTTTTGTACCTCATTTTGGCCATCCTTGCTTATTGTTTTAGGCCTTGCTTTAAACTAAAAAAATCTTTTTTTTAAGTGCTTTTGGAGGTCGTTTAAGGTCTTTTGGCTGTTGAGGGTCTTCAACACTCTTGTTGGCCTTGTTTGGCCTTATTTTAAGCCATGCCTTAAGGCCTCCGAGCTAGCCCTGGTTTGGCCTTCTAACCACTAAAATCCAGTGGATTTTCAGTGGTAGGCATGTGGTTTTGAGGCCTCAAATCAGAGGGGGTGGCCCCCTCTCTTTTGGTTTTTGTTTGCTTGCATTTTTGGCCTTACAAAGGAGCATGCCTCTTTGTATTTTTTAGGCTTGGTTTAGGCCCTTTTTTGTGACTTTTAGGACCTTCCTTAGCTCTTTCCATGGCTGGTTTGGTCACCTTTTGCATGCATCTAGTATGTGTAGTGTAATCCCATTTGTAGCTCATCAAAGTAGCATGTTTGCCTAGCTTGTGTTGAGTCCATTTCAATAGGTTTTTGGTGATATTTTACCATGACTTACATCTGTTTTGGGTTGGTTTTGTCACTTCATCCATGTATAATGCACTTGTAGTGTAAATCACTTAAACTAGCTTCACATGCTTCATGCTTTGACATGTCATTCTAGCTTATGATAAGTCTATTTCAGCATGTTTTTGGTGATGTTTTGCTATGTCATGACTCTTTCCATAGCTGGTTTGGTCATCCTTTGCATGCTCCATATACTTGTAGAACAAATCTTGCTAACTAGCTTTATGTGCATGATGTTTTGACTCATCATCCTAGCATATTTTGGCTTTGCTCCAGCATGATTTTATTCTTATTTTGGGCTATTCTTGGACTGTTTTGGGCTGCCATGGCCATATCACTCATGCTTTGTGTAGTTATAGTGTAAATGCTTAGGCTAGTCTTGGGTTTTGAGGCCCCTACCATGCCATACATGTGATGTTTGCATGCTTTGCCATCATTCTAAGTGTTATTTCAGTCCATGAAATGTGGCCATACACTTGCATTTGACATGCTTTTAATGCCTTGGAGCCTTGGCTCTTTATGCCTCAAGAATGAACTTTTGTGCATGCCATTAAGCCTAAGCCTTTGGCTCATCATTTCAGTGCATTTTTGGTCTTGTTATACCATGATGTAACTTCGTTTTATGCTGTCCAAGTCATGCCATGTTTGGTTTCAATAGGTGTAGTACATTGCCTCTTTTGTAGCCTTGCATGCTCCATGTTTTTGGCCTTGTGTTCTAGCTTGTGTTGGCTAGCTTCGAGCTTGTTTTTGGTCTTGTTTGGACCTGCCTTGGGACTGTTTTAGGTTCCTTTAGCCCTTTGGGGCTTGCCTTGCATGGCCATGGCTTAAGTCCCTTTGTTAGTTTCGAGCTTTGAGCTTTCTAACATGCTATGCTTGCATTGTTTAGTTGATTTGGCATCAATTTACATGAGATTTCAGAGCTTACCTTGTTGTCGCATATCCATGCTTGTCACTCTTTAAGTGCGCTTAAGAGTTGCATCTTTGTGCCTTAATCCTTGAGCCAATTGGCATGCATGTTTGCCTTGCCTTTGCATGCTTTTCATGCTATCGATTCATCACTTGTGGCCACTGATTTTAGACATGGCTGGGGCCTATCCATCTTTAGTGTAAGCCCATCTTACCATGTTGTCAAATGCTTGTCCCATTTCGTATGTTATTGCATACTTGTCCACCGTCACATGCCTTGCATGTTAGTATGTTCATGTTGCAGTTTATCATGTTATTCAAGGTTGTCACCTCATATCATGCTTATATGCTTGTTGCATACTCGGGTTATTGCATTGCATGTTTGCATGCTTAAGTCATATTGCATGTTTGCCATGCTTGTTTTGCATTGTCGTTTGGATTAAAGTGTTAATCTAAGCACGAGAAACGAGGAACGTTTCATACTTCAAGTGATGAAACGTGTCTCAACTCTCGGTCGCCGACGCTCTTGATTATCCATGATAGAGTTCTATGCATTTATGTGTTTATTTGTGCATTCATTTCTCATTGATTTGCACAAGTTGGATCTTTGGCCATCATGCATCGGGATGCGTGATTGATGGTCGTGGATCCGACTATGCCTCTCCATTGATGTTTCGAGATAATATGGGGTGGCATAGTGCCTACATACCCTTGGGAGACCCTCCCTTTTTCTCTATTTTGTGCTCTACTGCAGCTTGGTGTCCCAGCACATCAGTGGCCGGCAGTGCCTTGCAGATGGCCGGCAGTGCCTTGTTGTTGGCCGACACCCCTTCATTTTTGGTCGGCAGTGGCTCCCCATGGCCGGCAGGCCACTGATGCACTCCCCAGCATGTTTTTAGTAAGGTTCAGCAGGAATTCGTTGAGGACACCCTGCAGACAGAGCCTCTAAAGAGCAACTGGAGAGCGTTTCGAGGCGAGAAACCGAATGCGAGCATGCATACCCTTCTGCTTCTGTAAACGGAGCTGGAGCAGCTTTATTTGTTGCTTTTCATTTGTAGTTAGTTAATTTTTTAATTAATTGAGTTTTGTAATAATTAGTTGTAGCTAGTTATTCAATTCGGTTATGTAATAATTAATTAGCTTGTTAGTTAGTTAATTAGTTGGCATGTATTATTTATTCGGACCCTCCGTCGAGAGGGCCAATTTTGTAATAAGTGTGCGTGCGTGCGTGCGTGCATGTCTTACAACCTTCATTTCTTTCTCCCTTTTACTTACCTGCTTTTGTTGGTTAGTTTTAGGTCATTTTTCAATTAGCATACTTATGCTTTGCATGTTTGTATCCATTCATTTGTCTAGCAAACTTATGCCTGCATGTTTGCATCCATTCATCTACATTGCATGCACGGGGCTTGACGCATCATAACTGCATCGCTGTTATGCTGTCCGTTTTTCTGTTCATTATTTCCTTATTATGCTTTATTTATCTTTTGCAAGGTAGTTTAGCACAATTGCATCCGACCAGGTAGATATTCGCCGAGTACTCTGGGTTAGAGGTCGTAGACTTAATCGATCCAGGGATCTAGTAGACGGACAAGCAGTGTTCCTTTCTTTACCCCCGGTTGCTAGATGGAGGTCAAAGAGGCGCAGTGTATCAGTACAGCGGTCGCCAGAGCGGTGGTCTACCCCATTAGTGAACAGTCAGACTGAGGTCTCAGTTTCTATTACAGGGATAGATATACTGGTTATTCAGATAGATCCGTACAATATGGCAAGCTTAGAGGAAATGGTGCGCCAACTCCAGGAGAGCATGAAAACTATGCCGCAGGACGCTGCCCGTCAAGCAGAATCTGCCAAGCAACAGGCCGCGGTCGTGACCCAACAGGCAGAATTAATCACTAGGCTACAGCAGCAAGCTGGAGCATCTGCTTCACACCAGGTCCCTCCCCCATCAAGAGTTCCCATACTCGGGGAGACAATTAACGTCGATACGGACATTCCAGTTGGGCCGGCTCCGCCCCCGGTTTTACCCCAGCTGTCCAAAACACCCACCAACCTGCCAGATTCTCCTTTTGAGTTCGAGATGGACCCCACAGCACTAAAGGTGAGCACGCTGGAGAAATCGTTCAAGAAGTCTCAAGGGGCTCATTCTATCCCAGATATTGAGGATGGGTACACTAACTCGGCCGTGACGCTGCCAGACCGTTTTAAGATGCCATATATTGACCGCTTTGACGGGTCGAGGGACCCTATGGTGCATTTGCGGCTGTTTTCAGACATTCTAAGGCCGATGGGCCTCTCTAGATTATAGAAGCTTTCCTTGTTTGGCCAGACCTTGTCGGGTGTAGCGGCCATTTGGTATGCAAAATTGGAAGATTCCGTCAAGAGGAGTTAGGAGGAGATGGCTGAGGCCTTCATAGCTCAATACTACTACAATACACAGATTAAGATTACGACTCGTGATCTCGAGACAACCAGGCAAGAGCCGAAGGAGAGTTTCTCCGATTTTGTAACTCGGTGGAAGGCCAAGGCCTCGATGATGACCATCAGGCCAGTTGACAAAGATCAAATATGGATGGTTGTGCGCAACCTACAGCCCAAGCTTATGCAGAAAATGATCGTTCTCCCCCTCCCCACCTTTGCAGACCTACACGAGATAGGGGTGCAGATCGAGGATGCTATGAAACAAGGTCTAATTGACTAAGACCGAGAGCAGCCCAAGAGGGCATTCAACCGCAGCTCAAATGCAGGCACAAGCAGTGCTACAGCTGGCAGATCTTCAGATGTGAGTATGGTTACCACCACCAATACCCCAAGAACCCTTGCAGCTACACCATTCACCGGTGCGTCCGGAAGTAGCTTGCAAACAACCAAGTATTCCCCCCAAAGCCAAAGAACCTTCACCCCACTATACATGCCCCCATCCAAAGCTTTGGGGGTTTTGATAAGGAAAGGGCACTTAAAGCCCCTAGAGCCATGGCCACTACCAGACAGACTTCCTGCTTCCCATAACCCGGCCAAGTACTGCGCCTATCACCAGCAGCATGGTCATGACACCGACCAGTGCTTTCGATTACGTCATGAGATTCAGGATCTCATCGACAACAGGGTGATCATGCCCCCAGAAAAACCAAATGTCACAACCAACCCTCTCCCACCACATAACCAAGCTCCACTCCTAAACGCATCAATTTCATCCAAACTGGGGTGTCATACGACCCCAGCATATATATCACCCCTTCTCACCTACCCAAGCCGAAGGTGTTCATTCCTGACAGCACTAACTTGTGCGTGTTGGACATCTCCCAAACCCAACCAGAAACGGTGGTGGTAACTATCGGAGATAGAACTGGGTCAACTGTGAGAACAGACGAGGATGAGCAGTCAGAACCTGAGGGGTCTGTGAGTTTCAAGTATAACCCGAGCGGTTACATTACATCAGTAGGCCAGGCTAGGCGAATGTGGAATTGCCAGTAGGGGCAGAGATTTGTGTGCACGAAAGGATGGACCTGATCAAGGGCTAGATGACCTAGCGGATCTAGAAGAAGACCTTGTAAATCTGCAATTCTTTTGAAGAACAAGATTCAGGGGACGTGACAGTCAATTGGCTTGATGGGTTAGCAGAAACTACTGGATGGCTTGACAACCAACCAGATGTTGTGGAACAACCTCAATTAGAGCAGAGTCCACCAGGGACGGAGACATCAACAGTGGCCGAGAGGGCCGGGAATCAGAATGCACCACCGGAGAGCACCGGTGATGAGAGTTTTGCTCAGGACCAGAGCATTTCGAGTATAGAGGACATCGAACAACGAGACGCACTGAAACAGTCCGAGCGAGAAAGGACCGAGGATTCTGAAAGAGTCGGGAAAGCCAAAGCCCCTGAGGGGACAGAACGTGTTGTGAGCACAGGAACAGAAGGCACTGTGGATACAGGAACAGTTGTAACAGAGCCGGACAGGTGTCTGTCGACTGCCGATGGCATGTGGTGGGAAGATAATGATCTATGTCTTGCCCACACGGATGAGGACTGGGGGAATAACCAGCCAACTGATACCTGGTATGTTGGTGAAGTTGACCACATGACCAGGAGCGGGCGGTATTTCAAGCCCCCATACTTAGATCAACCAGAAGCGTCCGGGAAGGACAAGGAGGCGAGAGCAGAAAGAGAAATCACTTGAAGAGGAGGCTGTGCTGAAACAGCTGAAGAAGATACAGGCAGACATCTCCATCTGGGGACTGCTGATGGCTTCAAGAGTATAGACAGGCTGTCCTTTGGCGATGGACAAGGACAAACTCTCAATAGACACTACACCTGAACAGTTGGTAGGACTGGTCTTTCTAGGAGGAGCTTCCCTGACGTTGACCTTTTCTGACAAGGAACTGCCGCCTGAGGGCGCGAATCATAACAAACCTCTTTTAATCTCTGTTGAGTGTAGAGACAAATGGATACCGGTGGTTCTTGTCGACAGGATCCGCCATTTGCGTGTGCCCGTCAAGGACAGCATATGCAATCGGGTTGAAACCTGCAGACTTCGTGCCAACTACCCAAGTGATAAAGGCCTACGACAATACAAGTAGAGAGTGAAAGGGACTGTGCAGATTCAGACAAGGTTGGTCCAGGACAACACGAGATTGACTTTCATGTCCTGGACGTTCCCGCAACCTTCAATCTACTCCTAGGGTGGCCGTGGCTGCACCAGGTGAGGGCGGTCTCTTCCACCCTGCATCAGATGTTGAAATATCCCCACGGGAAGGGGGTAACTATTGTTTTTGGAAATTCATCAATCCATCCACCGCCAGAGGTGTTTACACCGGTTTTGGAAATCGAGCATGGCACGGAGGATGTCTTTTTATCAGGATTTACCCTAGCCGAGGCTCGGGTTGTTCAAAACATCTTGGCTGTTGATGAGGGCTGTATGTCAGCGCACAGTCTGTGTACCTCATGAACAAACTAGCACATCCCTAGAATGGATTGGAAAAAGTGGCCGGAAGGGCATTGCATTGTATCGAAGTGCCGCACAATCCATACCTTTGGCTAGGTATCTGCCCACCAAAGAGGACTGGTTGAGGGAAAGGCAAAGAAATGGCTGGAAGAGCCAGAGCAAGCAGACGCTAGGGAAAGAGGGAGGCATTTTGATTTGATGCATCGGCCCATTCAGGGCCCTGACGGACGTTTTGTCCGGGAGGGGAAGACTTTCCATTCTGCGGCTTCCGAGCCATGGTTGAACGCAGAAGAGGCGCATGCCGGGATTTGAATCTTTTCGACTTGCAGTTATCCGGGGATGATGTCGCTAGGAGCAGGGTCCATCAGCTGAGGTTGAGCAGTGTAAGGAAGTGGATTTCGAGAACACGAGTTTGAAATGGGGGTAGCACTGGCCTGTCTACTATCAGATCCTCCGATCGTACATGAGTGCTTGGGGGATGATCTCTCAGTGTCTATGATTGGGAATGAAACGGCTGCGAGCCCACCTTCTAACATTTTGGATGCATCCGTCGCACCCTCCCTCGTCTGGCAGTACGAGGAGGGATTCTTATCGAGCAGCACCGGGTCAGGTAGTGAGCCGGAATCTGATTCCACTGAGTCCGTAGAGTCGGAATCAGGTTCCAGCTCGTCTGAGTCTGAGTCCGGTATTCCTGGGGGTGATAACCCGGATGCCACAGTCCTGTCTAGGTCGTCTTTTTCTTTCTCTTTTGAGTCTGTTGTAACAGAAGAATCAGATGGACTGGATGAAGTGATTAATGAGAATGTGCTGTGGCTTCTGAGTACTTTTCTTGCCTTTGATTTATTGTATTAATCAGGACTTTCAAAATTTCGATGAAAACGACGAGGAAGAAATTCCTCCGGTTTTGAAATATTTGCTTGAACAAGAGCAGGAGAGGTTTGTAAAACCGTGGTTGATGAAATCACCCAAATTAATGTTGGTACTGAGAAGGACCCGCAGCTGGTCCAGATCGGGTCCACGTTGTCTTCGGAGGAGCGCGAGCGCTTAGTCGCTTTATTAAAAGATTTCAAAGATGTTTTCGCGTGGTCCTACGAAGACATGCCTGGAATCGATCCTGAGATTGTACAGCACCGGATCCCTCTTGACCCAGAGGCCCGACCTGTTAAGCAGAAACTCAGAAGAATTCGCCCTGATTGGGCTATCAAGATCAAAGAAGAGGTCACCAAGCAAATTGACGCAGGGTTCCTGCTGGTATCTGAATACCCAACTTGGTTGGCCAATATTGTTCTAGTGCCGAAAAAGGGCGGCAGAATTCGGGTATGTGTGGATTTCAGAGATTTGAACAAAGCCAGTCCAAAGGACGACTTTCCTCTACCGCATATCGATGAGTTAGTGGATTTTACTGCGGGGCATGCTTTGCTCTCATTCATGGATGGCTTCTCGGGCTACAACCAGATTGTAATGGCACCTAAAGACCGGGAGAAGATTGCCTTTACCACCCCGTGGGGGACCTATTGTTATAGGGTGATGCCATTTGGGCTGAAGAATGCTGGAGCTACATATCAACAGGCTGCGACCATGATATTGCATGACATGATCCACAAAGAGGTTGAGGTGTACGTGGACGACATGATTGTCAAGTCCAAGGAAAGAGAGGGCCACTACACCGCCTTGCAAAAGTTCTTCCAAAGGATCAGAGAATTTCGGTTGCGGCTGAATCCTTAGAAATGTACGTTTGGTGTTACAGTAGGGAAAATGCTGGGGTTCTTGATCACGCAAAGGGGCATCAAAGTCGACCCTTCCAAAATCAAGGCCATCTTAGAAATGCCACCACCAAGGACTGAAAAGGAGGTGTGAGGCTTTCTGGGTAAAGTGTAATTCATAAGACGGTTTATCTCAAAATTAACCTTGACTTGTGAACCACTCTTTGGTCTCCTGAAGAAAGGAACGAAGTTCCAATGGGACGGCCGATGCCAAGCTGCTTTTGAACAGATTAAGCAATACTTACAGAACCCACCTGTGTTGTCACCACCTGAGCTGAGGAAACCGTTGATCTTGTATCTTTCAGTGACTGAAACTACAATGGGCTGCATGCTTGCACAAGAGTCTGAGGACAAAGTGGAGAGAGCCATCTACTATCTGAGCAAGAAAATGCTGGATTACGAGACCCGCTACACTCCGCTGGAGAAGGCTTGTTTGGCCTTGGTATGGGCTACCAGGAAGCTGCGGCACTACCTGTTAGCTCACTCTGTAATGTTGGTTTCAAGATTAGATCCCATCAAATATCTCTTCGAGAAACCAGCACTTACGGGTAGGCTAGCCCGTTGGTTGCTTCTGCTTTCCGAATTTGATCTGAAGTATGTGACACGCAAGTCAGTAAAGGGGAGAGCGGTAGCAAAGTTCCTTGCCGATCACCCAGTTGAAGGGGATGAAGCAGTTGAGTACCTATTCCCAGACGAGGCCATTTTGCATGTCGAAGACGAAAGACGATGTACTTTGACGGAGCGTCAAACCAATATGGGTATGGGATAGGTGTTGCTGATAGCGCCCGACAATTCCGCATCCCTCTAGCATTCAAACTCCGTTTCAAAGTATCGAACAATGAAGCAGAATATGAGGCATGCATTGCTGGTTTAGAAGCTGCCCTAGAACTAGGGGCAAAACGGTTGGATGTCATCGGGACTCGAACCTTGTTGTATCTCAGGCTAAAGGAGATTGGAAAGTCAAAGAAGAAAAGATGAGAAGTTACCACCAGACCTTGGACTTGTTGATTCCTCGGTTTGAGAAGCTGAACTTCGCTCATCTGTTAAGAGAGAACAACAGGTTCTCAGATTCACTAGCAACTCTATCTTCCATGATAGACATCCCTTTTGGAGTCCGGATGCGTCCGATCATCATTGACCAAAAATTTGTGCCGGCCTACGAGCTGATTGCTATCATAGAAGAGGTTCAAGATGAGAACCCCTGGTATTACGACGTTTGGAACTTCTTGGAAAAAGAGGCGTATCCATCAGGGGCAAACGCCAAAGATAAGAGGGCAATACGAAGAATGGCTGCTCAGTTCATCATCTGCGGGGGTAAACTGTACAAGAGAGGTCATCTGGGAATGCATAAGCTATGTTGATGCTGAAGAATCGAAGTGCCTGATGGAGGCCATCCATGGAGGAGAGTGCGGAGCGCACATGAACGGGGTGATGCTAGCCCGGAAGATCCTTAGACAAGGTTACTACTGGTCCACCATGGAGGAGGATTGTATTGGTTTTGTCCGGCGATGCCACAAATGTCAAATCCATGCAAATCGCATGAACATTCCGCCGTCTAAGCTGTACAACATGACTTCGCCATGGCCGTTTTCAGTTTGGGGGATTGACGTGATTGGAGCTGTCACTCCGAAAGGGTCCAATGGGCATGAGTTCATTCTGGTAGCGATAGACTATTTTACAAAGTGGGTTGAGGCCCAATCTTATGCGGTATTGAAGGCATCACATGTCGCAAAGTTCATCAGAAACAACATCATCTGTCGCTACGGGGTCCCGAATGAGATCATTTCAGATAATGGTTCCCACTTCAAGAAGGAAGTGATTGACTTGTTGGACAAGTACAACGTGGCTTTTCACAAGTCATCTACATACCGGCCACAGACCAACGGAGCAGTTGAGGCCGCCAACAAGAACATCAAACATATTGCAGAAGATGGTGAAACCTACGGGACTGGCCAGATAAGTTGCCATTTGCTCTGTGGGGCTACCGGACTTCAATTCGACTTCTACTGGCGACTTGTATTCCTTGGTCTACGGAATGGAGGCTGTTTACCTATTGAAGTTGAGGTTCCGTCTTTGCGAGTATTGGCTGAGTGTCAGATAGCTGAGGCAGATTGGCAGCAGAGCAGGTTCGAAGAACTCATGCTGTTTGATGAAGAAGGCTGAAAGCACTGTACCATGTTCAGGGTTATCAACGCAGAATCGCCAGGGCTTTCAACAAGAAGGTTAAGTCCAGGAATTTGAAAGAAGGGGATTTAGTGCTCAAAGACAACGAGCTCCCATTCACGACCCTAGGGGCAAGTTCAGACCCAATTGGACTGGCCCTTACATCATCAAGTCTATTTGGTCAGGGGAGCTGTCGTTCTGATGGACCTAGATGGCCTAGAGTTCTCCCAACCGATCAACATGGACAAGTTGAAGAAATATTACCCCTGAGTGGCTCGCTAGGCCGAAAACCCGAAAGGGCGACCTAGGCAAAAGTTAGAGCATGAAAAATTTGAAATATAAAAACTGAGCTTGCAAGGTTGAAAACCCGCAAAGGGCGGCCTTGGCAAAAGTTAGAGCACAAAAGGAGAGAGTTAATACTCGAGTGAACCCAAGCCGAACTACGTAAGGCTTGATTCCCATCTTTGGGATACGTAGGCAACTTCATCCTGAAGTCCAGCCATAAACACTTCCCCGATCAACTTTGTCCATGTGATCATGTTTGGTCACCTTTGTTTATTCAGCATTCAAGAGCTCGGTTGTGATCTCCAGTGCAGTGCTATTCAGACTAGGGGCAACTTTCCAGTTGCTAGGATCCGGGGTTGTACATCTCAGTGATAAATCTCGGGCATGTCCAGTTTTGATCCATATCGAAAATGGTTTTGAAAAGTTTTAATAAAAGTTGATTTTGTTCAAATTAATCTTTTTACAACTTAGACCATTTTTGGACCAAACGGAAAATTTTCAGTACCCACAACCTTCAATTTCATTGATTTCAATACAGAGTTCTCCTACTCTTGAATACAAATTGAAGTTACTTTTTATTACATTTATAAAGAAAACTTGAAAGTACTGATAAAGCAAAATATATCCGGGGCATAGTCAGGTGTTCCTGCGTCCCCTCCCAGAGCTTGTGGAAGCCTCTGATGCCAAAGTGGGCCCTACCTGTGCCTCTTCATTGAGCCAATCTAGGCACTCATCAGAAAGGGTGCAGCTGAAAGCGGAGCAGGAGCAGCAGAAGCTCTCTTGTCCTCCAGGCTGTGGCATACCGAGCTAGCTGCGTGCCTCGGACCGGAAATGTAGCAGGGTACTCTATCCCTCCTCCGGGCAAGTCTGATCATGTCCAAACTGACGCCGAATCGGAATGGAAAGTAGAACACGCAGTGTGTCAGGCCAACCAATTCCCGGCTGACGGGTCATGCTATAACTCATTGCCGGTAGATTGAGCCAAGGGCAGCGCCAAGCCATGTCTGTAGCAGACAGACTGCACATCCAGTTGAACCACCATCCCTCATCCGGGGCATTGACTAGACGTCGTCGGAAGAAGTAGCCGCGAGTTGAATATGTGGGGCAGGGGTCCACAACCTTCAATTTGTCCATCAACCACTGGGGAGGATGAAAAATGAGAGATTAAAAATAGAGAGGTGTACGTTGAGAGAAAAGTAAGAAAAGGGTTTTGAGAGAAAAATCAGTTTGAGGGCGAGTGATGTGAGAAACATATGTGAGAGGGTGGGAAACATTACCTGCAACAGTAGTGGGCTCCCTGCCAATCTAGCCGTCTCCCGATGAAAAGCGTCCAAGCCCATCAATGTCTCAGCTAGTCATGGCGATGCAGCTTTTGCCCTCCCTCAAGCCCTCAGCAACTTCAATCAAACGAGTGCTAAACCACCGGACCTGGGGCAAGTAAGAGATGAGATAACATGCACAAGCAAAGCGCATGTCGCCGATAACCCTGCCAATGATGGTCGCCGCGGTCACCGGCATCAGAAAACGACAAACCAAGCTCGGAATGTCTAACTCTCTATCATGAATCAATGATCGAGCATCATGCAAAGTGAGCCCACACATCCGCCCAATGCTTGGACGTGGCCGAAGCGGAATTGTGGCAAGATTTCTTCATCGCGCTCGGATTCCATCAAAGCTTGAAAGTCTTCGAAAGTGGGACACATCTCTTGCCCGCCAAAGCTAAAGACGTGTGTCACCGATTCCAAAACCTTGCCGCGGCATGAAGAAACGGAAAACGCAGCGGGGTGCGACTCAACGTGAATAGTGCACTTATGCCAAAACCCGAAATTAAGCTTTTCCGAGCCATCTAAGTTGGCATCCAATTTGTGAGGTTTTGAGCAAGGAATGCTTCCATTTGGTGCAAATTTGAGCTGAAATGAAGAGAATCCCGAAGCTGGAACTCATATAGAAGATAAGGCAGTGAGTGGAGGACAGATGTCGCCGTTTCGGAGAGTCTGCCATTATGGCCGACAGTGGCTCACATTAGTGGCCGGCAGTGGCCACACTGATGGCCGGCAGGCCTTCCTTTGTGGCCGACAGTCTCTCCCTCATGCTTACTGGCCTTCTTGGTGAAGACCCAGTTGTTTGCTGCAGAGAAGTCCTGTTACCTAGGTCTTTTAAGGTCTTGTTTTGTTCTGTTGGACTCTGTTGTGTCTCGTTTAAGACGTATTAATTTCTTTTTCTGTGTCAGGTTGTAATCATCTTCCTTTCATTTATCGAGATGTGTAATTTGCTTATCGAGTTGTAAACTTGTTAAGGCTTTGTTTTGCTTATCGAGTTGTTTTATTGTTAGTCGGTTCACTACCTGATTAGTGCAATTTGAGTGTTTGGTTTTCAAAACAAAAGTTCGAACTCATTTACATTGTTGTGTAAAGTAATGCGATGCAATGCAATGCATAGAATGTACAAATGTAACACTTTTTCAACAAAATGCTGTTTTCATTCCATCATAGATTCTTTTTACAAAAGAGCGTAGTTTTAAAAAGTAAATCTGCCTGACGCAGTACAATGTGCAAAACTACTAGTAAAAAGGAAAATACAGCAAAAAGAAGAGCAACGTCTGAATCAGCAAAATGTCTGGATCGGCGCCAATCGCCTCAAGACTGAGAGGTCCTCCTCGTCCTCTTCCTCGACCGAGAGGACTCTGGAACGTCGCCACCGTCAGCACTTGACTCTGAACTCGAGCCATCTCCAGCTCCATCTCCATCTTGACACGACTCTGACCGACTCACTGCCTCCTCGTCAGACTCATCTCATCTGGGGCCGGCCCCCTGAACTAGTCCCTCGTCCTGCTCCCCTGCTGCTCGGGGAGGTGCTGAAGGACCCCCGTTCTACTGCTGTACCGGATGGGCCTGGCGCAAGAAAGGAATCTGAGAAAAGGGCAATCCACCAAAATGCATTAGTGATCAAGATGTATCAGATGCAAGAATAATGTGCTGTGAGCAGTGAATGATTTGCAGTGAATGTGTACCGTGAGCGGTATATGGAAACAATGTATCAGATCAGTGTAGTGTGCAACTGTGCAAATGATGGCGTGTCGAGAAAAGACTGTGTCACATGAAGTTTAGTTTGAAAGAACTCACCGGAATACTGTAAATACTGAGCAGGTCCATGCTCGTCTGCAGCATCCCCATCACCAAGCCGTCATCTCCAGAGACTGACGAGTGTACTCAATGGGAGCCTGCAAAATGTTGAAGTCATTAGTATTCTGCGGGATATCAAATGAAATGACTGTGCAAAATGAAAAGTATAGCACATACCGGGGTCGAGCCGTAAACTCCGACAAGCTCATGACCAGCTGGAGGAGGAGCGAAGGGAATCTGATAGTCTCTCCAGCCCGCCTCGACTGTCATAGTAGCAGGAAGTACGGGCCATGCAGTCCCCGTTCTCCCTCAGGACCTCCTCCTTCGAGACCTGGTCGCTCCGCCTCTCCCTCTCGCAGTTGGAGCCCTCGCTCCCTTTCCTCCTCAGACACCAGTCAAAGGTGGCATCAGATACGTCCGAATAAAGGTCGTATAGTCGCCCTCTGCGCGGAAGAAATCCGTCTCCAGTCCTATCATGAACTGAATCATCTGGCCGGTGGACAACATGTGTGTTTCCCTCATCGATTGTGGAGGTGCCATCGGTACAAATGGAGCAGGCAATCCCAAGGTCTGACGCACGAAGTGCTCACTCAGAAACCATGCGCGGTAGATCGGCCCCTCGAAGAGGATGTGGAGCTGGGACATAGTCCGGGTAGTATGATAATGGTCTCGGAGTCCTGACGAGATCACATCCTATGGCTGCCACGTGATCTGAGACAAGAGAATAAACAAGATGATCAGTTGTCAAATAACTAAAGTGTGCGCATCGAGTTAATTGAAATAATCGGATTACAAACTTACCTCATGCACCATGACCGTGTCGAAGTACTGCCGAAAGAATATGAAGCTCTCTCGGGTCCTACGACAGAGTGGACCGTCATATACGTTATAGAATGGGACCGTCGCTACAGTCTCCTCCACAGGCTCTGGAGCAAATGCCGGGAAGTATGCGTATACCCACAGCTGTTAGAAAGATGTGATCAGTACAGTGTGTGAACACATTGTTGAACATGCAGAAAGCATAACGCAGTACAGTGCATAACGGATGCAGGCCTAGAGCGGACATTAGATCCTGTGTGTGCAGTGTATGGTATGTAGTGTGCAGCATGTATGGTGTATAGAAAATGCAAAGCAGAAAGCATACAGTGCAAGAGCAAATGCAGAGAGTACAAGTGTTAAACAAAGCAAATGTACAAATGCTGAGTAAAGCAATGAAAAGGGGAAACTAAGTTATGTACCTCCCAAGCTCGCCAGTAGCCGCCGATCAACCTCCCACACATCCGAGAGGTGGAGCTCATGTATCCATAAAGAGTGGTGAGGCCGGCCGCGCCCCAGTCTTAGAAACGGACCCGCTGGAGTTCCACCAGAGTGCCCAAGAAATACAAACCCACGGTATTCCACCTATTTGAAAACAAGGTGGTACCGAAAAGGAATAGGAGGAAGCCCCTGGCATACTGCTCTACTCCCTCATCGGTCTCAGGGTCCTCCCCTCTATAGTGCTCCCCAAACCAAGTGTATCTCACCATACCCGCTCGAAGAATGGGTGGACGTGCTCCAAGCAATGTGTCCCATGCAGCCACCTACTCCCCCATATCGGGATCAAGGGGAATCAAATCACCCCCTATGCCCAGGCCGGTGATCATAGGAAAGTCGAGAGGAGTCATCGTCATCTCTCCCGCATGGAGAAGTGGAAAGAGTTGGTGGTGTCCCACCACCTCTCCACAAGAGCCCCTTGGAGAGAGTGACTCGTTGTAACCTGCGTCAAGCAGCAGCAAAATGCGCCAAAATTGGTCCAGTCAATGATCCGACGGACCCTCGAGGGAAGCACATCGTACCAATCCCGAGCGATCGTAGCACCATAGCCTCAGAAGGAGCGGGATCCATCCTGTGGAAATACAGTTCAAGACAGATCAGCAGTGTATTGAAAATGCAGTTCATGTCAGATTAGCGATGTATTGAAAATACAATTCAAAACAGATCAGCGATGTATTGAAAATGCAGTTCAGATCAGATCCATGATGTATTGAAAATACAGTTGCGTGCAAATCAGTGGTGTATCAAAGATACAGTTGAATTCAGAATAGTGATGCCTGAGGTGCGCTCGGATACAGTACATATAGGGCAGTGATACGCGAAGTACAGTTAAATGCAAAGCAATAATGTATGAAATGCAGTCAGATCAAAGCATGTAATGCGATCAAATCAGAATAGTGCAAGAAATGCAAATAGTTGAAAGTAATGCTGCAAAAAAGCAGAGTTGGTACCTCCGCAGCAATGACTGACAAGTGAGACATCGACTCTCTCAGTAAGAGGTCGTCTGGTGCGCCCTCGTCAAAATCGGTGAAAGTATGGATGCCTCCAGCCACCGGAATAATGTGAGTCTCCGGGTGGTACCTCGCGGGGTCGAAGGGACGTACGCTCAATGGTAAAGGCTAAGGCTCAACCTCTGGCTCAGCCGCAAAGTCTGCCGCCAACTCTACTGGAGGAAGTCCGGGGAAGCCCTCATCATGTGGGACATCGTCAGTCATCTGAGATAGATGCAAAAACGAGCAAAAATGAGCAAAATGGCGAGGATTTGAATGAATCAAACCCTAAGAGAGAGAAAAACTCAAATAAAGTTGAAAACCCACGAAGAGTGAACTAACCTCGAAAGAAATCTGGGGGAAATGATCCTCAAATGGGGGAAATGATGAAGGGCACCTCAGATTCAATTTCTGATCGGTTCAAATCGAAGAAAACCAAGAGGTTTTAACGATTCAAGATTGTTTAGGGTGTTAGGAAACACATAGAATGCGCGAATCTAGAGAGAAGGCACACCTAGGGGGGAAGAGAAATGTTTTCTATGCAAGGGTTGGTGAGGAAATGGGTTAATTTTTGGCCTATTTAAAGACCCATGGCCGAAAAGACCATTTTGCCCGAATTTGCCAACGATGGCCGGCAGGGGCACATCAATGGCCGACACCACTCTATCGATGGCTGGCAGTGGCCACTAATGGCCGGCAGTAGCCAACGGCTCCCCCTGATGGCCAGCAGTCCTCCACCAGCTTCCTCTGCCTATTTGATCTTGGTATGTGTCCCTAGGTTCCAACAATCCCGAGGAATGCTCAAATTTTGATTCAAAACGCCTCCGTGAAAACCCAGGAATCATGGTCTCAATATACTGTGGTCGTCGCCCATCAACGCGCACGAGGTGTATCCTTTTTGATGCATCACAAACCTTCCGGGAAGTAAACTGGAAGTCCCCTTTCAAGATGTCTTTATTAAGCATGTTTGTTTTTGTTGTTGTTGTCACCTAGCATTCGCTTATTAAATTGAACACCCATTCTTTATATTTGCATTGTCTTGCATCTAGTTCATATTTGCATTGTCTTGCATCTAGTTTATATTTACATTGTCTTGCATCTAGTTCATATTTGCATTGTCTTGCATCTAGTTCATATTTACATTGTCTTGCATCTAGTTCGTTGTCTTGCATCTAGTTCATATTTGCATTGTTTTGCATCTAGTTCATATTTGCATTGTCTTACATCTAGTTTATAGTTGCATTGTTTTGCATCTCATCAAATTTGCATTGTCTTGCATCCAGTTCAAACTTGCATTGTTTTGCATCTCATTAAATCCGCATTGTTTTGCATCTCATCAAATCTGCATTGTTTTGCATCTAGCATCACTTCTGTTTTTTTTTAACTTGCGCTGTTATGCAAGTTATGTGCGCTGTTACGCAATCATTATCCTAACTTGCGCTGTTACGCAGGTTATGTGCACTGTTTCGCACCCTTATTTAACTTGCGCTGTTACGCTTGTTATTTTGCGTTGTTTCGCACCCTCTTTTAACTTGCGCTGTTACGCAGGTTATGTGCGCAGTTATGCACTTATTTTCTTAATTTGCGCTGTTACGCAGGTTATGTGCGCTGTTACGCACTTATTCTCTTAACTTGCGCTGTTACGCAGGTTATGTGCGCTGTTACGCACTTATTTTCTTAACTTGCGCTGTTATGCAGGTTATGTGTGCTGTTACATACTTCTTTTTTTTACTAACTTGCGCTGTTACGCAAGTTATGTGCGCTGTTATGCACTTTTTTTCTTTACTAACTTGCGCTGTTATGCAGGTTATGTGCGCTGTTATGCACTCCTTTTCTTTACTAACTTGTGTTGTTACGTAGGTTATGTGCGCTGTTACGCACTTATCTTCTTAATTTGCACTGTTACGCAGGTTATGTGCGTTGTTACGCATGTTTACTTGTTTTACCTGCGCTGTTACGCATGTTTACTTGTCTACTTCTTTAACCTGCACTGTTACGCATGTCTTACTTGCGCTGTTACGCATGTCTATTTCTTTAACCTACGCTGTTACGCATGTCTTACTTGCACTGTTACGCATGTCTACTTCTTTAACCTGCGCTGTTACGCATGTGTTATCTGCGTTGTTACGCCTGTGTTATCTGCGCCGTACCGCATGGTTTTATTTTCTTAATCTGTGTTGTACTGCATGTTTTATTTCTTACTTGCGCTGTTACGCATGTCTTCTTTATCTGCGCTGTTACGCATGCTTTATCTTGCACTGTCACGCTGTAGACACCCCATTTTTGACCGTCCTCAAGACTTGGACGTCACCATTTGAACACTTGGTGATCATCCATGTTCGTGTTCGTCTTGAGTTCTCGGAGGTTTCGGCCGTGCACCTTGCCTCAAGACCTCTCGACTTCTGTTTTTGCTTCTGGGGACAGGGAATGGCTTGATTGGACATCCCCACACCTCACCGGCCATGGCTTGAGGCCACCAGCCCTGTTTTCTTGCCACCGGCCATTGGTGATGGCCGGTCGGCACTATTGGTGGTCGGTCGGCACCTTTGGTGGCCGGTCGGCATCTTTGGTGGCCAGTCGGCATCTTTTGTGGTCGGTCGGCCAACTTTGTTGGCCGATTAGCCGCTTTTTCTGGCCGAGATCTTTTCTTGAGGGGGTTTGAACCTTTTGAACCCCCTGTTTTAGCTTCTTGAGGAAGTTCGAACCTTTTGAACCCCCTTGGTTTAGCTTCTCCAAGAAGCTTGAACCTTTTGAACCCCTTGGTTCTAGCTTGAACATTTTGAACCTTTGCTCTAGCTTCTCCAAGAAGCTTGAACCTTTTTAGCTTCTCCAAGAAGCTTGACTTTTTAAGCTTCTAAGAGAAGCTTGACCCCTTTACTTAGCTTCCCTTAGAAGCTTGCCCCCTTTGACTCTTTTGCCTTAGCTTCTCCAAGAAGCTTAGGCCTTTTGCCTTGCTCTATAAATAGAAGAGCTCCTCTTCCATTTGAGGGGTTCCAAGAAATTTGTCTGAGGCAAAAACCATACACTTCCCTCCATATCTCTACATTCCAAGCTCCAAAGTCCATAGTTCTTGACCCCTTTGCACCCCAACTCCTAAGCACACACCTCCACCATTCATCTAAGGTTCTTGGAGGGTCTTGTGGAGGCTTAAGACTTGGTTTTGACTCAGAAAAATCTGCTGGAGTGCTGGTTTTGAAGAAGGTCTTCAAGGGTAAGTTTCTAAGCCCTAAATCCCCCGTTTTTGTACACACTTTTAGCCTGTCTTGCATGCTGTTTTGAGCTTAGCTTATAACTGAAAAAAGTCTTATTTTTGAGTGCTTTAAATAGTTATTTAAGGTCACTTTTGTGTTTGGGGTCATTTACCCCCCTCTTAGGCCTTGTTTGGCCCCATTTTGTGCTATTTTTGGTGAGCTCCGGGACCACCTCGTTTGGGCCTCCTCACCAATGAAATCTTGAGGGATTTCAGTGGTGAGAATGGTGGTTTAAGGTCCTAAGAAGGAGAGGGCCATCCCCTCTCCTTGTTGTCTTCAAAAAGTGCCATCTTAGCCTCATGTGTGAGCACCATTTTTTTAATTCATGTTGACCATGTCTTAAGTGTTATTTGTGCTTATTATGCCATGATATAGCACTGTTTTTGATTGGTTTAGACACACCATGTTTAGCTTGCATACATGTCTTGTAATGCCATGAAATTGCCTTAACATGTATCTAGCATTTAGACCACTATGCTTACTTGTTTTGGCTTAGCTTTGTGAAGCTTTTATGCATGTTTTAGTGTGCTTGAGGACTGTTTTTGGTTGTTTGGGTCATCCATGATTCTCTTTGTATAGCTACCATGTAATCTCTCTTGTATGCCTTGAGCATTGACCCCTCTAGCATGCCATCCTTGCATCATTTCAGTGGTTTGGAACCACTTGACATGTTATTTCAGTCCTTGTGACATGCCTATATGCTTGCATTTGATGCCCCTTTCATGCTTTAAGAGGTTGGTGTTTCATGCTCCATGTTTGTGCCATTGTGTATGCCTTTAGGATTAGATCATTTAGATGCCATCTAAGTGGTTTTTGGGGCTTACTTTTGCATGATTTGGGACTGTTTTGGTCCACTTTGGTCATTTGCTTCATGTGTCACATGATCATAGTTTAAGTCCTTGTTGATTGCTTGCTTGTTTGCATTGCCATGTTGCATACTTAGTTCATATGCTTAGGTTGCATGTGGCATGCATGCTTTGCCTCTTGAAATGAGTATGATAGAGGTTGAGCTCATTGTTTGTTTATGTGCATTTCATTCTACATTGAAAATGCATACTTGGTCTCTTGGGCCATCACGCATTGAAATGCGCGATTGGTGGTCCGAGAATCGAGCACCATACCCTTTTGAGTCATAAATATGATAAGGGATGTGGTGGTGCATACATTTGCTTGAAATGAATTATCATGCCTTGTTTTGCCCTCTGCTGCTGTCAAAACAGGTTCTGCAGGAAGCTTTGGCCGGCCGGCCATCTATACTGCCGACCGGCCATCCATTGTTGGCCGATGGCTTTACAAATGGTCGATGACCATCCAGACATGGCCGGTGGTGTTCTATCTTAGCCGGTGATGTTCCACAGTGTCCATAGAGTGCTCCCTGGGACTTGTGCAATTTTTAGAGGAGCAGAGTAGGGAAAACAGAGGCAAACTTGTGCATGGCGTTGGATTTCCGAGCAAACCCGAGCACGCGCGCATTGGACCCTCTTCCTGAGGCCTTTACTGCTTTCTTAGCTTAGTTAATTTGCTTAATTAATTAGGTGGTCTGTAATAATTAATTAGCTTGTAGGTTAATTAATTTGTATTATTCTTTTGGTCTCTCCGAGTGAGGGCGAATTTGTAATAAGTGTGGGTGCGTGTGTGCATGTCTTCCAATCCCCACTTCTTTCTCCCTTTTACTTACCTTCTTTCGATGGTTAGTATTAGGGCATATTTAATTTAGCATACCTTATGCTATGCATGCGTGCATCCATACATTTGTCTTGCATGCACCGGGCTCAGCGCATCATACTAACTGCATTGTATTTCAATTCCAAGTTGAATACATGTTAGTTGTAGCATCATCATATGCCATCTTAGAATAGCCGAGCCTATTGTAGTTGCATCTTGCATGTGTTGCGTTAGCCATCTTGACATGAACTAGGATCATCCACATGATTACTAACTAGTTTTTGTTTTGGCTTGGAGTACTAGGTAAGCTTTTACGCTTTAGTATACCGCATGCGTGTGAGTGTTTTCATGACTGCATGATTACCATGAGGCTAGCTGCTTATGTGATATAACTGCTTGAATGCCTGTGGATGAAGGTTGGGTTACTTAAATTGGAACAATGCATTGAATGCGAGTTTTAAGCCCACTTGAGAGTGGCAAAACCATATTTCTAAGCCCACTTGAGGGTGGTAAAATTCATGTCTTAGCCTACTTACGAGTAGCACCATCAAACCGTTTTCAAACAAACAAACATGAAATGTTTTTGTTCCAATTTAGGCGACTTAGTCTATACTTGTTTGCTGTGCGCATCACATAGTAAAGCTAGGCTAATAACGGGAATAAGAGCACACAATGTTTTCAAAACTAGATATCATGGTTAGTAGAGGCCGATCTTTGATCGGGCGAGCGGGGTGCTCATAGCTGACCTTCCCCAATCGTACCCAAGTTCCCGAGCCGAGGCAACTTTGGTGATGACGGACACGTGGCCTTAGGCAAACGAGTCAGGGTTTCCTAAATTCCCCCATAAAAAATATTTAGGTGGCGACTCTGTATCTGACAAAGCAGTCCATATTTGGCACTTCTTTCAAAAATTTGTTTTCTCAAAACGATTTGCCGGATTTGGACTCTTTGGTTCAGATTAAGAACCGTGACAATTTGAGTCCTGAACTGTAGTAGACCCACAGACGAACAAAACGGGATTCATCCTCCCAGGATGTTCGGGGACGTCTACACACGCACACACCTCTATCCTGCGCTGTCGCGCACTTCTCTTTAACTTGCGCTGTCACGCATGTTTTACTTGCGTTGTCACGCACTTTTCACTTGCATTGTTATGCATGATTCTACCGATATTGTACCTATTGAGTTTCTTTCTTTTACAGGCACGATATTGTATGTACGGTTCATTTGGAGTCGACACGACCAGACGAACCGGACGGTATTGTATGCACTCCACGATAGACGTGGTGAGAATTGCATAATTTTCTTACACTCTTTCTGTTGAAATATGTAGGACTGTTATTCATTCACTTAAAATGTTGCATTTATTTTGCATAACTACTTCATTACAGTTTCCCTTTGCATAATCATAAGTTATGCTTTTGCATCTTGCATATCATTCGCATTATGCCCCAGCCTACGGGTGCATCTCTGCATGCTTATATTGATTGTCTACCTGAGTCTTCGGCCTTGTTAAAAATGGGTTGTCTCTGGGCTTTGACACTCACTCCCGTCACTTTGTGACTTTCGAGTTCTGTCAAAGAGGGGCAACTATAGACACCCCATTTTTGACCGTCCTCAAGACTAGGTTGTGCTTGCATGTACATCCAGACACAAGCTCGATTGCTCGTCGGGTATTCAACTTTCGCGGCGGAACGTCACAGGTTAGAGCTTTCCAGACCCTGTATCCTTTCTACCCCATTCTTGGACCATGACTTGGTCCTTTCAGAATGTGTTTCTTGGTGCACTGCCGGCCCCCTTTTGGACCTGCCGCCCCTCACTTTGTTGCTACCGGCCATTGATTGAGCCTGCCGGCCATCAATGAGCCATTGCCGGCCATCCCTGATAGCCGGCAGCACCCCTGTCTTAGCAGGTTTCACTCTAGATCTTTTGAGCCAGCTGGAATCCTTTTATCTGCCCTCCATACATGTGTATGGAGGGATGATGCTCTTGCCAAGCTTTTAAGAAGCTTTGCATTGTTTTTCTTCTATATAAGGAGAGAGCCTCTCTCCTTAGCAGAGGTTCAGCACTTTGAGAAGAAATATCTCTCCCTCTCTCTATATTATTGTTGATTTGTGCCTTGAAGTCCATTTTCCTTGCACTTTTACACTACAACACTTAGAGATACACCACCATCTTTGGATTAAGGTTCTTGGGAGGACTTCTTGAGCTCTGAAAGTGAGGTTTTACCCTCTAAAGTTACTGATTTCAAAGTTGACCTTCAAGGGTGAGTTTCTTCCCCTTTTTAGCACTTTTTTGTACCTCATTTTGGCTATCCTTGGATATTGTTCTAGGCCTTGCTTTAAACTGAAAAAAGTCTTGTTTTTAAGTGCTTTTGGTGGTTGTTTAAGGTCTTTTGGCTGTTGAGGGTCTTCAACCCTCTTGTTGGCCTTGTTTGGCCTTGTTTTGAGCCATGCCTTAAGGCCTCGAGCTAGCCTTGGTTTGGCCTTCTAACCATTGAAATCCATGGATTTTCAATGGTAGGCATGTGGTTTGAGGCCTCAAATCAGAGGGGGTGGCCCCTCTCTTTTGGTTTTTGTTTGCTTGCATTTTTGGCCTTACAAAGGAGCATGCCTCTCTGTATTTTTGAGGCTTGGTTCAGGCCCTTTTTGTGACTTTTAGGACCTTCCTTGGCTCTGTCCATGGCTGGTTTGGTCACCTTTTGCATGCATCTTGTATGTGTAGTGTAATCCCATTTGTAGCTCATCAAAGTAGCATGTTTGCCTAGCTTGTGTTGAGTCCATTTCAGTAGGTTTTTGGTGATGTTTTACCATGTCTTACATCTGTTTTGGGTTGGTTTTGTCACTCCATGCATGTATAATACACTTGTAGTGTAAATCACTTAAACTAGCTTCACATGCTTCATGCTTTGACATGTCATTCTAGCTTATGATGAGTCCATTTTAGTATGTTTTTGGTGATGTTTTGCCATGTCATGACTCTTTCCATAGCTGGTTTGGTCATCCTTTGCATGCTCCATATACTTGTATAACAAATCTTGCTTACTAGCTTTATGTGCATGATGTTTTGACTCATCATCCTAGCATATTTTGGCTTTGCTCCAGCATGCTTTTATTCTTATTTTGGGCTGTTCTTGGACTGTTTTGGGCTGCCATGGCCATATCACTCATGCTTTGTGTAGCTATAGTGTAAATGCTTAGGCTAGTCTTGGGTTTTGAGGCCCTACCATGCCATACATGTGATGTTTGCATGCTTTTCCATCATTCTAAGTGTTATTTCAGTCCATGAAATGTGGCCATACACTTGCATTTGACATGCTTTTAATGCCTTGGAGCCTTGGCTCTTTATGCCTCAAGAATGAACTTTTGTGCATGCCATTAAGCCTAAGCCTTTGGCTCATCATTTCAGTGCATCTTTGGCTTGTTATACATGATGTAACTTTGTTTTATGCTGTCCAAGTCATGCCATGTTTGGTTTCAATAGGTGTAGTACATTGCCTCTTTTGTAGCCTTGCATGCTCTATGTTTTGGCCTTGTGTTCTAGCTTGTGTTGGCTAGCTTCGAGCTTGTTTTGGTCTTGTTTGGACCTGCCTTGGGACTGTTTTAGGTTCCTTTAGCCCTTTGGGGCTTGCCTTGCATGGCCATGGCTTAAGTCCCTTTGTTAGTTTCGAGCTTTGAGCTTTCTAACATGCTATGCTTGCATTGTTTAGTTGATTTGGCATCAATTTACATGAGATTTCAGAGCTTACCTTGTTGTCGCATATCCATGCTTGTCACTCTTTAAGTGCGCTTAAGAGTTGCATCTTTGTGCCTTAATCCTTGAGCCAATTGGCATGCATGTTTGCCTTGCCTTTTCATGCTTTTCATGCTATCGATTCGTCACTTATGGCCACTGATTTTAGGCATGGCTGGGGCCTATCCATCTTTAGTGTAAGCCCATCTTACCATGTTGTCACATGCTTGTCCGATTTTGTATGTTATTGCATACTTGACCACCGTCACATGCCTCGCATGTTAGTATGTTCATGTTGCATTTTATCATGTTATTCAAGGTTGTCACCTCATATCATGCTTATATGCTTGTTGCATACTCGGGTTATTGCATTGCATGTTTGCATGATTAAGTCATATTGCATGTTTGCCATGCTTGTTTTGCATTGTCGTTTGGATTAAAGTGTTAATCCGAGCACGAGAAACGAGGAACATTTCATACTTTAAGTGATGAAACGTGTCTCAACTCTCGCTCCGACGCTCTTGATTATCCATGATAGAGTTCTAGGCATTTATGTGTTTATTTGTACATTCATTTCTCATTGATTTGCACAAGTTGGATCTTTGGCCATCATGCATCGGGATGCGTGATTGATGGTCGTGGATCTGATTATGCCTCTCCATTGATGTTTCGAGATGATATGGGGTGGCATAGTGCGTACATACCCTCAGGAGACCCTTCATTTTCTCTGTTTTGTGCTCTACTGTAGCTTGGTGTCCCAGCACATCAGTGGCCAGCAGTGCCTTGCAGATGGTTGGCAGTGCCTTGTTGTTGGCTGGCACCCCTTCATTTTTGGTCGGCAATGGCTCCCCATGGCTGGCAGGCCACTGATGCACTCCCCAGCATGTTTTTAGTAAGGTTCAGTAGGAATTCCTTGAGGACACCCTGCAGACAGAGCCTCTAAAGAGCAACCGGAGAGCGTTTCGAGGCGAGAAACTGAATGCGAGCATGCATACCCTTCTGCTTCTGTGAACGAGCTGAGCAGCTTTATTTGTTGCTTTTCATTTGTAGTTAGTTAATTTTTAATTAATTAAGTTTTGTAATAATTAGTTGTAGCTAGTTATTCAATTCGGTTATGTAATAATTAATTAGCTTGTTAGTTAGTTAATTAGTTGGCATGTATTATTATTCGGACCCTCCGTCGAGAGGGCCAATTTTGTAATAGGTGTGTGCATGCGTGCATGTCTTCCAACCTCCATTTCTTTCTCCCTTTTACTTACCTGCTTTTGTTGGTTAGTTTTAGGTCATTTTTCAATTAGCATACTTATGCTTTGCATGTTTGTATCCATTCATTTGTCTAGCATACTTATGCCTGCATGTTTGCATCCATTCATCTACATTGCATGCACCGGGCTCGGCGCATCATACTAACTGCATCGCATTTCAATTCCAAGTTGAATACATGTATTAATTGCTGCATCTTATATGCCATTTTAGAAAAGCCGAGCCTATTTCTAGGTTGCATTTTGCATGTGTTGCATTAGCCATCTTAACATGAACTAGGATTATGCACTGATTACTAACTAGTTTCTGTTTTGGCTCGGAGTACTCTGTAAGTATTTATGCTTTAGCATCTTGCATGTATGTAAGTGTTAACATGATAGCATGCTTACCATGAGGCTAACTGCTTAGTTGATATAAACTGCCTGAATGCCTGTGGGTGAAGGTTGGATTACTTGAATTGGAACAATTCATTTGAAATCCGCATTTTAGCCTACTTACGAGTAGCAAATTTCAAATCATTTTCCAAACAAACGGATATGCGATGCTTTGTTCCAAATTAGGCGATCTAGTCTATACTTGTTTTGCTGTGCGCATCACATAGTAATTCTAGCTAATTAACCGGAATAAGAATGCATGTGTTTTCAAAAACTAGATATCATGTTTAGTAGTGGCCGATCTTTGATCGGACGAGTGGGGGTGCTCATAGCTGACCTTCTCCAATCGTACCCAAGTTCTCGAGCCGAGGCAACTTTGGTGATGACGGACACGTGGCCTTAGGCAACGAGTCAGGGTTTCCTAAATTTTCCCAAAAATAAAATATTTAGGTGGCGACTCTGTATCTGGCAAAGCAGTCCATGTTTGGCACTTCTTTCTTAAAAATCAGTTTTCCAAAACGATTTGCTGGATTTGGACTCTTTGGTGATTTATCAATCTCACATCGCACATTGTGAGATTAGATTAAGAACCGTGACAATTTGAATCCGAACTGTAGCATGAGGCCCCCACGGGCGCGTCTACAACATCACTTCTTGATGAGTTGTTGGAGGTGTTGATATGAAGTGGGAGTTGTCGAACGTGGACGAAGGTAGTAGCCAATAATAGGGAGTGATTGGAGGTGGTGGTGATCGGTGATGGGAAATGAAAGAGAGAATGAGAACATGTTTTGAAAACAAGAGGAAGCATCTTTTGCTTATTCATAAAATTTTGGAATTGTTGAAACTTTTTTAGAAATAAATTTTTTTATTTTATCAAACGTGATGTTAGTTGGACCAAAATAAAGGTCCAACCAATAGGATGGTCGCTGGTTAGGAAGATTCGTCGACTAACTTGATTCGCCTTTTACTCCAATTGTTTGGATAAAAAAAATTTAAAAATTAATCTATAGATGAATTAACCAGTCCAAAAACAAACTATATAAAAATTGATCGTAAAACACTTATAATCGGTGAATCCCACAATGTATGGATCCCGTTGCAGGACTCAACTCTGTGAGTATTCTGTGACCCCATGGTGGGACTCAATTCTTATGATTGTTCTTTGACCAATTATTCTTGAAAGGGTTATGTCTGATCATATGAACGGTTTTTAGATTGTTTCATTACCTATCGAACATTGAAGAGTGTAATGGTGATTTCATTTACTGAAGTTGAACTTGGTGCATCTATGCTTGAAGAACAATCAACCTTAACGCTGTGTTTGATTAGAGGATTTGGCAAGGAATTTAGAAAGGGAAAGGGAAAGGGAAAATGTGCGTGAAACTAGGTAAAACGTAGATATATTTTATTCATTTTCACCTACTTTTTTCATTTCCTTTTCCAAATTCCTTTCCAAATTTCCCAACCAACACACATAAGTGGATTCCTTTCAATGGAAAAACCAAGTTATTTAGGCTGAGGCAATACACCCTTACTGCCCAATATCAGAATCACACTTGACATAACCGTGGCACTTGGATTGATCTCAACATTCAGGCAGATAACATGAGTCCCTCATAGATCCATCAATCCAATTCTAGTGACCTGCCTTCTTTATAGAGTGATCATGCCTGAAGACGACATTAAAAAACACATGTTTAAGGCGATATTTTAAATATTAACTAATACACGGGTAAATTACACTTTTCACCATTATACTTACACAATCTCACTTTAGTCCCTACACATCAAATTGTGACACTTAACCCCCTGCACTTTTGGTCAAGTGTTACATTGGCCCTTTTGTTAATAGTGAGTCTAACAGAAGTTTTCCTTTAGGGAGCTAAGTGTCACAATTTTGATGTGTAAGGACTAAAGTGAGATTTTGTGTAAAGTGCAAGGGTGTAAAGTGTAATTTATCCTTACATGTTTTTCATGTGACTAACCTCTGTTAACAATGAGGCTAATAGAAGGACCAAAGTAACACTTGACCAAAAGTGCAAGGGGTTAAGTGTCACAATTTAATGTGTAGGGCCAAAATGGGATTTGAAGTAAAGTGCAGGGGTGCAAAGTGTAATTTACCCCTAATACATATTAATGATAGAAATAAAAATATATGCAGACCTGCTCATATTTGTTTATAGCCAATATGGTAGGTTCACAGGCTGATTTGGTTCTATTGTCGATATAATTTTTATTTATTTTTTATTCTCACAAACAAAACGATAAAAAATGAAAATGCTTCTTGTTTTCATATCATTTTCGTTTTTGTTTGAAAACAGTAACTTTTTCATTTTTCCTCAAAACTAGGTTGTTCTAAGAATTTTTAAAAACTAATTTTGGAAAGATTTTGAAAAAAAATCACAATCAGGTCATTCAATTTTCAATACCTGTATCGCTTGATAAACCTAGTACAACTTTCCTGTGATTGATGCAAATATTCGTCTTGTGATATTTCTATTCAAATTTTGGCTTAATTAAGCACATTCAAATATAAGATGATATAAATTAGTACTGTTTACATATGCCCACAAGATTGAGACGGTGATCTAAATGAATGAAACATTTGTTTCTCTTCCTGATAACATCTCTAGCACCAAAGTGTCAAAGCTAAATAAATATGATTTTACTGAGAAAATCCCATCCATTGCGTACTCTAGAGACATATAGCCACTACAGTAAAACATTAGAAGAAGAAGAAAAATTTATAGATATAAGATTGAATTACATAAATCATGCATATATTCATACTATGTTCCAAACACTTTGCCTGTATTTGCATTTGACTCATTTCCTCTAAAACTTCTAGCGATGCCAAAGTCTGATATCTTTGGGTTCATTGAACTCATTTGGGAAGTTGAGTTGGGGTGGGTTGAGGCTAAAATAGCCACAAAAAGATAAAAATAAGCTTTTTAGCCTCAGGCTAAAAAATGTCACATCAAAATCATAATCATTTTATTTTTTCTCAAAGTTAAAAAAGCTAAAAAGCCTATCCCAAACGAGACTTTTTAGCCCCAGACTAAAAGAGCCAAAAAAGCTAAAAAGCCAACCCACATCCTAAATGAAGCCATTGTCAACATCTAGCAATTGCTAGCTTTGACATCTTTATGAATTATTCTGAGTCTGAAATTTTGATGAAGATAAAAAAAAAAAACCCCAAGAGATACTGTTGGTAATGTGAAAGTGCTTATTCCAATCCAATAATGCGCCACGGGTTAGATTTGTGCAACATTTTGGCTTTGTTAATCCATGCTAGAGATGGCAATAGAGAACTTACTCTATGGGTAACCATGGAGACTCGATCCAAATATATGGATTTTTCCTTCTTTTTTTACCTGTCGGGTCAAGTAAGTGGTGTTTTTTAAATATCCATTAGGAATGGGTCGGGGATGGGTACCCGTCCATTTTCTCCATATGTTTTCACTACCTTGTTTAGAATTAGGGTTCTCATTCTCACAGCTTGCTTCGCTAAATGCATGACATTTGCCACATATTTCTCCGCTTTTAAAGCATTCATTTCCACTTTCTCTGCAATCTCATTTAGCCGGTCCACTTCCTTTTGCAATTCCTCTTTTCTGCTTTGCAATTGTGTCAACTCTGCCCCAAATTTGTCAAAGTAGCTTGACAAAATCTAATATCATCCCAAGCAACGAAGACTGTTTCCTCATCTTTCCTTAATATATTCGATTCTTCCCCTCCACTTTCATGTTCTAAATCACTATTTCTTCCTTCGCAACTTCTAGTGAATCCACTGCCACTTGAAGCCTCACTTTAGCCCAAGAAAGGGCCATTGTTAGTAAAATTATAAAAGTTTGAGGTGAGAAATGTAAGTTACTCTTTCTTTTCTTTTCTTTTTTTATCACATTTTTTTTTTCAATTACTAAAAACTTATTTGATTGTTTCAAAATTATATATTTGATTAATTTAAAACAAATTTTTTAATTAATTAATTACTGTGTATTTGATTTTGTTGTTGAGCAAAATAAAATAAATAGAATGTATATTTAGCTTTGGTTGTGAACCCTTGGAAAAATAAAATAAAATAAAAATAAAATCAAGGGTTAAGTTGGGTTGGAAAAAATCCAAACCCAGAAAGATGTTGTGAATGTTCAAATCAGATGAGAGAGAATGTTCACATTATTTTTAATGTGTTGTCAATTAAAAATATATTCATATCAGCTGAGAGAGAATGTTCATATTCTTTTTAGTGTGTTGTCAATTAAAAATATATTCACATTATATAATAATATAAAATAATAACATCAATATTATTTAATTTGTGTATGAAATTTCCTATGCCTTGGTCCTTACCCTTCTCTCTACTCCCCCAACATTAAATATCAATATTAAATATAAGAGCATAAGAGTTTAAGAAAATAATGTAAATCAAGAAAAATGACTTTATGAAATAAAAGTATAAATACATGGGACTAAGTGGGCTAAGAAATTCCTTCATGGACTTCTTGGGCTAGAACACTTCTAAATGAGATTTATCAATAAAAAGCCAAAATAAAATTAAAAAATGGCACCAAAAAAATTGACAAGTCATTGTAGGTTTGGAAAAAAAAATTAGACATTGATAAATTTTATAAACATTAATAATTAAAATTTTAATCACGTATTTATAAATATTTTTTGTAAAAACTCACAGAAATGTAATTCTCTCAAAAAAATTCCGTAAAACAGGAATAAACTTACTTTTTTATTTTATTTTAAAACATCAAATTTGAATTCTTTTGTTTTTAATAAATTTTTCGTAATTTAATTTTTTTTAAAAATAGTTTAATGTAAACAGATCTTAAAAAGTTTTCAACAAAATAAAAATAATATTAACTCAAAATAATATAAACAGATTTAATAAGAAGAATATACTTTGAACTTTGTCCGTGCCTTGAATTGTGAGATATATTAGTTGAAACAAACAAAAAAGAATTTTTTTTAAGGTCCTTAATATTAATATTTTATAAGATAAAGGATATACAATATTTTCATAGTAGTTAAGGTCTCTTAACATTTCTATAGAGAAAATTCGACTCAGAAAAATTTTTCTTGGCTCAGAAAAATTTCAATTTTCACAAAGAAATTTCTATGATTTCACAGAGACATTTTAAAATTTCTTTGAGCTGGGACAGAAATTTCTTTGAGTTGGGTGAAATTTCTCTGAATCGAATTTCCTCTGTTAAAATGTTGATGGATCTTAGCTAATAAAAAAAAAAAATCTTGGACCTCTCCTACTATACAAAGTTGGAGAGGGATGTTTCACTAATTTTTCCCAAACAAAATCCTTTGGAAAGGGCATTATACTAGAATTTTTATTTTTATTTTTTAATAAGGGAAAATTATACTAACGGTTCTTGTAATTTGGGAGTTGTGTAACTTTAGTCCCTAATCTTTCAATTGTGATATATTTTATTCTAAATTTTGAATCTCATTCCAAATAAGGACAACTGAAGACATTGTTGCTCCATTTTAAGAGCAAAATCGTCAATTTGCTAAAATATAAATAGTTTGACAAAAATAAATGTCAAAAAATTATTTTTAAAATTTTAAAAATTATTTCTACCCACCAAAGATAAAATTATATAAAAATGATAAATCTTTTACATTTTTATTTTTTATTTTTTTATGAAATTAATTTTTAGTATGTGTTTGGATGATGATCATGTAATGGGTAATTCTTTTGTTGATATTTTTGGATAGTTTCATATAATAGATGGTTGTATTTGTTATTTACGGATATTTTTGGATGATTATCATGTAATGGATGCTTGTTAGGGTTTTAATGTGCAATTGATATGTTTAATATATGAAATATTTTTAATTTTGGATTTTTTGATTTAATGGATTGGTTTAATAATGATATCAAAGTTGTCGCCATGCTTGACCTTTGAAAAAATAGAAACAAATTTAACGAAAATAAATATAAAAAAAATTGATTTTAAAAAATTATTTCTATCCTCCCAAAAGACAAAATTATATAAAAATGAAGTATTTTTAATTTTTTTTACCAATTTAATTTTTAGTTTCTTAGAAAAAATTTCTGAAAAACAAACCAAACAGAACTTTGTAACTAAGAAAGTTTCAACATTATTCACTAAAAAAAAGTTCATTACATTTCAAACAACATGCAAGTTAACTAACACAAAATAAGTTGTATGACGACTTTGCTCTTCAAATGAACTGTTTGCAAAGGAAACATCTTTGATTGTTCTTGTTTAGAACAAGATTCAAAATTCATGGTCAAATGTATCACAATTAAAAAGTCAGTGACCAAAGTGACACAATCCCAAACTACAGAGACCGTTAGTGTAACTCGCCCTTTTAATAACACGGTATTCATAAAGTCAGGATAAAAGCTTGTATACTTTAGAAGAGCACATCTCCAAATCTTAACCCTTAACCACTAGGCCAACTCTTGAAGGGAGCATAATCTCAAACCGAAATCTTAACCATTAGACCAACTCTTGTTAGGATTATCACTTAAATTTATATATCTTATTATATAATTAGAATATCTTTAGATTAAGACGAGAAAGTATTAAAATCTTCTCAGGTTCCCCTGTGGTGTGCACCTCTTTAGGGGTGCATACCATATGCATTCTTACTACAAAATGTATAACTTTACAACAAACACTACAACAAAAGTAATCTATGGTGAAGAAAAGTAGTGAAGAAAATAATTTTCGTCACTAAATAAGAATAATCCGTGACGAATTATTAAATTTTGTCACATATAATAAAAATAAAAATAACAGGTAACGAAATTTATTTTCGTCAACAAATACTTCTTTTTAGGTTAGGAAAAATTTAGTTTTGTCACCGAAGGTTTTCCCGCTAATTTTTTTTGTTGGCGCCAAAATTTGAGACTTTTTGTGAGAAATTGTTTTTGTCACCAATTATAAAATTATTAGCGAGAAATATATTTTCGTCACCAATAATTTTGTATATATATTTTGGAGAAACTTGATTTTAAATATTTTAAGACCATTTGGTGAGAAATATATTTTTGTAACTAATAATTTTTAATATTTTGAGACTTTTTGGTGAAGAAATTATTTTGTCACCAATTTTGGAGGAAAAATTTTGACATATTGGGCGGTAATAGAAAAAATAGACAACTAACTTTTTTCCCCTTTTTATTTTTGTTTATCAATTTCTCTCTCTCTCTCTCTCTCTCTCTCTCTCTCTCTCTCTCTCTCAATACAAAACACAAGTTAATTAACTCTCTAAACCTATGGTGACGAAAAGTAATGAATAAAATATTTTGTCACTAAATAAGAATAATCCGTGACGAATTATAAAATTTTGTCACATATAATAAAAAAGAAAAATAATAGGTGACGAAATTTATTTTCGTCAATAAATACTTATTTTTAGGTGAAGAAAAATTAAATTTCGTCACCAAAGATTTTTCCTCTAATTTTTTTTGGGTGGCGCCAAAATTTTGAAACTTTTAGTGAGAAAAAAATTTGTCACCAATTATAAAATTATTAGTGAGGAATATATTTTTGTCACCAATAATTTTAAATATTTGTTTAAAAAATTAATTTTAAATATTTTAAAACTATTTAATGAGAAATATATTTTTATCGTCAATAATTTTAATATTTTAAAATTTTTAATGACAAAATTATTTTATCACCAACCAATCTTAAAGGGGAACTTTGAGATTTGGCGGTAATGAAAAAAAGGAACCCTACTAATTCTCCCCCACCCATTTTTTCCTTTTTTTTGGTGCTCCAGTTTTCCTCTCATCCCTCTCTTGCAAAACACACAAAGGTATGGCCTCTCTCTCTCTCTCTCGCTCGCTTGTAGTTGTTTAATGGTGGGGTAAGGGTTTTCAGTAACGTGGTGGCGCTGTGATGGGGATGGAATGGTGTAATGGAGGTGCGGTGTGAGAGGAGAAGGGCTAGCAGTGGTATAGTAGGGAGGGAAAGGGCAGGCATTTCAGATTTGTAGTGGAGAAAAAGAGTAGTTTTGTGGTTGTGGATAAGAGGGAATGAGGCAATGGATCTATGGTAGTAGAGGGTTGGAGGGGCTGTGGCAAGGGGCGGAAGGGGAAGTGTAACCAGATGGGATAGGGGTTCCTAAGGGGAATGAAGAAGTTGGGGAGCCAGAAGAGGGTTAGAAGAGGGAGATGGTCACTACAACAAAACTGACTTTTTACGGCACCACATCAACGACATACAATAAATGCACGCCGTAGTTTCTCACTTTTACGACTTGCTTTTTTTACACGTCGTACATACTTTTCCAACCACGGCGTGTCTATTGCGTAGGCCGTGAATGATAATAACGATGATTTTTTTACGACTTGCAATGCACGTCGTAAATAATAAAACTTTCAACGACGTACATATGACGTGTCGTTAATACATCAATTATACATGACGCACATACACCAACCGTGAAAAGTTAATACTTTTCATGGCACACACAACGCACGCCGTTAAAAGTATTGCTTTTTTACGACGCACGAAATGTCTGCCTATTGAAAGTATTACAATTTTTTACAATGAACAATGTATGTCGTAAATTGTATGATAAAAAACAAAGAGGCGCCAAAATAAAATTTATGGGGCCAATTCACCAAAAAAAAAAATAAAAACAAAACAAACAAAACAAACAAAAAAAAAATATTTGGCAAATATACAACTGCTCGGCTTCTAATGGATTCTAATCATTACACTGGTTCGAAGGGGATCCATTGCCGGTACGACAGCTGGCTCGACAGCAGCATCCATCACCGTTTCCCTCATCGTCTCTTTGCTCACTTCCATTTTCTAACTCGTCTCTTTGAGGCTTCAATTAGCAAAACGATGTTAACAACTCCACTTAACAGCGTCAGGCACAGGGAGGAAGATAAGGGAAGGTACACACTCATACTCTTCTCTTCTCTTCTCTCTCTCTGAGATTTTGCCCTAAACACATCTCATTTGGGGCATCTCTCTTTGTCTCTCTCAATTTGCCCTAAACATATCTCATTTGGGGCAACTCTCTCTCTCTCTCTCTCTCTGTCACACACACAGATTTGCGAACGAGATTGAGTCAGGCCGAGTCGAGTTACATAGTTATTCTGACGAGTCGTCGCTCGAGTGGGAGACTGAGCCGAAGAGGAGTCAAACCTCGTTTGGGTCGGCAGCAAAGACAAAGCACGGCAAGGTGAAAGGAGAAAGGAACTCCGTGGACAGAAGAAGAACACAGGTACATTTTTCTGGGTTGTTTAGATTTTTCTTGGCTACAAAACAGAGTGTTTTCTGGGGGACAAACAGATCACTAGTTATGGACGTGAGTTTCTCTGATTGAATTGTTTTTTTTTTCCCTCTTTTGATTTTCTGCTGATGGGTATAAATTATTGTCTTCGAGCAACGGGATTAATCCTTCTTGCTCATAAAATTATGTAATAATCAATTGTGTGGGTGCTGCAGGTAGTGTTGATAGAGAATGATATAGATGCGAGACCATTTACTTCTCAAGTTTTGTCATGTTTGCGGCCATTACCTTCGTCTGTGTCTTCTGAAGATCTGGCAAATCCTATTAGGTAGGATTTGCGTCATATACGTGTCTTTAGTGTGGATCCTCTAGGTATGTGATCTATAGATTTATCAGACCTTTTCTTTCTTAATACCCTTTTAGTTTTGCATGAGGCCAGATAGTATTCTTTTTAGTGTAGGCAAATACCAAACTCTGTACAAATATTATTTTTCTGTTTCTGCAGGATGCAAGGATATTGATGATGCATTACATAATGGAAATTTTGAAGTTGGAGTTCATATCCTTTGACCTTTTGGTTCTTCCATGTATGTTGACCTTATAACTATCATGGAAATTATTGGAACTCATTAATGGAAGCAAATAGCACGAAAAATATCAAAACCATGACAGCAAAATTTATTATATGTGACAAGAGGGAACTTCTGACACGACGGAGAACGATCTTGGAGGAGAAGTTTATGTTTCAAGTCTGTTTTTTTGGTTTTGAATGCTTATTTATGTTGAAGATTTGCCTATTAGTGGAAACTATCATTTATCTTGCTAATTACTTAGAAAAAACAAATCTTGATTATTACTAATTTGGTTGAACTTTTACCTATCTTGCTAATTACTAATTTGTTTCTTGATATGTAGGAGAGGCTGCTCTCCTCAAGGGTGTCTCTGTATGTCTACATATGGGGATGGAGACCTTTTATAGGATAGTTGGGCCATGGAGGCCAGCTCATGCTTGAGGGTCATGGCAAGGAGTGGCAAATGTAGGTGTGGTATGCCTTTCGAGTTATTACATGAGTGTGCGCATCCATGTATGGATGGGGACCTTTTGTAGGATAGTTGGGCCATGAAGGCCAGCACATCCTTGAGAGTTATGCCAAAGGGTGGCAAAGTTTGGTGTCATACGCCTTTTGAGGTATCATATGCCTTAGTCAAATAGCAAGTAGGTCTTTCTTTCTTGTCTAAGATAGGCGAAAGTGGAGCCACCTCGAGAGGGTGACTAAGCAATTTTGCTAATCTCTCAACTTTAACTACCAATCTACAAGTTTGTGGTAATCCAGCGTGGAGTCATGGGTCGCTTGGGTGTCTCATGATTGAGGCACTGAGGGATCCATAGGCCCTACTCCCTATCTATACCTAGGCAAGCTGTGTGTATCTGGGTGGCATTCTTGAGGCCTTGAGGCAGGCGAGGCCATGAAGTGACGCACTGTGACTAGGTGAGAATGTGAGGCTCATGCCTTGTGATGATCCAACCCCTCTTAAGTGATGACGTGGCATGTATGTGGGGCACAAATGCCTATAATATTTATTGAAAATTCATTAAGAGTGGAATTTTTTGTTGTTGCAATGTTTTAAGCGTTTACTATCAAGTTTGAGCATTGGTTGGAGAGCATCCACTTTACCTAGCGAACCTCTCACTGCTACATTGGTAGGATGAGCACTTAATTTTAGATGTAATTTTTTTGATCGTCTTATATTTTCATCATCCTTGCTTCTGATTCTCGATACATTCATGATTTAGTCTTTATTTATTTATTTATTTGATAAATAAAATTTTATTATTGATAACATCAAGCTGATGCTAAAAAACACCAAAAAAAAAAAAAAACAAAAACCTCATGAAAGGGGAGAGACCACCTAACCAATCAAATCATCCAAAAAAATTCAAAAAAGCAAACAAATCTAGGTCCACCATACATGTAACCCAGCTATCACAAACTACAAAAAGCTATTTTCTAACCACGAAAGGAACAAGCCATCCCTTGAAAAATACACTAATTCCGTTCCAACCAAACCAACCACATTAAACACAACGGGCCGCCATGGACCAAGCCTTCTAACGCCACTTCCCAACCTGACCCCCTCCCTAACTCCAGAGGACTGCCATCACCCTGCTTTGTTGAACCCAAAACTAAAAATAGAAAAAATAAGCACCCAAATATGATATGGCACAGGCCAATGGATAATAAGCAAATGATCCAAACTCCAATTTAGTCTTTACTTTTTTGTGCAATAGTAATTTTCTAATTGTCTTATTGACTATTTTGCATGAATACTTGTAAAAAATTGTGTACCCTGGGTTTGATTCACTTCTTGGTTTCTTCAGTGTACACATGCTTATTCCCTGTTTGTTGTTGAGCTCAAATGGGCTTTTGTAGACGTCCCCGACGCCCCGGGAGGATGAATCCCGTTCTGTTCATTTTGGGCTCACTACAGTTCGGACTCAAATTGTCATGGTTCTCAATCTGAACCAAAGAGTCCAAATCCGGCAAATTGTTTTAAGAAAACAGATTTTTGAAAGAAGTGCCAAACATGGACTGCTTTGCCAGATACAGAGTCGCCACCTAAATATTTTTATTTTTGGGAAATTTAGGAAACCCTGACTCGTTGCCTAAGGCCATGTCCGTCATCACCAAAGTTGCCTCGCTCGGGAACTTGGGTACGATTGGGGAAGGTCACTTCGTGAGCACCCCGCTCGCGATCAAAGATCGACTAACCATGATATCTAGTTTTGAAAACATTGTGTGCTCTTATTCCGGTTATTAGCCTAGATTACTATGTGATGCGCACAGCATACAAGTATAGACCAGGTCGCCTGATTGGCACAAAACATTTCATGTTTGTTTTTGAAAGATGGTTTGCTACTCGCAAGTAGGCTTAAAATGCAGATTTTGCCACCCTCAGGTGGGCTTAGAAAAGATGATTTTGTCACTATCTAGTGGGCTTAAAACTCATAGTCATGCATTGTTCCAATCCAAATAACCCAACCTTCACCACAGGCATTCAGGCAGTTATATCACATAAGCAAATAGCCTCATGGTAAGCATGCTATCATGGCAGTCACTCACACTCATGCAAGGATGCTAAAGCGTAAAAACTACGAGTACTCCAACCCAAAACAGAAACTATGTTAGAAATCCATGCATGATCCTAACTATACAGAAATGCCTAATGCAACAATGCAGGAATGCAACTAAGATAGGCTCGGCTATTCTAAACATGGCGTATGAAATGCTACAGCTAACATGTATTCAACTCGGAATTGAAATACAATGCAGTGAGTATGATGCGCCGAGCCCGGTGCATGCAAAACAGATAAATGGATGCAAACATGCTATCATACTGTATGCTAATTGAAACATGCCCTAATCTAACCATCATAAGCTAATAAATAAAAGGGAGAAAGACGTGGGGTTGGAAGACATACATTACACGCACGCACGCTTATTACAACATTGCCCTCGCGCAGAGGGTCCAAATAAATAATACAGTCCCGAATAAGTAATACAATCCGAATAAGTACAAAACCCTAATTAATTAACAAATTAATCTAGGAAAGCAGTAAATTAGCATGCAAGCCTATGGACTGCCTCAGCTCTGCTCCGGATGATGAATGATGCGTGCTTGAGTTGCCTTGCGCGAAAATCCATTGTGATGCCCCAATTAGCCTCTGTTTACAATTGAGCCCGGAATATTGTACGAAACTCCAAAAGACTGTTGGTTTCTGATTTGCTGCAACAGAGAGCAAGAAAGGGGCATGGCAAAGTATTTTCACATATGTATGCTTGACTACTCTTCGGGGAGTGTAGTCTTCGATCCTCGTGCCACCAATCACGCATCTCGATGCATGATGGCCGAAGAGTCAAATTGCATGACTCAATGTGAAATGAATGCACATGGAAACACAACAATACCGAGACTCCATCATGGTTAATCCGGAGTGTCGGCGACCGGGAATTGAGACACGTTTCGTCACTCGGAGTACGAAACGTCCCTCGTTTCCCGTGCTTAGGCTAACTCCTATCCCAAGCACAATGCAATATGCATGACATGCATGAATGTAATCCTAACATGCAACCTAGCATACGCAATGCTATGAGATGGCATACACAATGCACGATGTAGCAAGACATACACAATGCTCTAACATACAACCTAGCATACGCAATGCTATGAATTGAAATGGCATACACAATGCACAATGGACTTACACCAACATGAGTGGACCTCAGCCACACTCACATCAGTAGCCATAAGATGAAAATGAGACACTCGAGATGCGTGCACATATGCACGCAAACCGAGGACCGATCCTAAGGCACAAATGCCACTCTAACAAGGCATGGCAAGGCATAAAATATGGTATACAAACATGCAAGTTTCAGCACTGAAATGTGATGTAAAATGATCCCGAAACATGGAAACATGGCACCCGATGCATGAGATGAGCCTCGAAACTCAAAACTAGGCACATGTATTGACTTATAGCTATACAAAGCATGCATTATTTGACTATGAAGCACAAAGACAGAGCCAAGGCAGTCCCAAAACATGAACATTTCTAGTTCAAAGCATGACCAAAAGATGCTAGCATGATGGACTAAAATAACATGCAAAATTAACTAGCAAACATGGGTTACATGGCATGTACATGAAGTAGGTGAGAACTCATCAAACCAGCAAAAATCAGTGAATAAAACATGCCAAAACATGCCCAAATAACCTCTGAAATGCGGCTAACACATGCACAAATGATGGGTTCTTTTAGAGGGCCATGCAAGGGTTATTAAGCACATTCATCAAGGACACTTTGCATGGAAAATTAACTCTGGAAATCAAATATGATAGCCCTAAAACTCATCAAATTGGCCCTGAAATCAGTCACAAAGCATGCAAGATAGGGCCTCTTTGGAAGGCCAAAAAGACCATCAAGCAACAAGGTGAGAGGGGGTCACCCCCCTGCTTTTTGAGGCTCAAAACAATGTGTTAGCCACTGAAAATCCACTGGATTTCAGTGGCTAGAAGGCCAAACAAAGCATGCAACAAGGGCTTAGTTGTAAGGCTCAAAATAAGGGCAATCAAGCATACAAGGAAGCATATGACCTCAAATGAAGGAATGCCCTTAATCAAACATCAAGAGGGCCTCAAAACAAGACTTTTACCAGTTTATAACAAATCTCAAAAAAGTTTACAAGTGAGGCTAAAACATGGTGCAAAAATAGCCCTAAAAGAGAGATAGAGGACAAGGGGCAGTATCTGGCCTCAAACAGCAAAGAGCCTTCAAAAACGTTGAAGAGGGGCTCAAAATAAGACACTTTTCAGTTTATGGAAAATCTCGAATATGCTCACAAGTAAGG